>CAWUFW010013851.1:0-448675 GCA_963921515.1 Calotriton arnoldi
TCTAGCCTCATAAAGAGACTAGAGGGGTGTGTTTAAGACTAAATACATATATTTTATATATATACCTGGTGTGGTCCTCTTTCACTTGGTCACTCAAGAGATTATAGACTGGTAAAACAAGCTGCTTTACATTCCTTCAAGACTTAGCCTGAAGGCTGCTCTCCATAGCTACCACTAGGATAGCTTTTAATAAAGGTTGTCCTTAACCTATCTCCAATAAGGGGTTGTTTGGACTGGTGCAAGGTTCCCACTATAAGTAGTGGACAGCATATACCAGGCCAACTTCTCACAGGCACTACTTATGCACTCATGCAATACTCTAGGCACAACCCTTGCACTCATGCAATCACCCAGGCACTAGCTATGCACTCATACAATAACCCAGGCACTACTCTTGCATTCCTCTAATTACCCAAGCACTATCCATGCACTCCTCCAATCACCCAGACATTAACCCTGCACTCGTGCAATCACCCATGCATTAGCTATGCACTTCTCCAATCACCCAGATACTATCCTTGCACTTCTCCAATCACCCAGGCAATATCCATGCAGTCCTCCAATCACCCAGGCAGTACCCATGCATTTATAAAATCACCCAGGCACTACCTATGCACTCATGCAATCACCCAGGCACTACTCATGCACTCCTCCATGCACCCAGGCATTACCCATGCACTCCTCCAATCACTCAGCCAGTACCCATGCACTTATAAAATCAGCCAGGCACTACCCTTGCACACCTCCAATCACCCAGGCAGTATCTATGCACTCCTCCAATCATCCAGCCAGTACCCATGCACTTATAAAATCACCCATGCACTACCTATGCACTTATGCAATCACCCAGGCACTACCTCTGCATTCATGCAATCACCCAGGCTCTACCTATTCACTCATGCAATAACCCAGGCACTAGCTATGCACTCATACAATAACAAGGGCACTACTCTTGTGCTCCTCCAATCACCCAGGCACTATCCATGCACTCCTCCAATCATCCAACCAGTATTCATGCACTTATAAAATCACCCAGGCACTACTTATGCACTCATACAATAACCAAGGCACTACTCTTGCACTTCTCCAATCACTCAGACACTATCCTTGCACTTCTCCAATCACCCAGGCAGTATCCATGCAGTGCTCCAATCACCAAGGCAGTACCCATGCACTTATAAAATCACCCAGGCACTACCTTTGCACTCAAGCAATCACCCAGGAACTACTTATGCACTCCTCCATGCACCCAGGCATTACCCATGCACTCCTCCAATCACCCAGGCACTATCCATGCACTCCTCCAATCACCCAGGCACTTACCTTGCACTCCTCCAATCACCCAGGCACTACCCCTGTACTCATGCAATTACCCTGCCAGTACACATGCACTTATAAAATCACCCAGGCTCTACTCTTGCACTCCTCCAATCACCCAGGCACTATCTATGCACTCCTCCAATCACTCAGCCAGTACCCATGCACTTATAAAATCACCCAGGCACTACATATACACTTATGCAATCACCCAGGCACTACCTCTGCACTCATGCAATCATCCAGGCTCTACCTATGCACTCATGCAATAACCCAGGCACTACCCTTGCATTCATGCAATCACCCAGGCACTATCCATGCACTCCTCAAATCACCCAGGCACTATCCATGCACTCCTCAAATCACCCAGTCAGTACCCATGCACTTATAAAATCACCCAGACACTAACTATGCACTCCTCCAATCACCCAGGCACTACCACTACACTCATGCAAACACCCAGACATTACTCCTACACTCATGCAATCACCCAGACATTACTCATGCACTCCTCCAATTACACATACATTACCCCTGCACTCATGCAATCACCTAGGTATTACCCATGCACTCCTTCAATCACTCAGGCAGTACCCATGCACTTAAAAATCACACAGGCGCTACATATGCATTTCTCTAATCACACAGACACTACCCCTTCACTTATATAATCAACCAGGCACTACCCTTGCACTCCTCCAATCACCCAAGCACTATACATGCACTCCTCCAATCACCCAGACATTACCCCTGCACTCATGCAATTACCCATGCATTAGCTATGCACTCCTCTAATCACCCAGACATTACCCCTGCACTAATGCAATCACCCATACATTAGCTATGCACTCCTCAAACAACCCAGGCACTGCCCTTGCACTCCTCCGATCACCCAGGCAGTATCCATGCACTCCTCCAATCACCCAGACATTACCCCTCCACACATGCAATCACCCAGGCATTACTCAAGCAGTCCTTAAATAACCCAGGCACTACCCTTGCACTCCTACAATCACCCAGGCAGTACCAATGCACTCCTCCAATCACCCAGACATTACCCCTGCACGCATGCCATCACCCAGGCATTACTAATGCACTCCTTTAAACATACAGGCATTACCCATGCACTCCTTCAATCACCCAGCCACTACCCATGCACTTAAATAATCAACCAGGCACTACCCCTGTGCTCATGCAATCATCCAGGCATTACTCCTGCACTCATGCAATCATCCAGACATTACTCATGCACTCCTCCAATCACCCACACATTATCCCTGCACTCATGCAGTCACCCAGGCATTACCCAAGCACTCCTTCAATCACCCAGCCACTACCCATACAATTTTATAATTACCCAGGCACTACCCTTGCACTCCTCCAATCACCCAGGCACTGCCCCTGTACTCATGCAATTACCCAGCCAGTACCCATGCACTTATAAAATCCCCCAGGCAATACCCTTGCACTCCTCCAATCGCCCAGGCACTACCCCTGTACTCATGCAATTACCCAGCCAGTACCCATGCACTTATAAAATCACCCAGGCACTACCTATGCACTTATGCAATCACCCAGGCACTACCTCTACACTCATGCAATCGCCCAGGCATTACCAAAGCACTCCTTCAATCACCCAGCCACTACCCATTAACTTTTATAATTACCCAGGCACTACCCTTGCACTCCTCCAATCACCCAGGCAGTATCTATGCACTCCTCCAATCACCCAGCCAGTACCCATGCACTTATAAAATGACCCAGGCACTACCTATGCACTTATGCAATCACCAAGGCACTACCTCTGCACTCGTGCAATCACCTAGGCTCTACCTATGCACTCATGCAATAACCCAGGCACTACCCTTGCACTCATGAAATCACCCAGGCACTAGCTATGCACTCATACAATAACCCAGGCACTACTCTTGCACTCTTCCAGTCACCCAAGCACTAAACAAGCACTCCTCCAATAACCCAGGCACTACCCTTGCACTCCTCCAATCACCCAGGCAGTATCCATGCACTACTCCAATCACCCAGCCATTACCCCTGCACATATACAGTCACCTAGGCATTGCTCATACACTCCTTCAAACACTCAGGCAGTACCCATGCACTCTTCCAATCACCCACACATTAGCCCTGCACTCATACAATCACCCAGGCATTACCCATGCACTCCTTCAATCACCCAGCCACTACCCATGCACTTATAGAATCAACCAGGCACTACCCTTGCACTCCTCCAATCACCCAGGCACTACCCTTGTACTCATGCATTCACCCAGTCATTACCCCTGCACTCATGCAATCTCCCAGACATTACTCATGCACTCCCCCAATCACCCACCCATTATCCCTGCAATCATGCAATCACCCAGGCATTACCCAAGCACTCCTTGAATCACCCAGCCACTACCTCTGCACTCGTGCAATCACCTAGGCTCTACCTATGCACTCATGCAATAACCCAGGCACTACCCTTGCACTCATGAAATCACCCAGGCACTAGCTATGCACTCATACAATAACCCAGGCACTACTCTTGCACTCTTCCAGTCACCCAAGCACTAACCATGCACTCCTCCAATAACCCAGGCACTACCCTTGCACTCCTCCAATCACCCAGGCAGTATCCATGCACTACTCCAATCACCCAGCCATTACCCCTGCACATATACAGTCACCTAGGCATTGCTCATGCACTCCTTCAAACACTCAGGCAGTACCCATGCACTCTTCCAATCACCCACACATTAGCCCTGAACTCATACAATCACCCAGGCATTACCCATGCACTCCTTCAATCACCCAGCCAGTATCCATGCACTTATAAAATCACCGAGGCACTACCCTTGCACTCCTCCAATCACCCAGGCACTACCCCTGTACTCATGCAATTACTCAGCCAGTACCCATGCACTTATAAAATCACCCAGGCTCTACCTATGCACTTTTGCAATCACCCAGGCAATACCTCTACACTCATGCAATCACCCAGGCTCTACCTATGCACTCATGCAATAACCAAGGTACTATCATTGCACTCATGCAATCACCCAGGCACTTGCTATGCACTCATACAATAACCCAGGCACTACTCTTGCACTCCTCCAATCACTGAGGCACTATCCATGCACTCCTACAATCATCCAGCCAGTACCCATGCACTTATAAAATCACCCAGGCACTACTTATGCAAAAATGCAATAACCCAGGCACTAATCTGGCACTCATGCAATCACCCAGGCACTAGCTATGCACTCATAGAATAACCCAGGCACTACTCTTGCACTCCTCCAATCACCCAAGCACTCTCCATGTACTCCTCCAATCACCCAGACATTATCCCTGCACTCGTGCACTCACCCATGCATTAGCTCTGCACTTCTCCAATCACCCAGATGCTATCCTTGAACTGCTCCAATCACCCAGGCACTATCCATGCACTCCTCCAATCATCCAGCCAGTACCCATGCACTTATAAAATCACCCAGGCACTACTTATGCACTCATGCAATAACCCAGGCACTACCCTTGCACTCATGCAATCACCCATTAACTAGCTATGCACTCATACAATAACCCAGGCACTACTCTTGCACTCCTCCAATCACCCAAGCACTATCCATGCACTCCTCTAATCACCCATACATTACCCCTGCACTCATGCAATCACCCATGTATTAGCTATGCACTCCTTCAATCACCCAAACACTATCCTTGCACTTCTCCAATCACCCAGGGAGTATCCATGCAGTCCTCCAATCACCCAGGCAGTAGCCATATACTTATAAAATCACCCAGGAAGTACCTATGCACTCATACAATCACCCAGGTACTACTCATGCTCTCCTCCATGCACCCATGCATTACCTATGCACTCCTCCAATCACCCAGGCACTACCCTTGCACTCATGCAATCACTCAGGCACTACCTATGCAGTCATGCAATAACCCAGTCACTACCCTTGCACTCCTCCAATCACCCAAGCACTATCCATGCACTCTTCCAATCACCGAGGCACTACCCTTGCACTTATAAATTCACCCAGGCACTACTTATGCACTCATGCAATAACCCAGGCACTACCCTTGCACTCATGCAATCACCCAGGCACTAGCTATGCACTCATACAATAACCCAGGCACTACTCTTGCACTCCTCCAATCATCCAAGCACTATCCATGCACTCTTCCAATCACCCAGACATTTCCCCTGCACTCAGGCAATCACCCATGCATTAGCTATGCACTTCTCCAATCACCCAGACACTATCCTTTGACTTCTCCAATCACCCAGGCAGTATCCATGCAGTCCTCCAATCACCCAGGCACTACCTATGCACTCATGCAATCACCCAGGCACTACTCATGCACTCTTCCATGCACCCAGGCATTACCCATGCCCTCCTCCAATCACCCAGGCACTCTCCATGCACTCTTCCAATCACCCAGGCACTACCCTTGCACTCCTCCAATCACCCAGGCACTATCCATGCGTTCCTCCAATCACCCAGGCACTATCTGTGCACTCCTTCAAGCACCCAAGCACTATCCATGCACTACTCCAATCACCCAGGCACTACCCTTGCACTCCTCCAATCACCCAGGAAGTATCCATGCACTCCTCCAATCACCCAGACATTACACCTGCACACATGCAATCACCCAGGCACTATCTACGTACTCCTCTAATCAATCAATCAATCAGGGGTTTATAAAGCGCGCTACTCACCCGTGAGGGTCTCAAGACGTTCAGGGGTGTGTGTGCAGCTCCGGATCAGTCGAAGAGCCAGGTCTTGAGGGCCTTCCTGAAGGTGTGCAGGGTCTGGGGGCGTCTGATGTTCACTGGGAGCTCGTTCCAGGTCTTGGCTGCAATGTAGGAGAAGGCTCTCCCGCCTGCTCTTTTTCTGTGGATGCGGGGGATCTCTGACAGGGCGAGGTCGGCGGAGCGGAGGTTCCTCCTAGGCACGTGGAAGGAGACTCTCTCGTTGAGGTATTCGGGTCCTATGCTGTGGAGGGATTTGTAGGCGTGGTTGAGGAGCTTGAAGGTAACCCTCTTCTCGACGGGGAGCCAGTGGAGGTCGCGTAGGTGTTGGGTCATGTGTTCATACCGCAGAGTCCCGAGGACAAGTCTGGCTGCGGAGTTCTGGATGGTTTGGAGTTTGTGTAGGAGAGTTTTGTTGATTCCGGCGTAGAGGGCATTGCCGTAGTCGAGTCTGCTGGTTATGAGTGCGTGGGTGACGGTCTTTCTGCACTCGGGGGGGATCCATTTGAAGGTCTTGCGGAGGATGCGCAGGCAGTTGAAGCTGGTGGAAGCGACGGCATTGATCTGGTGTGTCATGGAGAGGGAGGAGTCGAGGATGATGCCGAGGTTTCGTGCGTGGTCAGTAGAGGTGGGCGGACTCCCCAGGGCAGAGGGCCACCAGGTGTTGTCCCAGGCGGCGGTGGAGGGTCCGAGGATAAGGACCTCGGTTTTCTCAGAGTTGAGCTTCGGGCAGCTGTCCTTCATCCAGGCAGAGACGTCCTTCATTCCTTCCTGGAAGCAGAGTCTGGTGTTCTCGGGATTTGTCAAGAGCGAGAGGATGAGCTGGGTGTCGTCGGCGTAGGATACAATCCTGAGCCCATGCTGTCTGACGATGGCGGCGAGGGGGGCCATGTAGATGTTGAAGAGCGTGGGACTGAGCGATGATCCTTGGGGTACTCCGCAGTTGATCTCAGTGGGTTCGGAGAGGAAGGGGGGGAGTCTGATCCTCTGGGTTCTGCCTGAGAGAAAGGATTGGATCCAGTTGAGGGCATCTCCATGGATCCCTGCGTCGTGGAGTCTGGCTGCAAGCGTGCGGTGTGAGACGGTGTCAAAAGCTGCGGAGAGGTCCAGAAGGATGAGGGCCGCAGTGTGTCCCTGGTCGAGCAGCATGTGGATGTCATCGGTGGCAGCGAGCAGGACGGTCTCGGTGCTGTGGTTGCTGCAGAATCCAGACTGGGAGGCGTCCAGGATGGAGTTTTCTTCGATGAAGGCGGTCTGATGACTGTTTACGAGTCTCTCGGTGACTTTTGCTGCAAAGGGGATGAGGGAGATGGGCTGGTAGTTTTTCAGGTCCGGTGGGGTCGGCCGAGGGTTTCTTGAGGAGGGGTTTGACTTCCGCCCGCTTCCAGTCGTCCGGGAAGGTGCCGGTTCTGAAGGAGGTGTTGATGGTCCGTCCTAGTTCGGGTGCGATGGCGGCAGCGGCCCTGTGGAAGATGTGCAGTGGTCAAGGGTCTGTCGGGGCTCCTGAGTGGGTTTTCTTCATGGTCGCGGTGATGTGTTCAACGGTGGCGGGGTTCCAGGTCATGATGGTAGGCTTATCGGCGGGAGAGGGAAGGGGGGTGGTATCTGGCGTCTGTTCGGTGAAGTTGTCATAGAGGGCCTTGATCTTCCGATGAAAGTAGGAGCTGAGTTTGTTGCAGAGTTCCTGGGAAGGTGTGACATCCGTGGTTTTGCTGGGGGGTTTGGTGAGATGCTGTAAGACGTTGAACAGTTCTTTGGCGTTGGTTGCGTTGTTGTGGATCTTGTTCCTGATGAAGGTCCGTTTGGTGTCTCTTATGCGCTGGTGGTATTCCTTCAAGGCGCTCCTGTGGTTGTTCAGTGCTTCTGTGGTTTTCTGGTTTCGCCAGGTTTTCTCTAGGCGTCTGCAGGAGTGTCTGGCTTCTTGTAGTTCCGTGGTGAACCAGGCGGCCATACACTACCCCTGTACTTATATAATCAACAAGGCTCTACCCTTGCACTCCTCCAATCACCCAGGCACTACCCTTGTACTCATGCAATCACCCAGGCACTACCTATGCAGTCATGCAATTACCCAGGCACTACCCCTTCACTCATGCAATCACCCAGGCATTACCCCTGCACTCATGCAATCACCCAGACATTACTCATGCACTCCTCCAATCACCTACACATTATCCCTGCACTCATGCAATCACCTAGGCATTGCCCATGCACTCATTCAATCACTCAGGCAGTACCCATGCACTTATAAAATCACCCAGGCACTACCTATGCACTCCTCTAATCACCCAGGCACTACCCCTGCACTCATGCAATCACCCAGGCGTTACCTATGCATTTCTCCAATCATCCAGCCAGTACCCATACACTTATAAAATCACCCAGGCACTTCCTATTCACTCATGCAATCACCCAAGCACTACCCTTGCACTCCTCCAATCACCCAGGTAGTACCCCTGCACTCATGCAATCACCCAGGCACCACCCTTTCACTCCTCCAATCACCCAAGCACTATCCATGCACTCCTCCAATCACCCAGACATTACCCCTGCACTCATGCAATCACACATGCATTAGCTATGCACTCCTTCAATCACCCAGGCTCTATCCTTGCACTTCTCCAATTCCCCAGGCAGTATCCATGCAGTCCTCCAATCACCCAGGCAGTACCCATGCACTTATAAAATCCCCCAGGCAGTACCTATGCACTCATGCAATCACCAAGGCACTACTCATGCTCTCCTCCATGCACCCAGGCATTACCCATGCACTCCCCCAATCACCCAGGCACTACCCTGTACTTATGCAATCACCCAGGCACTACCTATGCAGTCATGCAATAACCCAGGCACTACCCTTGCACTCCTCCAATCACCCAAGCACTATCCATGCACTCTCCAATCACCCAGGCACTACCCTTGCACTCCTCCAATCACCCAGGCACTATCCATGCATTGCTCCAATCACCCAGCCAGTACCCATGTACTTATGCAATAACTTAGGCACTACCCATACACTCCTCCAATCACTCAGGCATTACCCATGCATTCATGCAATCACCCAGGCATTACCCATGCACTCCTTCCATCACTCAGGCACTATCTATGCACTCCTCTAATCACGCAGGCACTACCCCTGCACTCATGCAATCACCCAGCCAGTAGTCATGCACTCTTGGAGTACCTATGTACTCATGCAATCACTCAGGTAGTAAACATGCACTTGTCCAATCACCCAGGCACTACACATGCACTCATGCAGTCACACATGCACTGCACATGCACTTCTCCATATATTACACTTGCCGCAATTCATACAACACATACAAATTTGTCTATTTTTAACCAAATAGACGGTTCAAATAAGAACCATTTTTTCTTCTTTTTTCCTTTATAATTTTTTGTATTTTTTCAACTCTTTTTTGTATTTTTGGGGTGTTTTGTTTTTAAAAAAAAAGAAAAAATTAACAGAATGAACGGAGAAAACGTTGGAAACATTATGCAATTAGTAAGTCATTGCAAAAAATTTTTTTTTTTTAAATAACAATGGTGGTTTTTAACTGCAACCACAATAGCATCCACTGATTGCTCTACATAGCAAAGAACTTTTTTACACTTTATACAACGCTGCTCTACTCCAGCAAATTCAGGTATAATGTGGAGTCTGGCAGTAGTGGAAGAACCAGATGACGTGCTTGGCCCTGCAACTTCGTCTTGAGTTGCCTGTCTTTTTAGGTCTCAACGCTGTTGTTCTGTCGTGAGACGTTGTGGATGTATAGTTTGGAGGTGTTTGAGCAGCGATGAGGTCCCACACGAATATTTCTTGTCCGATCCATGTGAGAGGACCTTCTCATAAATTGTGCACGTGACCTTACGTGCATTCACTTTCTTCTCCCCAGCAGGAATGGAGAAAAAAGGCCCATACAATACTTTTGTACCTTTGTTTGACAGGTTCTTTCAACTCTTCTTCTCCTTCTGGAGGAAGCTGTTGTGCAGGATTAGAAGAAGCCATTATATCTTGATGTGAAAAAACACCAAAAAAATCCAGAAAAGAAGAGAGAAAACACAAGAGTTGTGTCTCTGTAGATGCTGTTGAAAAAATGAAAAAATTGGGTGGGGTCCTGCAAGTCCTAGAATCATAAGCTTCTTAACCAATGAAATGCTTTCTTTTGAAGTCACATGGGATTAGCGCACCAGGCGCGCAAGTGGTGCGCACCCGACGTGCAACCGATGTGCACCCGATGCGATTCCCAAAAACTATATTTAACAATAATATATCTTTATTACAGTTACAAATATATGATATTTACAATTATGTAAAATAATCTCTTGCTATAATATATATAATAAAGTTATATACATATACTTTTTAATCAAAATAATTTACGGTGGATTCGCGCATCTGGCGCGAGCCCCGGAAATACGTAAGTGACGTTGCACGGGACAGAGAACCGCGCACCCTTCGCATACCGTACGCGACTTAACCAACATGGTGGTAACATTCTTGGATTCGCGCAACCACCATGACAGGTACACGATCTGTATGCGAATCCACTTTTAAAAAAAAAATGTAAATGCATATTTTAGAAAGGAAAAAACATCACATTATTTTGATAAAAGTAAACAAATTTAGAAAAAGCTTTTTTTGGACATTATAGTTAGAAATTAGCATTTAAAAAACCTTTGAAATTCACAGAAAAAACCATAGGTTTCAGGGAAGTTATAGTTAGAAATTAGCATTTAAAAAACTTTGAAATTCACTGAAAAAACCTTAGGTTTCTGGGCCGTTATAATTAGTAATTAGCATTTAAAAAACCTTTGAAATTCACTGAAAAAACCATAGGTTTCAGGGACGTTAAAGGTAGAAATTAGCATTTAAAAAACCTTTGAAATTCGCTGAAAAAACCATAGGTTTCAGGGATGTTATAGTTAGAAATTAGCATTTGAAAAACCTTAGAAATTCACTGAAAAAACCACAGGTTTCAGGGACGTTATAGTTAGTTGGACATTTCACTCGTACAAAACCAGAGAAATTTGGCCGTTATAGTTAGTTGAGCTAACTATAACTCATGCCCCCGCAATGCACTGCTGATGACATCATATATTACATCACTCATGACATGGTCAGTGACATCACTGATGACATCGCAAATGACATCACTGATGACATCACTGATGGCATCATCCATGTGATAATCTGATGCACCTCCTCACACCCTAATATAACCTTTGCAACACCCACTCTAAAGTACAGACTGCCATTCTCGAAACCATAGACACACCAATACCAATTACTACATACCCACTCACTGACTCCTTGGTCTACACACACATCCACTCACTCACCCATACAGTCACTCATACATGCACTCACTCATCAATACATCCACAATCATATGCACTCATACACCCATACAGACACTCACACACCGCCATTCACCCATAGAGTTACTCACACAGCTAGTCAGTCATGCAAAGAATCCATCACACTCCCATTTACTCACCTATACAGTTATACACACACCACCTCACTTATTCATACAGATACTAACACATACTTACTCCCTTATACAATCACTGACACAAGCACACACTCATCCACACAGCCACTCACTCTCACATATAGTCATTTATATACTCAAACACTCACATATACTGCCTTTCACATATGTAGTTACTCACACTTGTACCACTGAGACATCCATTCACTCACCAACACAGCCATACACATACTCACCCACCTATACAGCCCCTCACAGATGCACTCTTGAACACATACACCCAGTGAATCACCCACTCACACATCCATGCAGGGAGTCACACACACCCCACACACCCACACAGACGCTCAGGCACCCATACCGATACTCAGACAACCAATCAATAACCCATATAGACACTCATGTAGCTACTCACCAACCCATGCAGCCGCTTACACACCAACAGACAGACTGATACAGACATTCACACAGGTTAGTCACTAACCCATGCATTCAGTAAGACACGTTTAATCACTCACTTATACAGTCAGTCACACACCTACTAAATCATTCATACAGACACTCATACACCCACTCATTCTTCAATACACCTTGGCATATATATAAAATATATATATATATAAAACCTATTTAAACTTTTTAGAAACACTCAGTTACTATATGATGTCATCAGTGATGTCATCAGTGATGTCATTTGAGATGTCATCAGTGATGTCATTTGAGATGTCATCAGTAATGTCACTGACCATGTCATGAGTGATGTAATATGTGATGTCATCAGCAGTGCATTGCGGGGGCGTGAGTTATAGTTAGCTCAACTATCTATAATGGCTGAATTTCTCTGGTTTTGTATGAGCAAAATGTCAGCCTAACTATAATGTCGCTGAAGCCTGTGTTTTTTTCAGTGAATAAAGCATTATTTATATACACATTTCAGAATGTACCAACATAGATGCCCCAACTACATGAGGGGTAAGCCTTTACTTGAATGTGATATTCTCCAGAAGAAGCCAAGTTGGTTTGGGACACATTTATTTTAACATTTAAAGCAGATTTTCACCTGCTTTGTGAAAGTAAATGGACTGTGTTATTCGTCTTATCATTGGGGTAAGGTATGCTCTCTCCTGAGAAAACATTTGGAAGACTGTTGCCCCACCAAATCACACAAAGCACACATTCGGAACCAAGATCTAGCTTTCTGCAAATGTGGTATAATTCCATTAAGCTGTTTTTGCCATCTCGCTGTTCAATTTGACTATGGACTTTTTCTTTAACGATATGTGAAGATTAATCATAATGTGCCCAAGTTGTTAATAAACTAAAAAACATAATTTCCTGTAGAAACGTTGTCCTAACTAGAACTACCCAGTGGTGACCACATATATATATATATATATTATCTACTGGCGGTCGCCAGTAGATAGTTATAGTTAAAACCTATTATCCATAGGAAATCCGCGACATTCTATTTGAAATAACGTTGGCGCCGGTTGAAGAATCTTCACGAAAGTTTCCAACTTGTTGGGGCGCTCCGGTCCGCTCCTATCCTGAAAGTCTCGGGGTGATACGGCAAGCGGGGGCCGAGAAAAAAGGGGGGTCCCAAAACGCGTTTTCCCCATTCATTTTTCCATAGGAACCTTTAGTCGCAGCTACAGCCCGAACTGCTGAACGGAATTACACCAAATTTGGCAAAGAGGTAGCCCTTGGTTCAGTGTCGTGCCTTTTGCTTAAATGGTGTAAATCCGTTCAGTAGTTCCTGAGAAAATCAAAAGTAAAGTCACATATATATCTGGGCGGAGCCTAACCACACATGTCATCGTTAGATCTGATTGGCTGTCAGCACTTCATCCTGGAATTGCTGGCAGCCATCTTGGGACCAATATAAATGATAGTACCTCATTGAAATGCATTGTAGTGAATAGAAGATTTTGAGGGTCACCAAAAGGAGAACTATAAAGGGTGATAACAGGCTTTAGTTACATTAGAATTTATTTGTTGATGGTACCATACTAATTTTAGGAATTGTGGTGTATTCTAAGGTGATTTTACCATGTGAAAAACCTTCTGCTGGGATATCATGAATCATGTTTGAGAGAACACTATTTTCTCATGCTTGTCCCATGAAGGTTTGGAAGGTGCTCCAGAAGCTAAAATGAGAGCATATTTTCTGTAAATTCACATTATCTTTCTCACTCATGTGAGAATGAAGTCTGACATTCTCAGTAAAACATGTACATCCAACAAGGGCAGAGACTGTCAGTTGATTCCTTTGTGTTCTACTGCAGCTTCCCAGAGTGTTCTAAAGAACAACTAGAGTGCTAACAGCCTTACTTATGACAAAAGTATGGCACACCTGAAGCCATCTTGATTGGAATAAACTGGTAACACTTAAAACATTTAATTTAAAAAGGAACAAAATGATGGGGTTCATTTTGTCATAGAAATTATGGTTAGTGCTGTAGAAAGAAAAATTAGGACATGTTTCAAGTGTGATCTCAAATATCTTCCTGTTATATTTCAACAGGAGCAGCCTGCCAGTTGATGCCTTTGTGTTCTACTGCAGCTTCCCAGAGTGTTCTAAAGAACAACTAGAGTGCTAACAGCCTTACTTATGACAAAAGTATGGCACACTTGAAGCCATCTTGATTGGAATAAACTGGTAACACTTAAAACATTTAATTTAAAAAGGAACAAAATGATGGGGTTCATTTTGTCATAGAAATTATGGTTAGTGCTGTAGAAAGAAAAATTAGGACATATTTCAAGTGTGATCTCAAATATCTTCCTGTTATATTTCAACAGGAGCAGCCTGCCAGTTGATGCCTTTGTGTTCTACTGCAGCTTCCCAGAGTGTTCTAAAGAACAACTAGAGCGCTAACAGCCTTACTTATGACAAAAGTATGGCACACCTGAAGCCATTTTGATTGGAATAAACCGGTAACACTTAAAACATTTAATTTAAAAAGGAACAAAATGAGGGGTTCTTTTTGAAATAGAAATTATGGTTAGTGCTGCAGAAAGAAAAATTAGGGCATGTTTTAAGTGAGATCTCAAATCCTCTTCTATTTCATTAGAAAATTCTGACATGCAGACTGAAACAATCACTTTCAATACCAGCAGCAGACTACCAGTTAACTCCCTGGTGAGCAGTAGCTTTACTCCAGTGATCTAATGAGCAACTAGAGTGCTAACATTCTGAATTTATGGCAGATGTGAGACACATCTGAATGCCTTCTTGATGGAATCAAAGTAAAAACTGAAAGCATTTCCTACTGAGGAGACTGCAGTAAATGAAGAAATTAGGAAACTTCATAACAAAGAAGTCTTCCAAGATGGCCACCAGTGAAAAAAGAGCCCAAATGTAGCACACATATTACCCAGATGTAGCCCACATATAGCCCAATGACAAAAGTGTGCAAAACACTTTTTATTTTTAGTTTTTTTTGCAGTTTTATGTAGTGCAGACTGGTCAGGTATTGGAGCATTGCATCTTAAAACATGACCCCCCTACACTACAAAAACACCACTGCACTACCTTAAACCCTAAAACACTACCCCCAGCACGACCCCCTACACTACACAAGCACCACTGCACTATCCTAAACCCTAAAACACTACCCCAGCACGACCCCCTACACTACCCAAACACCACTGCACTACCCTAAAACATGACCCCCTACACTACACAAACACCACTGCACTACCCTAAACCCTAAAACACTACCCCCAGCACGACCCCCTACACTACACAAGCACCACTGCACTACCCTAAACCCTAAAACACTACCCCAGCACGACCCCCTACACTACACAAACACCCTGCACTACCATAAACCCTAAAACACTACCCCCAGCATGACCCCCTACACTACCCAAACACCACTGCACTAACCTAAATCCTAAAACACTACCCCCAGCACGACCCCCTACACTACCAAAACACCACTGCACTACCCTAAAACATGACCCCCTACACTACACAAACACCACTGCACTACCCTAAACCCTAAAACACTACCCCCAGCACGACCTCCTACACTACACAAGCACCACTGCACTACCCTAAACCCTAAAACCCTACCCCCAGCACGACCCCTACACTGCCCGAACACCACTGCTCTGCCCTAAACCCTGAAACACCAGCCCCTGCATGACCCCCTACACTGCCCGAACACCACTGCACTGCCCTAAACCCTGAAACACCACCCCTAGCACGACCCCCTACACTGCCCGAACACCACTGCACTGCCCTAAACCCTGAAACACCACCCCTTCACGACCCCCAACACTGCCCGAACACCACTGCACTGCCCTAAACCCTGAAATACCAACCCCAGCATGACCCCCTACACTGCCCGAACACCACTGCACTGCCATCAACCCTGAAACACTACCCCCAGCAAGACCCCCTACACTGCCTGAACATCACTGCACTGCCCTAAACACTGAAACATCACCCCCAGCAAGACCCCCTACACTGCCCGAACACCACTGACCTAAACCCTGAAAAACCACCCCCAGCACGACCCCCTACACTCCCCGAACACGACTGCACCGCCCTAAACCCTGAAACACTACCCCCAGCATGACCCCCTACACTGCCCGAACACCACTGCTCTGCCCTAAACCCTGAAACACCAGCCCCAGCACGACCCCCTACACTGCCCGAACACCACTGCAATGCCCTAACCCTTGAAACACCAGCCCCTGCACGACCCCCTACACTGCCCGAACACCACTGCACTACCCTAAACCCTGAAACATCACCCCCAGCACGACCCCCTACACTGCCCGAGCACCACTGCACTGCCCTAAACCCTGAAACACCAGCCCCAGCACGACCCCCTACACTGCCCGAACACCACTGCACTGCCCTAAACCCTGAAACACCAGCCCCAGCACGACCGCCTACACTGCCCGAACACCACTGCACTGCCCTAAACCCTGAAACACCAGCCCCAGCACGACCCCCTACAATGCCCGAACACCACTGCACTGCCCTAAACCGTGAAACACCAGCCTCAGCACGACCCCCTACACTGCCCGAACACAACTGCACTGCTCTAAACCCTGAAACACCACCCCGTGCATGACCCCCTACACTGCCCGAACACCACTGCACTGCCCTAAACCCTGAAACACCACCCCCAGCGCAACCCCCTACACTGCCCGAACACCACTGCACTGCCCTAAACCCTGAAACACCACCCCCTGCACAACCCCCTACACTGCTCGAACACTACTGCACTGCCCTAAACCCAGAAACACCATCCCCAGCACTACCCCCTATACTGCACGAACACCACTGCACTGCCCTAAGCCCTGAAACACTACCCCCAGCAAGACCCCCTACACTGCCCGAACACCACTGTCCTGCCCTAAACCCTGAAACATCACCCCCAGCAAGACCCCCTACACTGCCCGAACACCACTGCCCTAAACCCTGAAACACCACCCCCAGCAAGACCCCCTACACTGCCCGAACACCACTGCACTGCCCTAAACCCTGAAACACCAGCCCCAGCACGACCCCCTACACTGCCCGAACACCACTGCACTGCCCTAAACCCTGACACACCACCCCCTGCACGACCCCCTACACTGCCCGAACACCACTGTACTGCCCTAAACCCTGAAACCCCACCCCCAGCATGACCCCCTACACTGCCAGAACACCACTGCACTGCCCTAAACCCTGAAACACCACCCCCTGCACGACCCCCTACACTGCCCGAACACCACTCCACTGCCCTAAACCCTGAAACAATACCCCCAGCAAGACCCCCTACACTGCCCGAACACCACTGCACTGCCCTAAACCCTGAAACATCACCCCCAGCAAGACCCCCTACACTGCCCGAACACCACTGCCCTAAACCCTGAAACACCACCCCAGCAAGACCCCCTACACTGCCCGAACACCACTGCACTGCCCTAAACCCTGAAACACCAGCCCCAGCACGACCCCCTACACTGCCCGAACACCACTGCACTGCCCTAAACCTTGACACACCACTCCCTGCACGACACCCTACACTGCCCGAACACCACTGTACTGCCCTAAACCCTGAAACCCCACCCCCAGCATGACCCCCTACACTGCCAGAACACCACTGCACTGCCCTAAACCCTGAAACACCACCCCCTGCACGACCCCCTACACTGCCCGAACACTACTACACTGCCCTAAACCCACGTTGGGGTAGGTGTACTAGAGGAGAGCCCCTGAGGGCCGCAGAGGCCCGGGGGCATATCGAGGCGCATTGCTGGTGCCTGGGCGGTCCTGCCAGAGAGCAGGCCGCCCCACTGATGGTGGCAGATGTTTTAGTGCCCCATGGGTTCAGAGGGCACCGTGAGTGCCAGGCCTTATTCCTTCACAGCTGCCCAGCAAATAGTGGGCAACTGCAACGTTTAGGTCCACAGTTCTTTTAGGGGACATATTGCGAACTCAGGAGTGAGATACACTCCGCTGCCCCATATCTTTCCAGCTGCCCAGCAAGTAGTGGGCAGCTGCTACGTTTAGGTTTGCGCGGTTGCGCACCCTTGACTTTCGCTGCTGTGGCAGCGCGCCTGACATTTTGGACACAGGGCATTTGAGCCCCTTTAGAGATGGCCAGTTGGCCAGGGGGGACAGTTAGGTTTATAGGGCGCCAGGCCCTAATGTGATTCATGTGCTAATGTGATTTTGGGTGCTAGGAAATGTAATTCGTGTAGTATCATTTACGCACCCTGTTTTATACCTCTAATGTAATTATGATTATGAGGTTATTTGCATACTGTGGTTATGCTGGTGAGGTTGGCGCAGAATGTAATTCGCGCCTGATGTGATACTGTGCATAATGTAGTTTATGTTACAGGCTGATGCTAAGTACAGTGGTTACCAGTGATTACTGGTTGTACGTTCATGAGGTGTTCTACATTTATTATAAGTACTACCTATACTAAGTTCGCTTTGTGCCGGTCCTGACAGTGGTCCAGTTGGCCCTGTCAGGTGTAAATAATTCCCTTGTAAATATGATCCCGTGCCAGGTGGCACGATGTATATTATGTGAGTACTATTCTAATGTGTTTTATGATAATACAAAGGCTATTTTTGATATAACCTTGTGTGGAGTTCCTTCTTGTGGTGTGCCTGGTATGTTGTTGGTGTGTGCGTGCGCAAACGCTTTACACATTGCCTCCGGGATAAGCCTGACTGCTCGTGCCAAGCTACCAAGGGGGTGAGCAGGGGTTATCTTTGGCGTGTAACTCCCTTGCCCTGACTAGAGTGGTGGTCTCTGCCTGGCTTTGGCGCAAGCCTTAGCCAACCAGAGATCCCATTTCTAACAACCCCCTACACTGCCCGAACACCACTGCACTGCCCTAAACCCTGAAACACCAGCCCCAGCACGACCCCCTACACTGCCCGAACACCACTGCACTGCCCTAAACCCTGAAACACCAGCCCCAGCACGACCCCTACACTGCCCGAACACCACTGCACTGCCCTAAACCCTGAAACACCAGCCCCAGCACCACCCCCTACAATGCCCGAACACCACTGTACTGCCCTAAACCCTGAAACACCACCCCCTGCACCGCCCCCTACACTGCCCGAACACCACTGCACTGCCCTAAACCCTGAAACACCACCCCCTGCATGACCCCCTACACTGCCCGAACACCACTGCACTGCCCTAAACCCTGAAACACCACCCCTGCACCACCCCCTACACTGCCCGAACACCACTGCACTGCCCTAAACCCTGAAACACCACCCCCTGCACTGCCCCCTACACTGCCCGAACACCACTGCACTGCCCTAAACCCTGAAACACCACCCCCAGCATGACCCCCTTAGCTGCTCGAACACCACTGCACTGCCCCAAACCCTGAAACACCACCCCCAGCATGACCCCCTACACTGCCCGAACACCACTGCCCTAAACCCAGAAACACCACCCCTGCACGACCCCCTACACTGCCCAAACACCACTTCACTGCCCTAAACCCTGAAACACCACCCCCTGCACGACCCCCTACACTGCCCGAACATCACTGCACTGCCCTAAACCCTGAAACACCACCCCCAGCACGATCCCCTACACTGCCCGAACACCACTGCACTGCCCTAAACCCTAAAACACCACCCCCAGCACGACCCTCTACACTGCCCGAACACCACTGCACTGCCCTAAACCCTAGAACACTACCCCCAGCATGACCCCCTACACTACCCGAACACCACTGCACTACCCTAAACCCTAAAATACTCCCCCAGCATGACCCCCTACACTACCCGAATACCACTGCACTGCCCTAAACCCTAAAACACTCCCCCAGCACGACCCCCTACACTACCTAAACACCACTGCACTGCCCTAAACCCTAAAACACTACCCCCCGCATGACCCCTACACTACCCAAATACCAATGCACTACCCTAATCCCTAAAACACTACCCCTGCCCAACCCCCTACACTACCCAAAGACCACTGCACTACCCTAAACTCTAAAACAATACCCCCGCACGACTCCCTACACTACCCAAAGACCACTGCACTACCCTAAACCCTAAAACACGACCTCCTACACTACACAAACACCACTGCACTACCCTAAACCCTAAAAAACTACCCCCAGCATGAACCCCTACACTACCCAAACACCACTGCACTACCCTAAACCATAAAACACTACCCCCAGCAGTACCCCCTACGCTACCCAAACACCACTGCACTACCCTAAACCCTAAAACCCTACCCCCAGCAGTACCCCCTACACTACCCAAACACCATTGCACTACCCTAAACCCTAAAACACTACCCCCAGCAGTATCCCCTACACTACCCAAACACCACTGCACTACCCTAAACCCTAAAACCCTAAAACACTAACCCCAGCACGACCCCCTACACTACCCAAACACCACTGTACTACCCTAAACCCTAAAACACTCTCCCCAGCACGACTCCCTACACTACCCAAGCACCACTGCACTACCCTAAACCCTAAATCTACCCCCAGAATGACCACCTACACTACACAAACACCACTGCACTACCCTAAACCCTAAAACACTACCCCCAGCACGACCCTCTTCACTACCTAAACACAACTGCACAATTTGTTACAGGCGTTGCAACGCAGGCCTGTGGTGCTTACTTGAAGTACCTGGTGGGCTAGTTGGGCCCCAGGGACTCTCAGGATTCAAGGTGACCTACTCCCCCAACTTAAAACGCGCCACGGGGCGCGTTTGCACAGTGGTGAAGGGAGGGGCGGGGCCTCAGGTGACATGTGCGCAAACACGCCCTGTGGTGCGTTTTAAGTTGGGGAGTTAATTCCCTTTGAATCCTGGGGGCCAACTAACCCACCAGGTACCTTCAGTAAGCACAACAGAGTTGCGTTGCAGAGAGGTGAAAAAAGGTGCGTGGCCTCGGAACGCCTCTCTGCAACTCAGCTCTGTGGTCCTAACTGTAGGTACCTGGGGGCTAGTTGGGCCCCAGGGACCCTCAGGATTCAAGGGGACTTAATCCCGCAACTTAAAACGCATCACGGGCGCGTTTGCACACATGTCACCTCAGGCCCCCTCCCTTCACCACTGTGCAAACGCGCACTGGCTCTGGTTAGTCAGAGTCAGTTACCACCAGTACCCGTCTGAAAAAGTTGTGGGCACAGGATGATTTTGCAACAAGGCCTCTTTCTGCTCCTCTGTTGGTTCTTTCTGCACATCTTTTGCTTCTTTCTGTGCGTTTTTTCTTCTTTCTTCACATGTCCTACCTCTGTTGGCATAGTTAGAAACTAGCATTTAAAAAACCTTTGAAATTCACTTAAAAATCATAGGTTTCAGGCACGTTATAGTTAGAAATTAGCATTTAAAAAACCTTTGAAATTCACTGAAAAAACCATAGGTTTCAGGCACGTTATAGTTAGAAATTAGCATTTAAAAACCTTTGAAATTCACTGAAAAAACCATAGGTTTCAGGCACGTTATAGTTAGAAATTAGCATTTAAAAAACCTTTGAAATTCACTGAAAAAACCATAGGTTTCAGACACGTTATAGTTAGAAATTAGCATTTAAAAAACCTTTGAAATTCACTGAAAAAACCATAGGTTTTAGGGACAGTTATAGTTAGTTGGACATTGCACTCGTACAAAACCCGTGAAATTCCCCTGTTATAGTTAGTTCAGCTAACTATAACTCGCGCCTCGCAATGCACTGCTGATGACGTCACATATTACATCACTCATCACATGGTCAGTGACATCACTGATGACATCACTGATGACATCTCAAATGACATCACTGATGACATCATCCATGTGATAATTTCATGCATCTTCTCACACCCTAATATAACTTTTGATACACCCACTCTAAATTACAGACTGCCATTCTCAAAACCATAGACACTCCAACACCAAAAACTACATACCCACTCACTGATTCTTAGGTCTACACACACATCCACTCACTCACCTGTACAGTCACTCATACTTACAGTCACTCAGTACAGGACTATCATATGCACTCATACACCTATATAAACACTCACACACCGCCACTCATCCATAGAGGTGCTCACACACCTAGTCAGTCATGCAAAAAATGTAATCACACACCCATTTACTCACCTATACAGTTATGCACACACCAGCTCACTTACTCATACAAATACTAGCACATTCTTACGCTCTTATACAATAACTGATACAAGCACACACGCATCCATACAGCCACTCTCACAATAACACACTCTCACTTATAGCCATTTAAATACTCTAACACACATATATACTGCCTTTTAGATATGTAGTTACTCGCACATGTACCACTGAGATATACATTCACTCACTAACACACCCATACACACACTCACCCACCCAAGCAGTCCATCACAGATGCACTCTTGAAATCATGCACCCAGTGAATCACCCACTCACACATCTATGTATAGAGTCACACACACCCCACCCACACAAACACTCAGGCAGCCATACAGATACTCAGAGAACCAATCAATAACCCATATAGACACTCATGTAGCTATTCGCAAATCCATGCATCCACTTACACACCAACAAACAGACGGATACAGACATTCACACAGTTTAGTCACTAACCCATGCATTCAGTAAGATACGTTTAATCACTCACTTGTAGAGTCAGTCACTCACGTACTAAATCATCCATTCAGACACTTATACACCCACTCATTCTTCAATACGCCTTTTCCTATATATATTAAACATATTTAAACTTTACAGAAACACACAGTCACTGGATGATGTCATCAGTGATGTCATCAGTGATGTCATTTGAGATGTCATCAGTGATGTCATCAGTGATGTCACTGACCATGTGATGAGTGATGTAATATGTGACGTCATCAGCAGTGCATTGCGGGGCGCGAGTTATAGTTAGCTGAACTAACTATAACAGGGGAATTTCACGGGTTTTGTACGAGTGCAATGTCCAACTAACTATAACTGTCCCTAAAACCTATGGTTTTTTCAGTGAATATATATATATATTCACTGAAAAAAACCATAGGTTTTAGGGACAGTTATAGTTAGTTGGACATTGCACTCGTACAAAACCCGTGAAATTCCCCTGTTATAGTTAGTTCAGCTAACTATAACTCGCGCCCCACAATGCACTGCTGATGACGTCACATATTACATCACTCATGACATGGTCAGTGACATCACTGATGACATCACTGATGACATCTCAAATGACATCACTGATGACATCACTGATGACATCATCCAGTGACTGTGTGTTTCTGTAAAGTTTAAATATGTTTAATATATATAAGGAAAGGCGTATTGAAGAATGAGTGGGTGTATAAGTGTCTGAATGGATGATTTAATGCGTGAGTGACTGACTCTACAAGTGAGTGATTAAACGTATCTTACTGAATGCATGGGTTAGTGACTAAACTGTGTGAATGTCTGTATCCGTCTGTTTGTTGGTGTGTAAGTGGATGCATGGATTTGCGAATAGCTACATGAGTGTCTATATGGGTTATTGATTGGTTCTCTGAGTATCTGTATGGCTGCCTGAGTGTTTGTGTGGGTGGGGTGTGTGTGACTCTATACATAGATGTGTGAGTGGGTGATTCACTGGGTGCATGATTTCAAGAGTGCATCTGTGATGGACTGCTTGGGTGGGTGAGTGTGTGTATGGGTGTGTTAGTGAGTGAATGTATATCTCAGTGGTACATGTGCGAGTAACTACATATGTAAAAGGCAGTATATATGTGTGTTAGAGTATTTAAATGGCTATAAGTGAGAGTGTGTTATTGTGAGAGTGGCTGTATGGATGCGTGTGTGCTTGTATCAGTTATTGTATAAGAGCGTAAGAATGTGCTAGTATTTGTATGAGTAAGTGAGCTGGTGTGTGTGTAACTGTATAGGTGAGTAAATGGGTGTGTGATTAATTTTTGCATGACTGACTAGGTGTGTGAGTACCACTATGGATGAGTGGCGGTGTGTGAGTATTTATATAGGTGTATGAGTGCATATGATAGTCCTGTACTGAGTGACTGTAAGTATGAGTGACTGTACAGGTGAGTGAGTGGATGTCTGTGTAGACCTAAGAATCAGTGAGTGGGTATGTAGTTTTTGGTGTTGGAGTGTCTATGGTTTTGAGAATGGCAGTCTGTAATTTAGAGTGGGTGTATCAAAAGTTATATTAGGGTGTGAGAAGATGCATGAAATTATCACATGGATGATGTCATCAGTGATGTCATTTGAGATGTCATCAGTGATGTCATCAGTGATGTCACTGACCATGTCATGAGTGATGTAATATGTGACGTCATCAGCAGTGCATTGCGGAGCGCGAGTTATAGTTAGCTGAACTAACTATAACAGGGGAATTTCACGGGTTTTGTACGAGTGCAATGTCCAACTAACTATAACTGTCCCTAAAACCTATGGTTTTTTTCAGTGAATTTCAAAGGTTTTTAAATGCTAATTTCTAACTATAACTTGTCTGAAACCTATGGTTTTTTCAGTGAATTTCAAAGGTTTTTTAAATGCTAATTTCTAACTATAACGTGCCTGAAACCTATGGTTTTTTCAGTGAATTTCAAAGGTTTTTTAAATGCTAATTTCTAACTATAACGTGCCTGAAACCTATGATTTTTTCAGTGAATTTCAAAGGTTTTTTAAATGCTAATTTCTAACTATGCCAACAGAGGTAGGACATGTGAAGAAAGAAGAAAAAACGCACAGAAAGAAGCAAAAGATGTGCAGAAAGAACCAACAGAGGAGCAGAAAGAGGCCTTGTTGCAAAATCATCCTGTGCCCACAACTTTTCAGACGGGTACTGGTGGTAACTGACTCTGACTAACCAGAGCCAGTGCGCGTTTGCACAGTGGTGAAGGGAGGGGGCCTGAGGTGACATGTGTGCAAACGCGCCCCGTGATGCGTTTTAAGTTGCGGGATTAAGTCCCCTTGAATCCTGAGGGTCCCTGGGGCCCAACTATCCCCCCAGGTACCTACAGTTAGGACCACAGAGCTGAGTTGCAGAGAGGTGTTCCGAGGCCACGCACCTTTTTCACCTCTCTGCAACGCAACTCTGTTGTGCTTACTGAAGGTACCTGGTGGGCTAGTTGGCCCCCAGGATTCAAAGGGAATTAACTCCCCAACTTAAAACGCACCACAGGGCGTGTTTGCGCACATGTCACCTGAGGCCCCGCCCCCTCCTTTCACCACTGTGCAAACGCGCCCCGTGGCGCGTTTTAAGTTGGGGGATTAGGTCACCTTGAATCCTGAGAGTCCCTGGGGCCCAACTAGCCCACCAGGTACTTCCAGTAAGCACCACAGGCCTTATTTTCCAACGCCTGTAACAAATTGTGCAGTTGTGTTTAGGTAGTGAAGAGGGTCATGCTGGGGGTAGTGTTTTAGGGTTTAAGGTAGTGCAGTGGTGTTTGTGTAGTGTAGGGAGTCATGCTGGGGTAGATTTAGGGTTTAGGAAGTGCAGTGGTGTTTGGGTAGTGTAGGGAGTCGTGCTGGAGGAGTGTTTTAGGGTTTAGGGTAGTACAGTGGTGTTTGGGTAGTGTAGGGGGTCGTGCTGGGGTTAGTGTTTTAGGGTTTAAGGGTTTAGGGTAGTGCAGTGGTGTTTGGGTAGTGTAGGGGATACTGCTGGGGGTAGTGTTTTAGGGTTTAGGGTAGTGCAATGGTGTTTGGGTAGTGTAGGGGTACTGCTGGGAGTAGTGTTTTAGGGTTTAGGGTAGTGCAGTGGTGTTTGGGTAGCATAGGGGGTACTGCTGGGGGTAGTGTTTTATGGTTTAGGGTAGTGCAGTGGTGTTTGGGTAGTGTAGGGGTTCGTGCTGGGGGTAGTTTTTAGGGTTTAGGGTAGCGCAGTGGTGTTTAGTGTAGTGTAGGAGGTCGTGTTTTAGGGTTTAGGGTAGTGCAGTGGTCTTTGGGTAGTGTAGGGGTTGTGTGGGGGTAGTGTTTTAGGGATTAGGGTAGTGCATTGGTATTTGGGTAGTGTAGGGGGTCATGCAGGGGTAGTGTTTTAGGGTTTAGGGCAGTGCAGTGGTGTTTAGGTAGTGTAGGGGGTCGTGCTGGGGGAGTGTTTTAGGGTTTAGGGCAGTGGTGTTCGGGTAGTGTAGGGGGTCGTGCTGGGGGAGTGTTTTAGGGTTTAGGGCAGTGCAGTCGTGTTCGGGTAGTGTAGGGGTCGTGCTGGGGGAGTATTTTAGGGTTTAGGGTAGTGCAGTGGTGTTCGGGTAGTGTAGGGGGTCATGCTGGGGTAGTGTTTTAGGGTTTAGGGCAGTGCAGTGGTGTTCGGGCAGTTTATGGGGTCGTGCTGGGGGTGGTGTTTTAGGGTTTAGGGCAGTGCAGTGGTGTTCGGGCAGTGTAGGGGGTCGTGCTGGGGGTGGTGTTTCAGGGTTTAGGGCAGTGCAGTGGTGTTCGGGCAGTCAATCAATCAATCAAGCATTTGTATAGCGCGCTACTCACCCGGAGGGTCTCAAGGCGCTTGGGGGGGGGGGGTCCGCTACTGTTCGAACAGCCAGGTCTTGAGTTGCTTCCTGAAGGAGAGGTGGTCTTGGGTAAGGCGGAGGTGGATGGGTAGGGAGTTCCACGTCTTGGCAGCCAGGTAGGAGAAGGATCTTCCTCCCGTTGTGGCTCTTCGGATGCGGGGGACGGCGGCGAGGGCGTGGTTGGTCGATCGTAGCTGGCGGGTGGGAGTGTAGAAGGTCAGACGGTCGTTGAGGTATCTGGGGCCTTGGTTGTGGAGAGCTTTGTGTGCGTGGGTGAGGAGTCAGAACGTGATTCTCTTGCTGACGGGGAGCCAGTGCAGGTCTCTCAGGTGTCCGGCGATGTGGCTGTGTCGGGGGATGTCCAGGATGAGTCAAGCTGAGGCGTTCTGGATGCGTTGGAGTCTTTTTTGAAGTTTGGCTGTGGTTCCGGCGTAGAGGGAGTTGCCGTAGTCCAGTCGGCTGGTGACGAGGGCCTGGGTGACCGTCTTTATGGTTTCGGTGGGGATCCACCGGAAGATCTTGCGCAGCATGCGTAGGATGTTGAAGCAAGACGAGGAGACGGCGTTGACTTGTCGGGTCATTGAGAGGGAGGAGTCCAGGATGAAGCCCAGGTTGCGTGCGTGGTCCGTTGGTTTGGGTGCGTTGCCCAGGGCAGGGGGCCACCAGGAGTCGTCCCAGGCGGAGGGTGATGATCCTAGGATGAGGACTTCCGTCTTATCTGAGTTCAGTTTCAGGCGGCTGTTCCTCATCCACTCGGCTACGTCCTTCATCCCTTCATGTAGGTTGGTTCTGGCGGTTGTGGGGTCATTGGTGAGGGAGAGGATCAGCTGGGTGTCGTCGGCGTAGGAGATGATGTTGAGGTTGTGTTGGCGTGCGATGGCTGCGAGGGGGCTCATGTAGACGTTGAAGAGGGTGGGGCTGAGTGATGATCCTTGTGGTACGCCGCAGATGACTTCGGTGGCCTCGGAACTGAACGGGGAGGCAGACTCTCTGGGTTCTTCCGGCGAGGAAGGAGATGATCCACTCCAGTGCCTTCTCTTGGATTCCGACGTTGTTCAGGCGTTGCACTAGGGTGCGGTGGCAGACTGTGTCGAACGCTGCGGAGAGGTCCAGGAGGATGAGGGCCGCTGTTTCCCCGTTGTCGAGCAGGGCTCGGATGTCGTCGGTGGCTGCGATGAGGGCGGTCTCGGTGCTGTGGTTGGCCCGGAAGCCGGACTGCGAGCGGTCGAGGGATCCATTCGTCTCAAGGAAGGTGGCCAGTTGTCTGTTGACGGTCTTCTCGATGACTTTGGCAGGAAAAGGAAGGAGCGAGATGGGGCGGTAGTTTTTGAGGTCGGTGGGATCCGCTGACGGTTTTTTCAGTAGGGCGCTGAGTTCGGCGTGCTTCCAGCTCTCTGGGAAGGTGGCGGTGTCGAGGAGGTGTTGATGATGTCCCGGAGGTGGGGTGCGATGACGGCGTCGGCCTTGTTGAAGACGTGGTGAGGGCAGGGGTCAGTTGGTGATCCGGAGTGGATGGAGTTCATCGTGCGGATAGTGTCTTCGGTGTTGATCGGGGTCCAGGCTCGGAGGGTGGAGGTGGGGGACGTTGGAACGGTCGTAGGGTACGTCGGCTGTGTGCTGAAACTGTTGTGTATGTCTGCGATCTTGCTGTGGAAGAACGAGGCGAGCGAGTTGCAGAGGTCTTGCGAGGGAGTGATGTCGTTGTTTCCGGCGCTGGGGTTCGAGAGTTCTTTGACGATGTTGAAGAGTTCCTTGCTGTTGTGGGCGTTGTTGTCCAGTCGTTCCTTGAATGCGGTTTTCTTGGTGGTGTGGATCAGCTGGTGGTGTTTTCGGGTGGCGTGCTTGAGGGTGGTCATGTTGTCTGCAGTCGGGTCTCTGCGCCATGCTTTCTCGAGGGCCCGGCAGTTCTTCTTGGATTTCTTGAGTTCGTCGGTGAACCAGGATGCTTTCTTGTTGCCGGGTCTGATTGGGGGGGTCTTCAATGGGGCGAGGTCGTCTGCGCAGTTGGTGATCCATCTTGTGAGGTTGCTGGCGGCTTGGTTGGGGTTCGTTGAGCTGGCGGGAGGGTTCTGGCTCAGGGATGTGGTGAGTTGGTCGGTGGTGATCTTGTTCCAGCTTCTGCGCGGAAACTGTTGCGGGTGGTGGTGCGTGGTGATCCTGCTGAAGCTGAAGTGGACGCAGCTGTGGTCTGTCCAGTGGAGTCCGGTGGTGTGGCTGAAGGAGATGTCCTTGCTGGAGGAGAAGACGGGGTCAAGCGTGTGGCCGGCGTGGTGTGTGGGGGTGGTCACCAGTTGCTTGAGTCCGAGGTTGGCGAGGTTGTCCAGCAGGGTGGTGGTGTTGCGATCGTTGTTGTTCTCTAGGTGGAAGTTGAGGTCCCCAAGGAGGATGTAGTCAGCCGAGGGAGGGCGTGCGGGCTGATGAGGTCGGCGATGTCTTCGCTGAATTGTGTGCGTGGTCCTGGGGGTCTGTAGATGAGGGTGCCTCTGAGGGTGGTCTTGGGGTCGGTGTGTATCTGGAAGTGCAGGTGTTCGCCGGCTGTGAAGGTGTCGTCGGAGTTGGTCGTGATGCGGATGGTGTTCTTGTGGACGATGGCGATGCCTCCTCCGGTCTGGTTGGCACGGTCCCTTCGGGTGATCTTGTATCCGTCCGGGATGGAGATGGCGATGTCGGGCGCTGAGGAGGCGTTCATCCATGTTTCCGTGAGGAAAGCGACGTCTGGTGATGTGGAGTCGAGCAGGTTCCAAAGTTCCACGGCGTGTAGGGGGTCATGCAGGGGGTGGTGTTTCAGGGTTTAGGGCAGTGCAGTGGTGTTCGTGCTGTGTAGGGAGTCATGCAGGGGTGGTGTTTCAGGGTTTAGGGCAGTGGTGTTCGGGCAGTGTAGGGTGTCATGCTGGGGGTGGTGTTTCAGGGTTTGGGGCAGTGCAGTGGTGTTCGAGCAGTAAAGGGGGTCATGCTGGGGGTGGTGTTTCAGGGTTTAGGGCAGTGCAGTGGTGTTCGGGCAGTGTAGGGGGCGGTGCAGGGGGTGGTGTTTCAGGGTTTAGGGCAGTGCAGTGGTGTTTGGGCAGTGTAGGGGGTGGTGCAGGGGGTGGTGTTTCAGGGTTTAGGGCAGTGCAGTGGTGTTTGGGCAGTGTAGGGGGTCGTGCAGGGGGTGGTGTTTCAGGGTCTAGGGCAGTGCAGTGGTGTTCGAGCAGTGTAGGGGCGGTGCAGGGGGTGGTGTTTCAGGGTTTAGGGCAGTACAGTGGTGTTCGGGCATTGTAGGGGGTGGTGCTGGGGCTGGTGTTTCAGGGTTTAGGGCAGTGCAGTGGTGTTCGGGCAATGTAGGGGTCGTGCTGGGGCTGGTGTTTCAGGGTTTAGGGTAGTGCAGTGGTGTTCGGGCAGTGTAGGGGTCGTGCTGGGGCTGGTGTTTCAGGGTTTAGGGCAGTGCAGTGGTGTTCGGGCAGTGTAGGGGGTCGTGCTGGGGGTGGTGTTTAAGGGTTTAGGGCAGTGCAGTGGTGTTCGGGCAGTGTAGGGGGTCGTGCTGGGGCTGGTGTTTCAGGGTTTTGGGCAGAGCAGTGGTGTTCGGGCAGTGTAGGGGTCGTGCTGGGGGTGGTGTTTCAGGGTTTAGGGCAGTGCAGTGGTGTTCGGGCAGTGTAGGGGGTCTTGCTGGGGGTGGTGTTTCAGGGTTTAGGGCAGTGCAGTGGTGTTCGGGCAGTGTAGGTGGTCTTGCTGGGGGTGGTGTTTCAGGGTTTAGGGCAGTGGTGTTCGGGCAGTGTAGGGGGTCTTGCTGGGGTGATGTTTCAGGGTTTAGGGCAGTGCAGTGGTGTTCGGGCAGTGTAGGGGTCTTGCTGGGGGTAGTGTTTCAGGGTTTAGGGCGGTGCAGTGGTGTTCATGCAGTGTAGGGGGTCATGCTGGGGGTGGTGTTTCAGGGTTTAGGGCAGTGCAGTAGTGTTCGGGCAGTGTAGGGGGTCGTGCAGGGGGTGGTGTTTCAGGGTTAAGGGCAGTGCAGTGGTGTTCTGGCAGTGTAGGGGGTCATGCTGGGGGTGGGGTTTCAGGGTTTAGGGCAGTACAGTGGTGTTCGGGCAGTGTAGGGGGTCGTGCAGGGGGTGGTGTTTCAGGGTTTAGGGCAGTGCAGTGGTGTTCGGGCAGTGTAGGGGGTCGTGCTGGGGCTGGTGTTTCAGGGTTTAGGGCAGTGCAGTGGTGTTCGGGCAGTGTAGGGGGTCTTTCTGGGGGTGGTGTTTCAGGGTTTAGGGCAGTGGTGTTTGGGCAGTGTAGGGGGTCTTGCTGGGGGTGATGTTTCAGGGTTTAGGGCAGTGCAGTGGTGTTCGAGCAGTGTAGGGGGTCTTGCTGGGGGTAGTGTTTCAGGGTTTAGGGCAGTGCAGTGGTGTTCGTGCAGTATAGGGGGTCGTGCTGGGGATGGTGTTTCTGGGTTTAGGGCAGTGCAATAGTGTTCGAGCAGTATAGGGGGTCGTGCTGGGGATGGTGTTTCAGGGTTTAGGGCAGTGCAGTGGTGTTCGGGCAGTGTACGGTGTTGTGCTGGGGCTGGTGTTTCAGGGTTCAGGGCGATGCAGTGGTGTTCAGGCAGTGTAGGGGGTCGTGCTGAGGCTGGTGTTTCACGGTTTAGGGCAGTGCAGTGGTGTTCGGGCAGTGTAGGGGGTCGTGCTGGGGCTGGTGTTTCAGGGTTTAGGGCAGTGCAGTGGTGTTCGGGCAGTGTAGGCGGTTGTGCTGGGGCTGGTGTTTCAGTGTTTAGGGCAGTGCAGTGGTGTTCGGGCAGTGTAGGGGGTCGTGCTGGGGCTGGTGTTTCAGGGTTTAGGGCAGTGCATTGGTGCTCGGGCAGTGTAGGGGGTCGTGCTGGGGGTGATGTTTCAGGGTTTAGGGTAGTGCAGTGGTGTTCGGGCAGTGTAGGGGGCCGTGCAGGGGCTGGTGTTTTAAGGTTTAGGGCAGTGCAGTGGTGTTCGGGCAGTGTAAGGGGTCGTGCTGGGGCTGGTGTTTCAGGGTTTTGGGCAGAGCAGTGGTGTTCGGGCAGTGTAGGGGGTCATGCTGGGGGTAGTGTTTCAGGGTTTAGGGCAGTGCAGTGGTGTTCGGGCAGTGTAGGGGGTCGTGCTGGGGGTGGTGTTTCAGGGTTTAGGTCAGTGGTGTTCGGGCAGTGTAGGGGGTCTTGCTGGGGGTGATGTTTCAGGGTTTAGGGCAGTGCAGTGGTATTCGGGCAGTGTAGGGGGTCTTGCTGGGGGTAGTGTTTCAGGGTTTAGGGCAGTGCAGTGGTGTTTGGGCAGTGTAGGGGGTCATGCTGGGGGTGGTGTTTCAGGGTTTAGGGCAGTGCAGTGGTGTTCGGGCAGTGTAGGGGGTCGTGAAGGGGGTGGTGTTTCAGGCTTTAGGGCAGTGCAGTGGTGTTCGGGCAGTGTAGGGGGTCGTGCTAGGGGTGGTGTTTCAGGGTTTAGGGCAGTGCAGTGGTGTTCGGGCAGTGTAGGGGGTGGTGCTGGGGCTGGTGTTTCAGGGTTTAGGGCAGTGCAGTGGTGTTCGGGCAGTGTAGGGGGTCGTGCTGGGGGTAGTGTTTTAGGGTTTAGGGTAGTGCAGTGGTGCTTGTGTAGTGTAGGGGGTCGTGCTGGGGGTAGTGTTTTAGGGTTTAGGGTAGTGCAGTGGTGTTTGTGTAGTGTAGGGGGTCATGTTTTAGGGTAGTGCAGTGGTGTTTGGGTAGTGTAGGGGGTCGTGCTGGGGGTAGTGTTTTAGGGTTTAGGGTAGTGCAGTGGTGTTTGTGTAGTGTAGGGGGTCGTGCTGGGGGTAGTGTTTTAGGGTTTAGGGTAGTGCAGTGGTGCTTGTGTAGTGTAGGGGGTCGTGCTGGGGGTAGTGTTTTAGGGTTTAGGGTAGTGCAGTGGTGTTTGTGTAGTGTAGGGGGTCATGTTTTAGGGTAGTGCAGTGGTGTTTGGGTAGTGTAGGGGGTCGTGCTGGGGGTAGTGTTTTAGGATTTAGGTTAGTGCAGTGGTGTTTGGGTAGTGTAGGGGGTCGTGCTGGGGGTAGTGTTTTAAGGTTTAAGGTAGTGCAGTGGTGTTTTTGTAGTGTAGGGGGGTCATGTTTTAAGATGCAATGCTCCAATACCTGACCAGTCTGCACTACATAAAACTGCAAAAAAACTAAAAATAAAAAGTGTTTTGCACACTTTTGTTATTGTCTATATGTGGGCTACATCTGGGTAATATTTGTGCTACATTTGGGCTCTTTTTTCACTGGTGGCCATCTTGGAAGACTTCTTTGTTATGAAGTTTCCTAATTTCTTCATTTACTACAGTCTCCTCAGTAGGAAATGCTTTCAGTTTTTTACTTTGATTCCATCAAGAAGGCATTCAGATGTGTCTCACATCTGCCATAAATTCAGAATGTTAGCACTCTAGTTGCTCATTAGATCACTGGAGTAAAGCTACTGCTCACCAGGGAGTTAACTGGTAGTGTGCTGCTGGTATTGAAAGTGATTGTTTCAGTCTGCATGTCAGAATTTTCTAATGAAATAGAAGAGGATTTGAGATCTCACTTAAAACATGCCCTAATTTTTCTTTCTGCAGCACTAACCATAATTTCTATTTTCAAAAAGAACCCCTCATTTTGTTCCTTTTTAAATTAAATGTTTTAAGTGTTACCGGTTTATTCCAATCAAGATGGCTTCAGGTGTGCCATACTTTTGTCATAAGTAAGGCTGTTAGCGCTCTAGTTGTTCTTTAGAACACTCTGGGAAGCTGCAGTAGAACACAAAGGCATCAACTGGCAGGCTGCTCCTGTTGAAATATAACAGGAAGATATTTGAGATCACACTTGAAATATGTCCTAATTTTTCTTTCTACAGCACTAACCATCATTTCTATGACAAAATGAACCCCATCATTTTGTTCCTTTTTAAATTAAATGTTTTAAGTGTTACCAGTTTATTCCAATCAAGATGGCTTCAGGTGTGCCATACTTTTGTCATAAGTAAGGCTGTTAGCACTCTAGTTGTTCTTTAGAACACTCTGGGAAGCTGCAGTAGAACACAAAGGCATCAACTGGCAGGCTGCTCCTGTTGAAATATAACAGGAAGATATTTGAGATCACACTTGAAACATGTCCTAATTTTTCTTTCTACAGCACTAACCATAATTTCTATGACAAAATGAACCCCATCATTTTGTTCCTTTTTAAATTAAATTGTTTAAGTGTTACCAGTTTATTCCAATCAAGATGGCTTCAGGTGTGCCATACTTTTGTCATAAGTAAGGCTGTTAGCACTCTAGTTGTTCTTTAGAACACTCTGGGAAGCTGCAGTAGAACACAAAGGAATCAACTGACAGTCTCTGCCCTTGTTGGATGTACATGTTTTACTGAGAATGTCAGACTTCATTCTCACATGAGTGAGAAAGATAATGTGAATTTACAGAAAATATGCTCTCATTCTAGCTTCTGGAGCACCTTCCAAACCTACATGGGACAAGCATGAGAAAATAGTGTTCTCTCAAACATGATTCATGATATCCCAGCAGAAGGTTTTTCACATGGTAAAATCACCTTAGAATACACCACAATTCCTAAAATTAGTATGGTACCATCAACAAATAAATTCTAATGTAACTAAAGCCTGTTATCACCCTTTATAGTTCTCCTTTTGGTGACCCTCAAAATCTTCTATTCACTACAATGCATTTCAATGAGGTACTATCATTTATATTGGTCCCAAGATGGCTGCCAGCAATTCCAGGATGAAGTGCTGACAGCCAATCAGATCTCACGATGACATGTGTGGTTAGGCTCCGCCCAGATATATATGTGACTTTACTTTTGATTTTCTCAGGAACTACTGAACGGATTTACACCATTTAAACAAAAGGCACGACACTGAACCAAGGGCTACCTCTTTGCCAAATTTGGTGTAATTCCGTTCAGCAGTTCGGGCTGTAGCTGCGACTAAAGCTTCCTATGGAAAAATGAATGGGGAAAACGCGTTTTGGGACCCCCTTTTTCTCGGCCCCCGCTTGACGTATCACCCCGAGACTTTCAGGATAGGAGCGGACCGGAGCGCCCCAACAAGTTGGAAACTTTCGCGAAGATTCATCAACCGGCGCCAACGTTATTTCAAATAGAATGTCGCGGATTTCCTATGGATAATAGGTTTTAACTATAACTATCTACTGGCGACCGCCAGTAGATAATATATATATATATATATATATATATATATATATATATATATATATATATATATATATATATATATATATATATATATATATATATATATATATATATTACCTACTGGCGGTTTCCAATAGGTAGTTATAGTTACAACCTAGTTTACACAGGAAAAGTATTTTTTGACTTGCCTATAACTTTGGGGTCGTTTGACCAACCTGAATGAAAATTTCCAGAAAAAGAGTCCAAGTAGGTTCTGTGTGCCATGGTAAGTTTGGGGGTGGTTCGTGCAGTGGGGACTGAGAAATGGGGGCATGAATTAAAGGTGCGTTTGTAATGTTAATTACCATAGGAACGCATTGTCGAACCTACAGCCCGCACCACTGGATGGAATTACTCCAAATTTGATAGAAAGGTAGATGTTGTTATGCAGATTGTGCTTTTTGTTTTTTAATGCAAATCTGTTCGGTAGTTCTTAAGAAATGAAATACAAACTATATAGTGATATTTCTAGCCACGGATATTTCGCAGCGGTTTAGCGGTGATCGCGGTTAAATTGCGAGGAGTTCACAGTAAACCACGAAAGCACATGCCAATGGGGATGCTCTCATTTGCTGGATGCAACCTTAACAGAAAGTTGCAGCGGTTTTGCGGTGCTAGCGGTTACATCACAACGTGTTCGAGGTGAATCGCGAAAGTGAGCCAACGAGAATGCTTTGATTGGCTGGACGCAACCTGAATAGAAAGTTGCGGCAGCCATTTTATGTATCGGGGACACTTCCTGGGGCTGAAATGTTTGGGGGAAAGTGACGTAAGAGGGCAGAGTAGTGGTACTCTGATCCCATGTTTAACAATGGGGGGTATTAGTGACACAAGTTATGTGTCCAAAATAGATTTTTTTATTGCGTGTAATATTTGCCACTTCGCTGTGACCGCCATTGCGGACCCCCGTGTACTGTCGAGGGTATCGTTGTATTTGTGATGCCCGGGGTCATCGCAAAAATAGAAGATCGATTTAAAGATGAATTTTATACAAATTACCCTGAAAAATGTGATTTTAAACACGGCACTAATAAACCCTAGTGTCTAAAATAGTGTAAAATGTGTGCATATATGTGTTTTACACTTTATAAAAAAAGGTGCGATTATCGCGGTTACTGACATCTTCGCGGTACTCAGAATACTCGTGAACATGGAAAATCGGTTAAAAACATTGTTTTTGTACAAACTACCCATAAAAATATGACTTTTAACAGTGCTGTAATAAACCCCTAGTGTCTAAAATACTGTAAAGTGTGTGCATATATGTGTTTTACTCCTCTTAAGAAGCGATCATCACTGTTACCGAAGTCATCACGACTCTCGGCGTAATCGCGAAGACAGGAAGTATGGTTCAAACACAGTTTTAAAAAAAATTACTACAAATATATGTGCACAAACATGTTCTTTAAGTTAGTAATGTGTGTATTGTCATAGTTAGAATTAATTTTTTTGTTATAATTTTTGAATGTGGATGTCCTCGTTGAATATTTACATTTGTTTTGCGATTTTGTCATCGTGAAGTTCAGAAATTCTAAAGAAACATCATTTAACAAGAAAATGAACAACATTTTGGACTCTTGGGTGGCTCTGACAAGAACCTTTGTGTTGAGAGTGTGTAAAAGACAGCAAAATATAAGACTATCAGGTTGCCTAGAAACACCCTGTTCCCTTCGTCTGTAAAGTGAACTCCATCACCTCTATATAGTTCATGCATGTCAAAATGCAGATTGTTGCTATAGATATGTTATGGTCTCTGAGCAACGAAGAAACAGTTTTATTTACATGTTTCCTGGCTTTGTCAATCTGTGGACAGGATTGATTTGACCACTTCCATTTCTGTCTTTGGCATATATTAGGGTACACCAAGACAGTGTAAGGGAAAAGTGACATCAGTTCTGCAAAGGTATAGTTTGTTAGGATTTCCAGCACTACCCCAGTCAATGTGCGTAGGTCATTGCCACCAAAGTGAACAATTATGAGGTGAGAAGCTTGGAAATCCACATTGGTTTTAACCAAAGTCGGCAGCTGATAAAAATGTAACCCTCTCTGGCCAAACCAATCTCAACATTTGAAAAATTCAAGTCCCTGTCAATACCTTTGTTTTTTGCAGCCTCTTTAGCCCAATAGACATAGCTGTGGCACACAATCCACACTCTAGGCATTTTGTAGGAAGGAGGAGTAGCACACAGGACAGGTCTCCAGCTGAATATTACAGTAGGTACTATGAAAGACAGTGAAAATGTATGTTTGCTGGTGGTATGAAAGAAACTGGAAATTTGATTGGATGAAGGGAATAAAAGTAGGTTGCATTTGGAAATGATTCGTAAATAGATGTTTCATCGGCTCTGGTAAATAGAAAAAAATGTAATAGAGAGTTGGATATGCTTTACAGTATGTGCAGTAAGCAGTAAGCCACACCTGCTCTAGATCATTTTGTAACTAGTATGGTCCTTCTGGAATGTGTTGTGAACTTGTGACCTACTGGTTCTAGTGGGTTTCTATGGAGAATCTGCAGAGGTTGTATTGGAGAAAGGGTGTTAAATAAACAGGTATTATTTTTTCAAATTGAAGAGGTTTACGTTAATTGTTTTATAAGGTAAGTAAGATTCCCTAGTGAAGATGTTCCAAGAAAGTGTAGTATAGTGATAGAAATATAAAAGTATTAGGAAAAGTAGGTTTTCTGACTCCCGTTTTTTTTCATGAATTCATTGCATTCATCGCGATCACGTCATGATTATTGACACAAAGGCATGCATTTTAGGCTACCTGTAAACAGGAGTGAGGGGGTTAATAGACTAACCATTCAGAAATGTAGTTAGAAGACTGAAAAATGAAAGCAATGTTTTTATTTGCTGACTTTTGCAGTATCAGGCATTGCAAAGTTCAGATGGGTGCCATTTATGATTGCTTTGTATGAGAGTGGTATGCCATTCTTGTCCAAAGTTTTTACAAACACTGACAATATTGCATCTTCTTAATACGAGAAAAAGCAATTTTATCAACAAACTCAATCTTCTGGTTTGTTTATTACATTTTTTTGAAAGTCAAAAAATTATTAATAAGGGATATAATTATGTCATAGTGTAATAAAAGATTTTGAAATATATATAATTATTTTAAAAAAGAAAGGATGATATATAAATCAAATTGTAAGTGTTTTTATATATCTATTAATAGGTAGCTAAGACATAGTTTGTCTCAGGTGCAGATCAGGTGTCAGGCAAGTTAGTTTAGAATGTGTTTCAATGAAGGTCAATGTTGCACTTGTATTCCTTTATTGCATTCTCTAAGTGGTAGGAGAAAAAAATGCACAGTAATGGTTAAACCTATATGTAATCTTGTAGTATATCATGTCAAAGTTTTATATGTGTATACATGATGTGCTGCTTATAACTAATGTTTTTATTTGAATTCTGGGAGTTGTAGTCTTATTTGCTCCATTATAAAAGATGAATACAACACTCAGTTTTGAAAGTGGAAATTATGCACTATAGCTGTATATGAATTATTAATCTGAATTGATCTGTGCATGTAGGTTTATTGGTAAGGCTGTCTTATCACTTAAAACTGCTACACAAGGTATACATTTTTTATAAACCATATATAACTGAACAGTGAGGCAGGCTGTAGCTAGCAGGGAGCTATTCGATTAAAAAGTACAAGATGCACTTTGGTGTTTCAGTGAGCTATATGCACTCATAGAAACCTATGTGCCCAAATATACATCCATCCTACATACACTCTGACTTAAATCTGAGATACCTAACTAGAAATGAAGACAGACAATGAAACACCTAGTGAGATAGTTAAAGAAGAATTGAAAGATTCAGTCACACAGACAGGCACAACTGATATGTATCTTCTGGTAATAAAGGCAGTCTCTTACACATTTAAATAACCCAATATTCACTAGTACACCCAGGAGGCTATCTATGCAGGCCCTTACAGACATATTAGACAATCACATATCACATATCACATAAAGAGAGGCAGTGGTTTAGTAAAAGATGTATATACACATGGAATCGCAGCCCCATATAGGAACTGAAAAACTCTTTCTGATATCTGCTAAACAACTAACACTTTCAAGTTTGCCATGGAAAGAAGTAACCCTTGAATTATGTTTCAGACCTGGTATACCTGAGCTTAGAGATGTAGGTTTACTGGTAGAGCTGTCTTATCACTTAAAAGTGCTACACAAGGTGTAAACTGTTCATGTACCAGATATAAGTGAACACTGAGATAGGCTGTAGCTAGGCCATAGCGCAGGGAGCTATTTGCTTAAAAAGTAAAAGAAGCACTTGGATGTTTCAGTGAGCTATATGCACTCATAGAAACCTATGTGATCAATTATACATCCAGCCTACACCCAGACGTAAATCTGACATACCTAAGTAGAAAAGCAGACAGACTGAAACACCCAGTGAGGTAGTTAAGTAAGCTTACAAAGATTCACTCACATATACAGTTACAACTGATATGTATGTTGTGCTAATAAAGGTAGTTTCACACACTTAAATAACCCAATATTTTACAGACACATTTAGAGGACAATAAATATCACAAAGAGAAAAAGCTATTTATGAACAAACTTACATACTCAAATCAAATCAAATCAAACAAAGCTGTATTCGATTTCTATAAGGAAAAAGTCATAAAAGCACAAACAGTACATTAAATCACATTTCATTTTAACACTTGAGGTCAATTTTCTTTACACCCCTCTTACATGTTTACTTTGTTGAAAGATTAAAACTGTCACATTAAAATTGATTTCCTGCATTTTATTACACTTTTTTTAAAAACATTGATAAAATCCAGGTTACATATGCATTTTCTAAAAACTGTAGTGCTAGAAATGCAGGGCAACATTGTCTAATACCAAACTTTTTTAAAAGAGGTAAAATCAATTTTTTCCTTTGAACATTATAGAATTTACAAAATAAAACCACGTGGAATGTTGTTTGCTCCGTGCGATCATCACAAGGGCGCAATTGCATAACTTTTGACCAGTCGTTCATGTTTGGGAAACTGGTTATTCTATGTAATATCCCAAGTCTAAATCTTGTCAATAAAAATCTATTGTATAAACCACAGACACGTAAAAGATAAGGTTGCATACTATAAGTAATTAGAATCCTTTGATTATACAATACTGTGGGCTTAATTATTTCTTCCGATAGTCTAAGAGTTTTGAGTAGGTTCAAGCCTTTTGCCTTTAACATTTTTCTTGTCCAACTAGTCATTGTATTCGGCTCGGTAAGAAACTCTGGGTGGCCTAAATCAAGCATAAAATCCTGCACATACTTTAGCCATGCGATTCTTAAAGCACCTTCCAATATAAAAATATCTTGAAAAATGTCCCTATTAAGATTAGTTTCTTCAGATGTCCATATTCTATGCCATAGTATGATTGGTTCCACTTTTATGAGATCTGTTAGGTATGAGACCCCCAATTCAGAATGGCAAACATAAGAGGAGGTGCTACCCGGGACTGCCAAAATATATTTTAAAAACAGATTTTCAATAACTTGCAATGCTTGAATATCAGAATATCACCATACCCCTGCACCATACATGGCCATCGAGATGCACTTGGCCCTATATATTTGTAGTAGCTCATGTGGAGGCCTCCTGCCCAACTTTTTTGAAAAATTTACTAAGGCGGCAGTAGTTTTCATAAAAGCCAGTTTTCCTGCATGGACCGCACGAGTCCATGTGGCGTTATAATCAAATAAGATGCCCAAATAGCTAAGTCTGTTGAGAAAAAATCTATGTTTTGTTTGTCAATGTACATATCTCTACACTTTTGGCTGCCAATACCACATCAAATAACATATGTTTTTGTCGTGTTTACCCTCAGCCCTAGATCATGCATAAATGCCGAAAAGCTATTTAACATTGTTTGTAGGCCCACTTGGGTACGGGACATCAAAACGGCATAGTCCATGTACAATAAAGCTGGTATAGGCCGTCCTTCTATTTGGGGGGGGGTCTTGACATATGTTCGACAGTGCTTGGCCTAAGCCATTTATATAGAGATTAAAAAGAAAAGTGGCCAGCACGCAGCCTTGCCTTACCCCCTTGTTGATTTGAAACGGGGCTGTGCATTCTCCATTGGTACCATATTGTACCCTGGCCTTGGCATTCCTATACAGTTGTCTTAAAAAAAGAATGATGGTGGGCTATACTTCTAAATCCTGGAAGATCCTCCATAGCTTGTCATGCCTCACACAGTCGAAGGCTGCAGTGAGGTCAACAAAGGCTAGGAACAACCTGACCTTTTTTGCGATGGTTTACTTCCCTATGATAATATTCAGGTTTAAGCTTTGTTCGACAGTTCCTAGCCCCTTGCAAAAACCAAACTGTAGTTCGGAGATGATCTTGTTATCCTCAGCCCAGTCCTGCTGTCTTTCAAGCACGATACGCCCAACTACTACTGCCAAGGAATCTAGCAGCGATATCAGCCGATAGCAGGTGGGGTCTTGACGATTTCCTTTTTTAAATATTGGTACGAGAATCGATTAAGTCAACGTCTCTATTAAATGGGAGGAACAGCTAGCTGTAATTACCTCGGTTAACAATGGGCCCCATAGCGCAGTATTATTTTTATATAAATCTACGGGGATCCCGTCGGGACCAGGGGCCTTCCCTCCCATGCTTGCCAAGATTGCACACTTTACTTCATCCAGGGTTACCTGAAGGTCTGTCACTGTTATTAGAGGTCTTGGTTTCATTCAATTTTACTTTTGTTTTCCTTTTTTCCTTTTTTTCAAGATATAGAAGAGAAAGTGAATTATAGGCATAAAAACACCAAGATACTTTTCATACAATTCAAACACAGCATGCAGTATTTAATCAGAGAATAGCATATACTTTACATTGTCTGCTTCAAGTTAAAATCCGGCGCAATTAAAAGACAAACCTACACATAAAATTAAACACAATAAAAATGCAATAAAAAATGTAAGAGACCCTGGTTACACAGTGAAAAAACTAACTGTTGTATGAATTGATTCAACACAAAACATCAAACAGATATTCTGGTAGGTGTTGTAATTGATTCCTTCCCAGAAAGTCATGTGGTTGAATTCAGGCTTAGGTAGCGTCGACGCGTTTCGGTGGAGCATCAAATAATTAAAAGCCACCTTCTTCAGGACACAGGTTTTTAAGGGCCTGTAACAATTTGTGATCTATAAAGGGAGAGAAAATGTATGGGACAGGGATTTTAGTTTCTTCCCTGTCAATCCCATGCACCTCCCCCATTGTAACTACATTGTCCCCCGTTATTTTACCCAACACATGAAAATTGTTTTCATGTGTTGGGTAAAATAACGGGGGAACTTGTAGTTACAATGGGGGAGAAACTAAAATCCCGGTCTCATACATTTTCTCTCCCTTTATAGATCACAAATTGTAATTATTTGATGCTCCACCGAAACGCGTTGACGCTAACTAAGCCTAAATTCAACCACATGACTTTCTGGGAAGGAATCAATTGTTTTGTGTTGAATCAATTCATACAAAAGTTAGTTTTTTCACTGTGTAACCAGGGTCTCTTACATTTTTTATTGCATTTTTTATTGTGTTTAATTTTATGTGTAGGTTTGTCTTTTAATTGCGCCGGATTTTAACTTGAAGCAGACAATGTAAAGTATATGCTATTCTCTGATTAAATACTGCATGCCGTGTTTGAATTGTTTGAAAAATATCTTGGTGTTTTTATGCCTATAATTCACTTTCTCTTGTGTATCTTGAAAAAAAGTAAAAAAGAAAAACAAAAGTAAAATTGAATGAAACCAAGGTTTTGTGACTTGAAATAAATAATCTTGAAGCGCGATATCTCTAGTCTGGTGGTGATACATTTTAAAGGGTTTCAATCATAATAGTTTTGCATTTTGAGCAAATTGTGTTGGAAAATGGATAGTGAATGAGTGAATGTATGAGTGATATATAAGTATATTACCAAAGGGATATCTCCTTTCTCCACTGCTTAGTAGTGCCCTGTTCCCTTTGATAAGTGGAGCCACCTCTCTAGTATTCACCACTGTTATTAGAGGTGCCATGTCGTCGTCACCTACTGGTTGGCTTTCTGCAGTATTGTTGGACAGGCTGCTATTAAATATGTTCGCAAAATGCTCCACCCGCTGCTCCTCCGTTAATGCGATTTCAATGGATGGAGCATCCCCGGGATCTAGAAAAGGGGTCTTAACAGCCCTCCAAAAGGCCGCCCCATCCTTAGACATTGCGGCCTCATGCAGCGCCGTCCATGCCTCGTCTCTCAGCGTCGCTTTTCGTAACTTTAGTGCATTTTTATAGTCCCATTTTGCCTGCCTTATATCACACTGATTTCTAGGGGTTTTATGTGTCTCGTGTTTCAACTTGGCGTAAGCCTGTGCACACTTTGTGTCAAACCACCCTTTTGTGTTCCTATTTTGTTTTCTTTTTTGTACAAATAGGGCCTCCTGTATAGCTGCTGTGATGTGCTGGAAAGAGGTCAGGAATACTTCATGTATGGCGTTCTCTGTCAAGCAAGCCGCAACAGCGGACTTAGTCTTGCTTAAAACATTCCTTGTAATTTCCGAGGGATCCACCATTGCCCAACGGAGGGAATAACTGTTCACTCTATCTATTGATAAGTTTTGGGGGACATGCATACCTTTAATCCCACAATGTGTTGGTCGGTTTATGTATGAAATAGATACACTCTGTGGAAAATGGTCACTCAGAATTATGTTATAGGTGTTGAATGACTTAACTCTATTACAGTATCTATTTGATATCAGAATGTAATCTAATGTTGTAAAGTAACCTCTGTCATTAAAAGTGCTTTTAAAAGGGGAAGGTGAAGCACATATTTCATTTGCAAAACCAAGATCGTGGCCAAACATTATTTTGTTTAGGGATTCCCCGTATCGTGAATGCGGGAAGTGCGTATCACTATTTCCCTCTTCTGTCGTGAGGCCACATACTTCCCTCCCATTATTTGGACACAGAGCGGTATTAAAATCGCCCCCCCAAATGATGAACACATCCCCTTCATTATCATTTTGGATTGACTTCAGATCATTTTCTAGAGTCCTCTCAATCTGATCGGGAGGAGCACTGTTATAAAAGTTTATCAATACAACACAGTGCTTTTTATCAGTATGCAATGTTATTACTTGATATTATATTTCAACAAATTTTAATTCTATTTTTCTTACAATTAGCATGTTGGATATATAAGTAGACAATCCCCCCTTTGCCCTCCCATGACTCCCAGCCACAGCCGCAGTATGGAAAGTGTGATAACCGTTAATATGAACAGCATCCTCTACCCAGGTTTCTTGAAAACACGTAATGTAAAACTTTGATATAAAATCGCACCATAACGGGTTTGCTATCTTTGAACGAATTCCTGCAACATTCCAATAAACTATATTAGTTATCTCGGAGTAATTTCTATCATTGCAATTCTTTAGGGGGTCAACTACAGTGATAGCAGTAGGAGCACTAAATGGTATCTGGATCTGGCTTGTACCTGCAATGATGGTAGCATCCTCTATTGTGTGACTTATAATTTGCACTTTATCAGCCAAGTGAGGCTGAGTCAATTACTGAGCCACTGTGAGTGGTATACATTGTTTATTTTTAGAAGCAGGGTAATTTGGAAGATGCTTGTGACTACTTGCTTTGGGGGGCAGATTTCTAACTCCAACCTTCTTATTTTCAATTTGTTGTTCACGCCCCTTATTCAGTCAATCAATATCTTCTAAGTTGTTTAGACTGTCAAAATGAGTAGTTACTGGGACACTATACCTGGGGAAGTTTTCGACTGGATGGTACCTAGTCGTGTTTCTATTACTCTCCATCTTTAGTGGTTGGTAAAAGTAACCTAATGGGACAATATTTACCTCCTGGGGCCTAATGACGTGGCTACCTGCTCTTTCAAAAATTGTTTGCACCAGGTGGGGAGATCTATTTGTTAACACCACACAGTCCCCTTCCAGTGCTTTACGGTTTTTGCCTATCCAAGCTATTATTCTGCCCATTTTGAATTCGGAGAACAGAGCCTCGGTTAATCCTATCCGTGTGCTAAGCCAGTGAATAGATTTATTTCTCAGGGAGATCCAGGATTCCCCTTCATGGTCAGGGAGTTCAGGTACGTTTGTTAGAACTACCGTATAAGGAGTAGCTTCAGGTGGGAGTATTAAGGATTGTAGGTTAGTTTGAAGGGAGATCCTTGTATAGCGTAAACAATCGGGGTTAGATTGATTATTTAGGGATAATGTTATCATTTTGGGCCTTCTTCTGGGAATTTATATATGTATCTCTCCTGCTATTATTACTGTTGTGATGGTGACCTTCAGGACCAGGGCAAGTTTTCAACCCCCGCGATCCTGTCGGGTTCCCCTGATTCCCCTGGTTTGCCAGATTTAACTCTCCATAATTCCTTTTGTGTGTAGTTTGCCTATTTAGCGGTTCTAGTGCTTTTGACTGAGATACTCGGTCAGACCTATGGCTTGTGGAACCCACACGCTTATTTATGTCAATATCACTGCTAGGGGTAGCATTTCCTAAGTGTTTTTCTATTGGTGCCTCTATGGATTTTAGCCTCTCCGCCATTTTTGCTAGGGCTTCCTTTAGTATACTCTCTAACCCCTCTATCTGCTTAGCTAGCTTATTTAAATCATCTTTTGAGCAATAACGCTTCATAAGAGTTGGTGTCCCCTCCTTATGTCCTTCATATGGTGAAGTAAATACTTTTTTCAGCTTTGTTACCCTTTTCTCTGGCTTTTTGCTCACTGTTTTTAGGTCTACCTGGCCGCCTTGTGCTGCCCTATTATCCTTTCCCGGGTTTCTAGGTCGATTTGGCGGGGGTTGAGTGTCACTATCTTCGTCACTAACCCATACACTGTCCGGTACATTTTGCACACAGCCGTTTTTAGACGATCGACATTCAGTTCCTTCGGGTATTGGGGACCCCTCTCTTAAGTTTGTCTCCTCTCTCTGGCTTTCTCCCCTAGTTTCCGCATTTAAGGTCTCCTCCACGGTCTATATCTGCTTTTCAATCACCTCCATGGCCCCGTGAGATAGTTTAAGAGAGATGAATGAGAGCCCATCTTAGATGCAGACCTCGCAAGGGGCATCTTTTTAGCTTCAGCCTCCCTTTTCCCCATAGTTCGATCTTGGCCAGTAGTCACCATTATTTGGGGTCCTTTTAAATGTTTCTAAGTCTAGGAGGGGATAGCAGCGTGTAATCCGAACAGCGGGCCTCGCAGTCACTCTTTGGGTCACATGATTATCTTAAAAGGCCTGTGAGGATATAAAAGTTGCTAAGGGCTCTCCCTTTGGGTACTTACCAGCAGAAAAACAGGGAAACTGCTCTTTCCATCCCAAACAACCAAGAGGGATGGCCCGACCCAGCCTCTTCTGGGCTATGACGGGCACCTCCACCCTCTTACCGCCTGCGTTCAATTTCAATAAACTGTGCCCACACTGTTCTGCTCCACAGCCCGTGCTTCCTACACCCCCTCTGCAGGCTTCACAACTCAAGTGAGACTCAGACGTAGCCATTCACGTAAACCAATCCCCTTACATACTCATGGAATATTAGCTCCTCATGGGGACTCACGCAGTTATTCACATATATGTGAAAAAACTGACACATTCAAGTCTAACATGTAAAGTCCTTCTCAAGTTTTAAGCTACTCTTCTATGACATATGACTGTCCCCTGAGGTAGGCTGTCGTTAGTCAATAGGGTATGCTCCTTTAACTTGATGTCTGTGTAAGTAGGTGTACAGGTGAGTGAGAGGGTGAGTGAGTAACTCTATAGGTGAGTAAATGTGTGTGTGAGTAGCTGTAGCAACCCCCCCCCAGCGCCTTGAGACCCTCACGGGTAAGTAGCATGCTTTATAAAACCCTGATTGATTGATTGATTGATATGTGCAACCTCTCACTGACTTATACATATCACTGAGCAGTAAGGTATGCTGTTGCTAGTTAATATGATGGGTGCTACGTACTTAAAATTGAACACATGTAGTCTGAAGATTATCTAAGCTACATATCCTCATGTAAACTTAAAATATGTATTGTGCAACCTCTCACTGACTTATACATATCACTGAGCAGTAAGGTATGCTGTTGCTAGTTAATATGATGAGTGCTACGTACTTAAAACTGAGCACATGTAGTCTGAAGATTATCTAAGCTATATATCCTCATGTAAACTTAAAATATGTATTGTGATACTATAAAAATTAAGTGATGAATGTACTTTTCTATTTTTGTTTTCAGTCATCAATATCTAGTTATCTACACAGAATCACCATGCCAACAAAACGTCTGAGAAGGAAGAAGCAGCAGCAGCAAATAGAGCGTCTCCTTAGAGCTAAGAAACAAAAGAGGCAAAATGCAGAAAATATGGTCAAAGAGAAAAGGCTTGCTGGTAAGACGACCAAGACATTTCTTTAAATTGTTTATGCACAACTGGAAAAAGTGCAAAAAGAAGTAAAGAAAAAGAAAACTATAATGCCAAGTACTAAAGCACAAAAAGTCTGTGATGTAAAAAGTAAGAAATCATTGAAAAAAGGAGAGTCTTTAAGCAGAAGGCAGAAGCAATTCAAAGAAATCAGAAGTAGAATGTTCCATACTAGAGTAGTTCATAACTTATTAGCATCTTCGAAAAAGTATAAAAGAGGAACACAAGCAATCAGCCAGAAGGAATATGTTGAAGGTGTAGTTGGTAAGTCATTTGCTCTAAAGAGAAAACTATTTATCTTGGTTTTAAACAGAATGAAGACACTGGACAAAACAGTGTTGTCTATAAGGAGACAAAGTAAAAAGAAAAGAGTGTTAATAGAAGAAACTTTTGCAAAGTTTTTAATGGTGAATGGATACATACTTCAAGTACAGAGCCTTTATTTATTGAAGAAGGTAATTTCCAAGACAACACTGTTGTGCATGCAGTTGATGAATTTGGATGATGTCATGAGATGAAAAATGGTATTTCTGTTCCTAAAGAAGTAGCGGTACCTAGAAATGTTGAAAAAGAGATTGCTGAAGCAATACAAGGAAGGCGTAGACAGGACCCTGTGTAGAAATGGAAATGTAGTAGTGTTTGTAGTATTCGTCAACAATCAATTGATATATTGAAAAATGTCCTCCGTATGTTTGCTTACTGAAGTTTAAAACAGAAAATACGTACTTTGCAAGGATTAGATCCATGCAAAGTAAGAAAGCATACTAATTTACAAGGACACTCACTAGCTTGTCTGTCAAAAAAATTGTGTCAAAGCAGCTTTCATCATTTTAGAATGTTAGGTGTACACCATTCAATAATGAGAACTTTTGTTAGAAGGCTTTACTATGTAAAAACTCCTGCTCTATGTTTAAGAGAAATGAATACATCTCTTTTGCATGGTAATGTAGCAGAGGTAGAAAAGGTTTGTGATGATGATGAATTTCATTTTTTTTATCAGAACAACAGTGCAGGGAAAATGAAGAGCTGGTAACAACAGGAGTTCCGGAAGATAACAAGAGTATTACTGTAGCTAATTTTGAAAAAGAGATTAGAAAAAGCAACCAAACTGTGGGCATCATTACGATGGCGGGCGGAGAAAGTCCGCCCGCCACCGCAGCGGAATGCGGGACCGTCCTCAAGGGGTGCGGTGGTCCCGCACATGATATTACGATGCCACTGTGGCGGTGGCAAGCCCTATTCAGAGCATTGTGGCGGGCAGTGCTCACCGCACCACCCGCCACAATGCTGTGGATGCACGTCGTGCATTTGCATGCACAACGTGACAGGCACCACGCGGTGCCTGCTGCCTTGTGCATACAAATGCAGGGGGGTACCACAGGTACCCCCCATGTGCACCCTCCACCCCCCCAACCTCCTGGGGGCCCGCTACGGGCCCCCAACATCGAAGACCGTATGCCTTTCCATGGCGACAACGCCGCCATGGAAAGGCTGATCTCCGCAGGCATCGTGATATGGCTGGCGGTGTCTTACAGACACCGCCACCATATTACCGCCGCGGACCCCCCAGCCATCATAATATCGGGGGGGGGTCTTTGCTGTGTGGATGGCGGGCGGATCGCCCCGCTGGGCCGGTGGTGACTACCGCCGGCCCAGCGGGGGCGATCCGCCCGCCATCCTAATGGGCCCCTGTGTTTGTATATGTTGTTGACGCACTCACTACAAGAATCCAACTTGTAATGTTGATTTGTACATTACAACTGAAAAAGAGAATAATGATAAGTGGCATGAAATTGATGTTTACTTATTTGTAGAGGGATGATTTGACTTGTCCACCCAACAAGTTATATGTAAGAACAGCTATAATAAGTTAGAGGAAAACAAAATGCCAGCTAGAAAAGTACACAACAACTTTGAAATAGTACCTGTTCCAAAAGTATTTAAAGATTTGAATCTTTACAAATACATATTAATACAGTCTATACATCCATTTCAAGCTATAGTTTGTATGAAGCCAAAGACAGGGAAATTAGCTCCAACTGAGCTCCATAAAGGTTTTAAAGGTAGAGTTGTATACTTGTCATTAGATTTTAAGGAAAATATTGAAACTACAGGGGTACGGAGTAATTTGGAAGAGGGACTTGTAATTCTGGTAAATGGTGTCCCAAACAAGAGTAAAAAGATATGGCAATAGTTAGTAGATGTTAGTAAAGTTAAAAATGCAACTTCATATCTGGTACAAAACCCATATATTATATAAATGCAGAAAATCCTTAAGATATCACACATCTGGAGGACAATACATCATCATCAATAGGTCAGATAGAAAAAGTGGATCAGTCCAGAGCAGAAGAAATATATGAACATCACAGCATACATCCTGTACATTCAAAAGACATTGTGGGTGATGCTAGTGATATATATCAACTAAAAGAAGCCAAAAGGAAATCCATTAAGTGTATGGGGAAAAAGTTTAAAAGCTCACTGTTTTCCACATCTCTTTCCTACAGGAGTATGTGGTAGGTATGATGAATGCTCTGTACAAATACCTGTGGCTGAGTACAGATCTACTAGACTTTATTCAGAGGATCCTGGATTTCATTATTGTATCCCTTATATGTTTCATCTATTATTTGAAAGTGATTTGCCTACATTGTGCTATGCCATAAATAAAATTTTGAAAACAGGACTAAATTTGCAAAATCTATTTGCAAGTGAATTTGTTGAGAAAATTCACAGAAAAGATGAACAGCTGGAATACAACTTGATTAATCTCATGGCATGTCAACGTGGGACTAACGAATATTGGTATCGTTGTCACGGTGAGCTGAAATGCATGTTGACAAATTTAGGAGCGCCTACATGGTTTTTAACACTCAGTTGTGCTGAGTATGCATTGGATGACCTGCTTCAATTCTTGCAAGAGAAACATTCAAATATAAAAGACATCAATCTCAAGGCACCAGGAGAACTCTGCACATTGGACCCTGCAAATGTCTGCAAATATTTTAACCACAGATTTCAAGCCATGATTGCTTTTATTTGCAACATGAGTAATCCTCCTCTTGGTGAAGTAACTGATTTATTTTGGTGCAAGGAGTACCAAACTAGAGGTGCTCCACATATTCACATGCTGCTTCGGGTAAAGGATGCGCCAAAGATTGGAAGAGATACTGATAAATCTGTGTTGTCTTTCATAGAGCAGTAGTAACTTGTGCAATCCTGAAGGATACTGGTGACAAGATCTTAAGACAGCAAGTTATACGATTCCAAAATCATAGGTGTGGAAAATACTGTCGTCAAAAATATAGATCCAAAGGGAAATTTTAAAGTAGATAGTGTTTTGGATTCCAACGACCTGCCATCTCACAAGGAAGAGTCAACAGATTCTTTTCTGCAGTCAGACATACACTTATACCGAAATCACTAAAAAATACATGCAACCTAAGAAGAACAGAGGCCTCTAAGTACATTAATGACTACAACCCTGTCATTTTGAAGATGTGGAATGCAAACATGGAACTACAATTTGTTGCAGACAACTCCATTGCTGTTGCTTGTTACATCACTTCATATATAACAAAGTCAGAGAAGACAGCTATAAAAGAGATGTAGGAGGAGATGTCAGCTGAAAAAAGTCTTACAAAGAAATTGTACAGTTTTAGTTTGAAAGTGCTCCCCCACAGAGAAATAAATTCATATGAATGCTCAGACAGGTTAAGCTCAGCTAGTTTATTCTCGAAGTCAAGAGGAATTGTGTGGGTAAGCCTAGGCCTTACAAACAGTCGAAATAGAGTATTAAAGTCTTTCCCAGAAATACAGTATCTCTCTGAATTTGAACCTGAAAGTAGAGACATTCTGAAAACTAACATGCTGGATACCTAGTATACAAGATGAAGTAGACATCTTGAAAAGATATGTCTATACGAAATACTTCAGCATTATACATATAAAAGTAATGCTACAGAAAATATATAAGAAGGAAGATATGCACTTTTTGGATGTGATGGTTTTTTGGTAAGACATAAAAATAATGGCAGTTGGTCTGGCCATGGCATGCAGAATCAGAATTGCTTGGACAGTATGACTCTTATGAAGATTCTTTCAATGCTGTCAAAGATACCATACAGTGTTCAGTATTTCCAGATCACCTTAAAATGTTGAGAGATGAGGTTGATCAGGAGGTAATAATTGCTGCTGAGCTAGCCAAGGACAGTTCTCAGAGTAGCCAAAGTTCAGCACCAGGAAGTCAAGATCTTCTTGAAAAGCAATTATTCAAATTAGAGCAGCTGTAGCTATTAATGAAGTGGGAAATGCAATGCAGCTTGTAATAGGTGAAACTGAGGGCTTAGAACAGTTACTGCAGCAACTAAATACAGAACAGAAAGATATTTTTAATGAAGTAAAACATAAAGTAGAGATGGATACCTCCATGAGAAGAAAGAGTGTCAGTGTTCTTCATTTAAACCCGTTCCTAATATATATAAGTGGTCAAGCTGGTACTGGAAAATGTTTTTTAATTAAAGTATTCACCGGTTACTAACAGAAGACTAGAGATTCAAATTTGTAATGTGTAGTAACTCTACCAACAGGATTAGCCGCATGTAACATTAAATGAATTACTCTTCATCAACTACTATTGCTACCTGTTGAACATGACAACAAACTGGAATATCAAAAATTATCAGGTGACACTTGTCATGAAGTAGCAAAAGAATTAAAATTAATTAAGCTTATTATTGACAAGTGAGCATGGTGTCAAATGTAATGCTTGCTTTATACATTTAAGAATGCAGCAGATGCTAAAAACAAACTATGACAAACTATTTGGTGGAAAACATTTCATTGTGTTTGGTGACCTACTACAACTAACGCCAGTAAAAGGGCAACTTTCAATACACTTCTACATGATGAAACAAGAAATTCTCTTGAAAGTATTTGCAATATGAATATTTGGGAATGCTTTGAATACAAAGAATTAGTGAAAAAATATGTGCCAAGCAACAGATGTAGAGTATGGAGATATACTAAGGACATTAGAGCAGGAGTTCCTATGAAAGAAAGCAAAAATACTTATTAGCAAATTATTTCCATAAAATATTACACCAGAACAACTAATTAATAATGTAATTAAAGAAAACAAGCCTATAGTTTGTTTAATGCCAACGCTACAAGAGTGCTCAAACTTCAATGAAGAATTACTCCACATTGGAACATCAGGAAGTAACAATACTACTGACGGATAAGCTACAAGCTAATCTGCAATTTTTGGAAAACTCTGTATCAAAAACTGCAGGATTAGAGAAGCGGTTATATCTCTTAAAAACTGTCATGTAATTTTACGTCGGAATTTAAATGTTGATGAAGGGGTTAGTAAATGGTGCAAAGGGAAAAGTTATACATTTTGTTAATTATGCAGAGAAGAAAGTGGAATACTTGGAAATCACATTTGATCAGGTTGACAGTGTCAACCCAATTGGTTGATGCATTGTATGCTTTTTGTTAGTAAAAGGCGTATATGTGCAGCGAAAACAATTTCCGGTGTCACTAGCATATGCTGTAACAATCCATAAATCTCAAGGGTCAAGTGTGCATGCAGATTTTGTAAATATTGGAAGTACTGTATTTAAAGAAGGAATGTCATATGTAGCATTATCATGAATTAGAACTTTGTCTGGTTCGTTTTTGATTTACTTTGCTGATAAAAAAAGTAGTGCTGATGGTAGCTAAGCAAGGGAGTGCAATCGGTTCAGGTGTGTATTCGCTCCTCATTTAGGCCAGTATCCAGTTTATGAGAAATGAGTAATCTGTCCAAAGCAGAAGATTACAAAACAGAATACAATTGATGAACAAAAGAAAGTACAAAAGGAAACTCCTGAACAATCAAAAAAGAGGAAACTAGTAAATGATGAAGAAATTGTAGGTTACCAATTCGACAACACTACAGGGGGCAACTGCTACGCAAATGTTGATGTCAAAGTACTGTTCCATTTGTCAGATGTTATTACTGAAATTGAACAAAGAAGAGATAAGAGAATTTAGAATGCACTCTATGGTTTGCTCCAACGTTCACACAGTAACAGAACAAGAATACATTCTGGTTCAGGATTAGGACATCTTATAGATTTGTCTACTTGATCAGTAATATTTACTCTGAATATTCAACAAGATGCACAAGAGTTTGCCATGGTAATGCTAGGAGTATTGGAGGAATTAGTAGTACATAATATTTCCTTATTTGGATTACGATACAAATGGGAGCATAAGTGTGAAAATTGTTAATTCACCTCCACTACTGAAATCAATTCAGAATGCTTCATATACCTCACATTACCAGACTGTAAAACTGTACCTTTACAGCAATTGACCAAAAATGCGAACCAAAATATGACCTGCTCAAACTGCAAATCAGAGCTTCTATCTACATTATTTCTGCAAAGAATAGGAACATACATAATAATAATGTTACAATGATGTAGACCAGATGGTTCAAAATTAAATGCTGAAATAACAAACTTTGTAGCTGGACAAATATCAATTTCAGGAAGAACTTTTACTACTTTGGCAATCAACTTTCATGAAGGAGTAAATGCAAGGTCTGGACACTATACTGTGTATTTAAGATGCCAATCTGGATGGACAGAATTCAATGACACTAATCTAAAATTAAAACCAAGACTAACTAAGAAATTACCAAACTCATATCTGTTATTTCTTCAACCAAAATACTGAGGATTATTTGTAGATAAGACTGTTGTACAGTATTTTTTGTTACTGCATTTATAGTTTATTAGACATTATTCAGACTATTGGGGTAATGTCTTTGTCTTCAAAATATTGGAAATGCAACAGTACTTTTACTTTCTACAAAAGACTTTATATTCCATCTAATCACTATATTCTCTTATTACAGTTAAATACTGAGTGGATATACTATAATAACAGCAGTCTTAACCTACCACCTAAAGCTATCTTGAAAATTAAAATAACCCTTTTATTTCTCCAACAAGAACCTCTACAAAATACTGTAAGATATTTTATGTATATGGATCATCACCATTTTTCATATTATTTGACTACAGGAAACAATTTTTTCAACAGCATCTGCTTCACAAGAATATGTTATATTGTACCAGATATAACAATAAAAGAAACAGTAAAATGCAACGTTTCTTGAGATTATTGCAGTAACTTTAGAAAAAGTCAATAATTAGAAAATTGTAGTGAGTGTTATGCATAGATTTTAAAATGTACTATGCAACATTGTTTTTTTTACAGTCCATTGATTGCTTTTTCCCCACTGTTTGTTGATGATGCTTCATGCAGACCACTGTTTATAGTGAACAAGTATGAAAGCTGAGAACACTAAAAAGGAGAAGAAAATGTTTACGCTATATTGTATTAGAATGTTATAAGATAAGAATTGTATGTTTGTATAATTGTGTAATTTTCAAGCTCAAATTGTAACATATTTTTCCTTTTCTTTCTTTTTTACAGAGTGGATGGAGCTCAGCAAGATTATAATGACTGAAATCACTTTTCTATCATAGACAGATCTATTAGTCATAAATAAAGTAATACATCCATTCACTCACACATACAATCCCTCATACATATCTTATTGAAACATCCATGCACCACTCATGCACTAATTCAATCTTTTATACACCACTCATGCAGTCATTCAATTATCCATCCACACGTCATGTACTTATTCTAACATATATGCACCACTGAAACACAAAGTCAGTTCCCCATTCACCACTCATGCACTACTTCAATCATGCATACACCACTTGTGCACTTATTTAATCATCCATTCACTACACATGCACTCATTCAATCATCCATGCACCTCTGATGCACTCATTCTAACATCCATGCACCACTCATGCACTCATTTAAATATCGATGCACCACTTATGCACTCCTTCAATCATCCATACATGATGCATGCACTCATTCAATCATCCATGCACCACTCATGCACTCATTCAATCATCCATGCACCACTCATACACTCATACAAATATCAATGCACCACTCATGCAATCATTCAATCATTCATGCACTACTCATGCATTCATTCAATCATCCATGCACCTTTCATACAATCATTCTAGCATCCATGCACCACTCATGCACTCATTCAATCATTCATGTACCACTCATGCACTCACTTGATCATGCGTGCACTCATTTGATCATTCATTCAGCACTCATATTAATATCCAAGCACCAGTCATGCACTCATTCAATCATGCATGCCCAACTCATGCATATATATAATTATCCATACGCTTCTCATTCACTAATTCAATCATTCATGCACCTCTCATGCAGTCATTCTAACATCCATGCACCACCTATGCACTCATTCATATTTCCATGCACCACTCATGCACTCATTCAAACATCCATGCTCTACTCATGCACTCATTCAATCAGCCATTCACCACTCATGCAGTCATTCAATCATTCATACACTCATTCAAATATCCATACACCACTCATGCAATCATTCAATCATACATGCACCACTCATACACTCATTCAGTCATCCATATACCACTCATACTCTCATTCAATCATCCATACACCACTCATGCACCTATTCAATCATCCATGCTCCACTCATGCACTCATTCTAACATCCATTCACCACTCAAACAGTCTTTCAATCATTCATGCACCTCTGATGTACTGATTCAATCCTCCATGCACCTCAGATGTACTCATTCCAACACACATTCACCACTTATGCAATCATTCTAACATTCATTCACCACTCAGGCACTTATTTAATCATCAATGTACCAGTCATGCATTCATTCCAACATACATGCATACTTTATCTTTTTAACAGTAAAAGGCGGTTCCAACTAGAAACCTTTTCTTTGTTTTTAAAAAACAAATTGTGAATTTAAAAATGTTTACATTATTTTGTTCTTTTTATACTAACAAAAATGGCAACTGGTACAGGAGAAATTTTAAAAATCTGCACTGAGAAATGTGCAAAAAGTACAATTAGGGATTTTTTTTAGCATTTGTGATTGTTGCAGCATTCCAAATAGCTGCCACACCCACAGTCCATGCAGCATGTGGCCATTCTAGAAAACTCCAGAGCCACATCTGTAGCAGTAGTCTGGATGTCTGAAGGGACTTTCTGGCCCGGAATTGTTGCTGCTGCAACTGACGTAGATGGCCCTCCGCCTTCTTTGCTTGGTTGCCAGCTGCAGATGTTTTCCATGGTAGTTCTTGAGGTGGTATAACATGGGTGTTACAGACATTCACACGACCAGTCACTCACACATATATTCACTGAGACACCTAATCACTCACTTATACAGTCAGTCATGAAACCACTAAATCATTCATACAGGCACTCTTACACTCACTGATTCACAAATACACCGTGGTATATACATTTAACATTCATAAACTGTTTAAAAATGTCAGTCACTGGATGATGTCATCAGTGATGTCATTTGAGATGTGATCAGTGATGTCATCAGTGAAGTCACTGGCCATCTCATGAGTGATGTAATATGTGTGGTCATAAGCAGTGCTTTGCAGAGGCATGAGTTTTTTTTAGTTAGCTCTTAGCTATAATGGCTGAATCTCACTGGTTTTGCACGAGTACATCTTGAGCATGACTATAACCTACTGGCAGTTGCCACTAGGTAGTTATAGTTAGGACCTCGTTTCTATTCAAAAACCAATTTTTCTTTTGCCAATATCTTTGGCGCCGTTTGACGAATCTTCACGAAATGTTCAAAACTAATGGTTCGCTCAGGTCAGCTCCTGTCTTGAAAGTTTCGGGGTGATTCGTAAAGTGGGGGTCGAGAACAAAGGGGGGTCCCAAAACACATTTTCTCCATGTTAATTTTCATAGGAAACTTTAGACAAAGCTACAGCCCGAACTGCTGAACGGAATTACACCAAAATAGGCAAAAAGTTAGCTCTTGGTTCACATAGCGTTTTTTTTTTTTAAATGGTGTAAATCCGTTCAGTAGTTCCTGGTAAATTCAAAAATAAAAAATATCGATATCTGGTGACCGAGGAGGATTTGCGAACCCTCCCGATCTCCTCACACTGACCACTAAACCCTCATTCTCATTTTTTTTGGCCGTGATCCAGTCCTGGTCTTCTGATTGTCCGTTCCCGCTTGCAGTGCAGTGCAGCGCGATAGCGAGGAAGCCCCCTGGGAGGCTTCCTTCAGCTTCTTCGAGCCCGCAGCAGCCCCTCGGCTTCGCCCCCCGATTGGCTCCATCTCTCTGCGAGGAAGCCTGCCGTGAGTGCCGTGAGTGCCGCAGGTGGCTTCAAACAGCCCGCAGCAGCCTTATCCCTTGGCTCACAGTGTGGCGCGGCAGCGAGGAAGCCTGCCGTGAGTGCCGCGGGTGGCTTCAATCAGCCTGTAGCAGCCCCCGCTTGGCCCCCACTGGTCCCTGCTTGGCTCCATCCCTCAGCTTGCAGTGGGGCAGTGTGGCGCACTGAGGAATTCACGAGCAGGGGAGAAGTGGAATTCGCGAGCAGCGGAGAAGCAGAACTGAGAGGGCTTGCTGTTCTCCCTGCTGTGGTGGGCGTTGGGTTGTGGTTTACCTCCTCTCTGGCCCGTGTGCCCCTCGTGGACGCTGGGCGCTGGACTTCTTGCCTCAGAGCCACGTGAGACGTAGTGAGAGTTGTGCGAGGAGAGAGGAGCGGTGAGCTGCAGCGGGGTGGTCCCAAGGCTTGAGGAAGGCTTGAGGAAGGAGCATCGGGACTCTGGCAGAGTCTGGCGGAGTTGAGCTGGGGAGCTGTTGCAGGTAGGTGGAGAGAGAGCGTGACCACTGCCGTTTCAGTGGTGACCACTGAGTGAAGTGCCAGATGAGCCCGGGCCCAGGTTGAGTGCGGCTTAAGGAGCCCCAGCATGCCCTGCTCTTGTGCCTCTCTCTCCCCTCTGCTCCCTCCACTTTGCCCCTGCTCTCACTATGTCATCAAGGCCTAGTAACTGTGGACACTCCCACCAGTGCAGCCTTCACCAGCCACCACCATCGCTAATCGCCACCTGTACTCCATCTGTGTCCCATCTGTATCCTACCACACGCTGCCTGGAGCAGCCTGGTGCTGTCGTAACATACTTGGACTACGGTGTTAATACAGTCATGAGGTCGGGCCGAGTAAGGAAGACTCCCTTAAGGCCAAAAACCAAATCAAAAAAAGAAAAAGTAACCATAGAGGTTTCAAGTGCCCTTGGATTAGGGCCAGTATCCAACAAAACAAGCACAGAAAGCAACACAGCCAAGGGCGACACCAGCACTTGCTCCGGCATAATCTCTTCCACCAATGGCGAAGCTGCCAGTGAAGTGCGAAGAACGGGGAAAATAACTTCTCATCAATTAGCTGACTTGATGCAGTTACCAGGAACCCAAACGGACAAAGATCTTATAAGTATTGACCAATTTACACAAAATTTTCCTTCTTGAAAGATCCTGGTACAGCAATTTACTCCAAAAGTGAGAACATAAAAGGGCTGCAAACGCCTTTACAGCCAGAGAAGTTCGGATCAACTCATCAAGGCAGCGCTTCAATTTCCACCAATTCCACAGATGGACTTCGTAAGCCTGGGCCAGCCCCATCCGAACCCCAAAAAATGGATCCAACATCAACCAACGTATCCAATACTCTTATAGGCAGTGATGCAACGGCAACAATGGCCCCAACACAAATGAGTCCTGCCAAAAAAAAAAACAGACCTCGGAAAGCCCGTCACAAACAAAAAAGGAAGGGACGAAACAAGAAGCCACTAGCCCTCGCTCTTAGTGCTTCGAGCAAACCATATGCCACTGTGGCTGCACCAGACTCTGATGTTGAAAAAATTGGGCCCGTCCCCTTCTCCACCTTGTCAGGTAGGTTGGATCACTCCATCGCAGGGCCTACCACAACCACGGCTGCCACTTTGTGGCCACCCTTGAGATCACTAAGACGGAACATCTCAAAAATGACAGACAGGAGTCAACCCTATTAGTAAAAGAGCCAGTAACCCCAAAGCAAGAACTACCTCACAACATTAAGGAAGAACAAACCTTAAGGTCGTCCTCCAATGAAGTCATTCTGTCCGAAAATGAAGACCGCGTTCAACAGTCGGCGGGGGGCGCCGCAAAACAAAGTTGCTCACCTAGCAAAACCAAGTCTCTAACTGTCCTCTTGCCAATCTCCCCTACTTATGCCAACCAAGGAGCGGGGCAGAACAACCTTTTGCAATCAAGGCCTCATTCTCAGGAGGAAATTTCTACTCACGGAACGAAGGAGAGTACTACTGAAGAACCGGTCAGCATTATTTTCATCCCTGAATATGAATCCCGGGGAAGAGTTGACATATTAAACAGAGGGAATGTACTACGACTTTTAAATTCCATCCCGAGCCTTGGAAACATAAGCTCATCAGACCTACTCTCCATAGAATTCCTTCCAAGTAATATTCGTCTGTGGCCTGAGGCGACCAGGACAAGATGGAGTTCCAGTGGAATTGCGAATAAAATCAAGGAAGAAGAAAGCAAGCTTAAGCTCTGGGGTATAAAGCTGGAACCCAAATTGAAATCTCCCTATCCAACTCCTTTCCTAAATGCTCGGATCAACGCCCGAAATAAAATCACCACCTCAGTATTAAGAGGGGCAAGAAGCAGAACTCCTGGTGAACTAACTGCTTGCATAAAGGTTTCCAATCCAATACAAGCTTTGGGCCATCAATTCCAACTTTGACACCAGGAACACAGACTCGGACGCAAATAACATGCACAATAAGAACAGCGTTCAAATTGACAAGAGAGCGGTACCTTACAGATAACCCCTGCAGAGTAAGGGAAAATTAAACTGTGTATTTGGAACATTAATGGCCTGGCAGGCAAAACTGACGACCTCGAGGTAGTTAACTACTTAAAGTCATTTGACATGATACTCCTCCAGGAAACCTGGGAAGATAAGGCCTTAGAGCTCCAGGGGTACACCTCCTATTTTGTTCCGGCCATAAAGGGCTCTAATTTCGGTCACCGTTCGGGGGGGTTAATGATGTTAGTTTCAATAACTACAATAGGCAAAACACAGTCCATAGAGGCGAAAATCACATCACCAAACGCGGTTCAAGCAGTAATGATAACGCTCAAGTTCAACAATATGCCCCAAGAAGTTATAATAATTAACACCTATGTGCATCCCAAACAAAAACAAAAAGCTGTAAAGGAGCTGACAAAAGAAATAAAAAGGATTATGGACGAGCAAGATACCGACCATATAATCCTTGATGGCGATTTCAATTTACACCTTTTGGGGTCAGGCGAAGATGACGGCCCTGCACATGAACTCACAGCAATATGGGGGATACCGAATCAGGGCCAAGCAAAAATTAATAAACCAACGAGATGGTCTAAACATCTGCTACAGGAACTAGAACACTTAAATTTAAGAGCACTGAACGGCCGCTTCTTGGAGGATAATCCACCAGCCGCCACATTCCACTCTTCAAAAACTTCCTCTTATCTAGATTTTACATTTACAACATTAGCTATGTTCAACAAAATAGCAACCTTTAAAATAGGTGACATTGCACACAGTGATCACCTACCGCAGGAAGTGCTGTTGAATGCGAGACCGGCAGTTATTCTAGACGCTTGGAATCCCATTGTAACTGAAGAGATCTCTAACCTAAAGTGTATAAGGTGCAATCTTAACAATATTAAAGCACTATCAGCCTCCGCCGAAATTCTACACGAGAGAGAAAACGAATCTGCCATCCCAACGGTAAAAGCATGGGAACATTTTATTACGATCTTCAGTGGGAAATTTGCGATTAGGATAGGGACCAAACCAAGACAATCGGAAGATGATCTAACAAAAGTGAAATGCAGCCCGGAATCAAGGAGCCTAAAACGCACCATAAATCAAACACTGAGACAACTTCGAAAAACACCAGGGAACTTGGACTTGCAGTCGACCCTTCAGCATGTGAAGGCATTACTGAAAAGGAGGAAGTGGAGGAAAATAAGATTAAAGAATGATGAACTGTGGGCCAAGATACTGCACGATGCCAAGCAAAAAAACAGCGCTAAGTTTTGGCAAACGATCCACAAGATAGAGCGACCGAACCATCCGGGATTAAGCTCCAATATAACAGAGGCCGCTTGGGTAGACTATCTCTCCGCCCACTTCAACAACAATAGGCAAAAGGAAGAGGAAGCGAACAAGGAAACGGGTATTGTGACAACGGATAGTGAATCCCTCAACAGGGTAGAAGTGACACAAAATCGCACTATCAAAGATCAATCGGCCGATAGTTCTAATACCCATAAACAACAGGCGATCCTCCTGGCCCCCAATTTAGATTTATTGGCCTCCATTAAAGAGGAATGGTATGCACCCACGGAAAAACAGATAAAATGTCTGATAGCCAGGGGTAGAGCTATGGGTGCCCCCGGCCCCAATGGCATCCCTCCGATGCTGTACAAACATGACGCCGACTTCTGGAGCAAGGCTTTATTACCAGTCTTTAAGGGCATAAACTCTACAGCCACCATCCCGGAATCTTGGAAAGGATCAATTATCAGTCCTATTTTTAAACAGGGCAACAGAAATGATCCAAACAACTATCAACTTATCGCCCTTATCGACGTAGATGCTAAATACTACGCAGGAACAATCTTGGATGAGTTAACTTCTTGGGCCTCAGAAAACTCCATCATTCCTACCAATCAAACTGGGTTTTGCAGTGGCCAAGGAACAACAACTAACATCTTGGCCTTAACATTGTTAATGGATGCAGCTAAGGAATCAAAAACCCCCCTCTTCCTTTGTTTTATTGACTATACAGCCGCCTTCGATCATGTTGACCGAGCCAAACTCTGGGGAAAACTGGAAACCTGGGGCTTACCAAATTCACTCTTGGATCGGCTCAAACAGTTACACACAGCTACCTGGATCAGGATTAAATTAGGCGCAGGGACACATATCTCAAAACGAATCATGACCTCGAAAGACCTCAAGCAGGGGTGTGTCCTCACGCTGCTTATTTTTAGCTGACCTCCCAGGGGAGCTGGATAGCTGCATATCCCATGCTCCAAAACTGGGAAGCAAGTTATTGTCAAACCTGCTATATGCTGACGACCTGGTTTTGATAAGTCGGACTCCCATTGGTCTTCAGCATCTTTTAAATACGACAAGTAGTTTCTCACATCGAAACGCCCTCCAAATAAATCTTAAGAAAACCAAAATTATGGCAGTTAACTATCATAAAAAGAAGAATAACAGCTGGTTCCTAGATGGCCAACGCTTGGATCAGGTAACAAGTTATAAATATCTGGGAATACTACTGGACCATAAAAGCTCCATTAAACCTCAGCTAGAGTCCATGCGGAGAAAGGGAACTACAACTTATTTAGCATTGAAGTCACTGAAGAGACGGCTTCCCGACCTCACGCTTGATCCCTTCCTACAGGTTCTGCGGGCCAAACTGCTGCTGACACTAACATACGGGAGTGAGGCTCTTAAAGGCAAAGACGCGGCAGCCCTAGACGTAGTAATGGCCAATTCTTATAGAGCAATTTTTCATCTTCCAAAATATGTCTCCCCCGCTCAAATACGGCTGGAATTTGGGGTCCAAAGACAAACGGTGGAAAGAAGGAGTGCTTATGTAAAAAGTTGGCATAAAATCCAAAGTGCAGAGGCAGGATCCCTAAACTCCCACCTCTGGAACGCCTTACTTTGTCAAGGAAAATGCTCAGCCAGGGAATATCTGTTTGACTCCATTGAGCTACTGGGTCTGTCCAAACTCTGGGCCGTACCATCAGATCATTTTTTCTTCAAAAAAGCAGTGAAAAAGACAACGTCCATGCTATCTGTTTTAGAAGACAAAGCAATTCTTACTACAAAGGCACACTGCTGGATAATGCTCAGTGATTACGTAAGGCTCAAACCCCAACCCTATTTGAGTGCAGGAGTCAAAATAAGAACGAAGGAAAATTTTCTAAAACTACGATTGGGGGTAATTGCAATTAATCCCCACCTCCCCCCATGGGAAAGGAGAGGAGGTACATCGACTTGCCTTCTATGCGGAAGCGGGAAGGAGGACATTATTCATGTAATCTGTAACTGTCCCAACTTAAAGGATATAAGATGCACCTTGCTACGTCCCTTTTTCAGGTATTATGCACCCGGTCCTGCAGGCAGGCAGTGAAGCTTTGCTTCAACCCTGTTGACGTTCAGCTTAACTGTCGGCTAACAAAATTCTTTGAGACGGTAACCAAGAGACTTAAAAATCTGTCGTTATCTGAAGTATGTCAAAAATAAGAGTACAAGGGCATCAGATGGGAGTCGCCAAAAATCAAAAATGAATAATAGCACTTTACAGTTGTATCAGCACATTTATTTTGCCTACAGGTTAAGAAAACGCTTTTTATATGTTAAATGAACTTAATACTTTCCTATAGTTGCACTAGCATTTTAAATTAATAATGCCCAATAGTTTAGAACAACGGACTTGGTTAGGCTGTGTTATGTGGCATGTAAATCAATGGTAGTTATTGCCAGCTCAGCTCTTTCTGAAGTATAAGAATTTATGTGTATTGTCTTACAGAACAGCCAATTGCACAAACTGGGAATATTTTATTGATGATCCTTTTAATGTTGTTTTTAAGCTTAATAATTTGTGTACAAGGGAATCTTTTTGTTATGTATTTGCAAAGATTTTAATTAATCAAGCAAAATAAAATATTACCTTACCTTACCTTACCGATCACGAGCTTCATTTTGATTGGCTGCCAACACTTCAAACCAAGAAGTGTTGGCAGCCATCTTGTGACTCGGTAAAACCCCGGGGTCTGCCACCTGCCCAGGGCTTTTTTTGAAAAATTGTGTGGGGGAGCTCCTGCTCCCCACACTGCCCCGGGGACCACCACCTCCCTGGGGCTATTTTCACGTTGGGAGGGGGGCCGTGCGGCACCCCTCCTGGAGCCCTCTATGGCCCTAGGGACCACCACCCCCCAGGGGCCGGCTCCAGCAATGTCCCGGGGTGCCCACCCCGGGACATTGCAGTTTGCAATGACAGGGCGGGAGCATGGCTCCCGCCCTGTCATTGCAAACTATGCTTCGCTTCATGGAAGCGAGAGCAGAAAACCTGCTCTCGCTTCAATGAAGCGAAGCAGTTTTGCTTTTAAACAAGGGGAGCTGCATGTCAGCAGCTCCCCTTGTCCAAAAGCAATGCCGGCCAGTGACCCCGGGGGCATTGGGGCTCCCCCACGGTCACCAACGTGAGGGCCGGCCCTGGGGGATGGGGTCCCCGGGGCCAGAAGTGGCCCGGGAGGGGGACCACGAGGCCCCATCCCCTTTTTCATAATTTCTTTAAAAAAAAATAAGGCCGGGCCCCGGGGAATGGAGTTCCTGGGGCCAAAATTGGCCTCAGGAGGTGGGCCACGCGGCCCCTCTCCAAAATTAAAAAAATGAAAGAATGGGCAGGCCCCGGGGATGGGGTCCCCCGGGGCCAATAGCGGCCCAGGGAAGGGAGGCCACGCGGCCCCTCTCCCATAGAATAATAAAAAAAGAGGCAAATCCCCGGGGATGGGGTCCCCGCGGCCAAAAATGGCCTCAGGAGGGGGGGCGCGTCGCCCCCCTCCTTTAAATGTTGTTGTTTTTTTTATTAAAAAATTGGTTATGCCCCGGGGGTTGGGGTCTCCGGGGCAGAAATCGGCCTCGAGAGGGGGGCCGCGCCCTTTTCCCATTTTTTTAAAACGTTTTTTTTTTAAATGGGTCAGGCCCTGGGGGATGGGGTCCCCAAGGCCCCAAAAATATCAAGAGAAAGGGGGCCCCACAGCCCCATCTTGCAGGAGACCCCTCCTGTTACCTCCAGTAAGTCCCACACAGTGGGATTGCTAAGAGGTCTTCGGAGGCCATGCCCCCCTTTCTCCACCACTCTTGGCACACTAAAGGTTCTGGGATGAAGTCCACTTTTCTCCTGAGGGACTTTGGGGGCCAAGAAGCCCTCCTGGTACCTCCTGTAAGTCCTACGCAGTGGAATTCCTAAGCGCTGATCAGAGGCCCTGCCCCCTTTCTCCACCACTCTGCAAACACGACTACCAGTTGAAGAAGCATTTGTAATGTAATAGGTCTCGCATTTGCAAGAGCTAGCGCTATTGACATTGTAAATGTAAAAATGTTTTACTAATGTTTTTTGGAGTGGATGTATGTTGGGTGTAGTGGAGTTATGTGGTATGTTGTGCAGTGAAATTATGTGGATACAAAGTATGTGGTATTTAGTGTATATGAATTATGTAGAGTGGTATTTTGTGTTATGGAGAGTAATTTGTGGTATGGTAGGCTGTGTTGTGGTATCCTCAGGTTTAGTCTTCCTCATTTCCATAGAAGCTAAACTATGAACTCAATGAAACAAAAAAAGAAGGAACCACTGAGGAGCACTTCTGGACCTAGTCAGAGGTATGAGCAGGGCCACTGGGTTCTGCGACTGTTTGGCTGCACTGACTTTCGCACAATTATACATTTTCCGCATTAGCCACATAATCCATCATCTGCTGCCTAATCTGCAGATTTGAACAAAAAAAAGCCTTGTTTCTAGTCCAAACCGCTCAAATGTTACCAAAAATGCAGCGACAAGTGTTACAGCGTGGTGGAAGGTCCTTTGCAAACCTAAAATGGTTACCTGTTACTTATTGCTAAATGTGGGTGTTAAATTGGTACTAATGGTGTGCAAGCCACTCTTGCTTCTTTCTGCGCCTCTCTTGTCTCTTTCTGCATTTCTGTTGCTTCTTTCTGTACCTTTCTTTCTTTTTCTGCACTTCCCTTGCCTCTTTCTACAAATCTCTTCTACTTTCTGCACCTCTTTTGCATCTTTCTGCATCTCTGTTGCCTCTTTCTGCACCTCACTTGCTTCTTTGTGCACCCCTCTTCCCTCTTTCTGCACTTCTCTTGCCTCTTTCTGCACCCCTCTTCCCTCTTTCTGCACCCCTCTTGCCTCTTTCTGCACCTCTGTTGCTTCTTTATGCACTTCTTTTGCTTCTTTCTGCACCCATCTTCCCTCTTTCTGCACCCCTCTTGCCTCTTTCTTCACCTCTGTTCCTTCTTTCTGCACTTCTTTTGTTTCTTTCTGCACCTCTCACTTGTTTCTGCACCCCTTTTTCCTCGTTCTGAACTCCTCTTCTCTCTTTCTGTACCATTCCTGTCTCTTTCTGCACCCCTCTTCCCTCTTTCTGCACCCCCTTGCCTCTTTCTCCACCCATTCACCCTCTTTCTGCACCCCGTTTCCTCTTTCTGCACCTCTGTTCTTTCTTTCTGCAAATCTTTTGTTTCTTTCTGCACATCACTTGCTTCTTTCTGCACCCCACATGCCTCTTTCTGTACCCCTCTTCCCTCTTTTTGCACCTCTCTTGCCTCTTTCTGCACCTTTGTTGCTTCTTTCTGCACTCCTCTTGCTTCTTTCTACACTCCTCTTGCTTCTTTCTGCACTCCTCGTGCCTCTTTTACACACCTCTTCCCTCTTTGTGCACCCCTCTTGCCACTTTCTGCACCTCTGTTCCTTCTTTCTGCACTTTTTTTGTTTCTTTCTGCACCTCTTGCTTCTTTCTGTGCTCATATTACCTCTTTGTGCACCCCTCTTGCCTCTTTCTGCACCTCTGTTCCTTCTTTCTGCACTTCTTTTGTTTCTTTCTGCAGCTCTCATGCTTCTTTCTGCACCCCTTTCCTCTTTCTCCACCCCTCTTCCCTCTTTCTGCAGCCCTGTTGCCCCTTTCTGCACCTCTGTTCCTTCTTTCTGCACTTTTTTTGTTTCTTTCTGCACGTCTCTTGCTTCTTTCTGCACCCCTCCTGCCTCTTTCTGCACCCCTTTTCCCTCTTTTTGTACCCCTCTTGCCCCTTTCTGCACCTCTGTTGCTTCTTTCTGCACTCCTCTTGCTTCTTTCTAAACCTCTCTTGCTTCTTTCTGCACCAATCATGCTTCTTTCTGCACCCCTCTTCCCTCTTTCTGCACCCCTCTTGCCTCTCTCTGCACCTCTGTTCCTTCTTTCTGCACTTCTTTTGTTTCTTTCTACACCTCTCTTACTTCTTTCTGCACCCCTCTTGCCACTTTCTCCACCCCTGTTCCCCCTTTTTGCATCTCTGTTGCTTCTTTCTGCATTTCTCTTGCGTCTTTCTCCATCCCTCATTCCTCTTTCTGCACTTCTCTTGCTTCTTTCTGCACCTCTGTCCCTTCTTTCTGCAACCCTTGTGCGTCTTTATGCACCCCTCTTCCCTGTTTCTGCACCCCTCTTGCCTCTTTCTGCACCTCTGTTCCTTCTTTCTGCACTTCTTTTGTTTCTTTCTGCAACTCTCTTGCTTCTTTCTGCAACTCTATTGCTTCTTTCTACACCCCTCATTCCTCTTTCACACCCCTCTTCCCTCTTTCTACACCCCTCTTGCCTCTTTCTGCACCTCTGTTCCTTCTTTCTGCACTTCTTTTGTTTCTTTATGCAGCTCTCTTGCTTCTTTCTGCACCCCCTTGCCTCTTTCCCCACCCCTCTTTCCTCTTTCTTCACCCCTGTTGCCTCTTTCTGCACCTCTGTTCCTTCTTTCTGCACTTCTTTTGTTTCTTTCTGCACATCTCTTGCTTCTTTCTGCACCCCTTGTGCCTCTTTCTGCACCCGTCTTCCATCATTTTGCACCCCTCTTGCCTCTTTCTGCACCTCTGTTGCTTCTTTCTGCACTCCTCTTGCTTCTTTCTACACCTCTCTTGCTTCTTTCTGCACCACTTGTGCTTCTTTCTGCACCCCTCTTCCCTCTTTCTGCACCCCTCTTGCCTCTTTCTGCACCTCTTTTCCTTCTTTCTGCACTTCTTATGTTTCTTTCTGCACCTCTCTTGCTTCTTTCTGCACCCCTCTTGCCACTTTCTCCACCCCTGTTCCTCCTTTTTGCATCTCTGTTGCTTCTTTCTGCACTTCTCTTGCCTCTTACTCTACCCCTCATCCCTCTTTCTGCACCTCTGTTTCTTCTTTCTGCACCTCTGTCCCTTCTTTCTGCAACCCTTGTGCCTCTTTCTGCACCCCTCTTGCCTCTTTCTGCACCTCTGTTCCTTCTTTCTGCACTTCTTATGTTTCTTTCTGCAACTCTCTTCTTTCTTTCTGCACACCTCTTGCTTCTTTCTGCACCCCTCGTGCCTCTGTCAAACTCCTCTTCCCTCTTTCTGCACCCCTCTTGCCTCTTTCTGCATTTCTGTTCCTTCTTTCTGCACTTCCTTTGTTTCTTTCTGCACCTCTCTTGTTTCTTTCTGTATCCCTCTTGCCTCTTTCTCCACCCACTTCACCCTTTCTGCATCTCTGTTGCTTCTTTCTGCATTTCTATTGCTTCTTTCTGCATCTCTCTTGCTTCTTTCTGCACTCCTTGTTCCTCTTTCTGCACCCCTCATCCCTCTTTCTGCACTCCCCTTGCCTCTTTCTGCACCTCTGTTGCTTCTTTCTGCACTTATTTTGTTTCTTTCTGCACCCCTCTTGCCTCTTTCTGCACCTCTGTTCCTTCCTTCTGCACTTCTTTTGTTTCTTTATGCAGCTCTCATGCTTCTTTCTGCACCCCCTTGCCTCTTTCTCCACCCCTCTTTCCTCTTTCTTCACCCCTGTTGCCTCTTTCTGCACTTCTTTTGTTTATTTATGCATATCTCTTGCTTCTTTCTGTACCCCTCGAGCCTCTTTCTGTACCTCTTTTCCCTCATTTTGTACCCCTCTTGCCTTGCCTCTTTCTGCACCTCTGTTGCTTCTTTCTGCACTACTCTTGCTTCTTTCTGCACCTCTTTGCTTCTTTCTGCACCCTTCTTCCTTCTTTCTGCAACCCTCTTGCCTCTTTCTGCACCTCTATTCCTTCTCTCTGCTCTTCTTTTGTTTCTTTCTGCACATCTCTTGCTTCTTTCTGCAGCCCTCTTGCCACTTTCTCCACCCTGTTCCCCCTTTTTGCACCTCTGTTGGTTCTTTCTGTACTTCTCTTGCCTCTTTCTGCAACCCTCTTCCCTCTTTCTGCACCTCTCTTTCCTCTTTCTGCACCCGTGTTCCCTCTTTCTACAATTCTCTTACCTCTTTCTGCACCTCTGTTGCTTCTTTCTGCACTTCTCTTGCCTTTTCAGCACTCCTCTTGCCTCTTTCTGCACCTCTGTTGGTTCTTTCTGCACTCCTCTTGCTTCTTTCGGCACCTCTCTTGCCTCTTTCTGCATCCATGTTTCCTATTTCTGCACCTCTCTTGCCTCTGTCTGCACCCGTGTTCCATCTTGCTGCACCTTGTTTGCCTGTTTGTGCAACTTTCTTGCCTCTTTCTCTAGTTCTCTTGCCTCCTTCTGCACCTCTGTTGCTTCTTTATGCACTTCTCTTGCCTCTTTCTGCACCCCTCTTGCCTCTTTCTGCACCCATTTTGCTTCTTTCTGCACTTCTCTTGCTTCTTTCTGTACCTCTCTTGCTTCTTTCTGCACCCCTGTTGCCTCTTTCTGTACCCCCTTCCCTCTTTCTGCACCCCTCCTTCTACTTTCTGCAACTCTCTTGCCTCTTTCTGCACCTCTATTGCCTCTTTCTACATTTCTGTTGCTTGTTTCTGGACTTCTCTTGCCTCTTTCTGCACCTCTTACCTTTTTCTGCTCCTCTCTTGCCTCTTTCTGCACTTCTCTTGTCTCTTTCTACACTTCTCTTGCCTCTTTCTGCACTTCTCTAGCCTCTTTCTGAACATTTCTTCCTCTTTTTGCATCTCTCTTGTTTTGTTCTACACTTCTCTTGCTTCTTTCTGTACTTCTCTCGCCTGTTTCTATATTGAAATGGGAAGTGAAAGCTGTTAAGTTTAAAGGTCTGCGTGCACTCGTGACTGAGGTATATGTCTACTTGTACATGTATTCTCACATGTGTTATGGATCAAAAGATGGGAGCTTAAAAAGCGGGTAGCTTCTCTTATAGGTGGTCAAATCTTGTTAGTTCTGCTCTGTCATTCGGTTGCACAGGCAGACATGTGTTATGTATATATGTGTTATAGAGCCCCTCAAATGTACTATTGAATATGCATGTGCCCTGTATTAGGAGCAGAAAGAAAAACATGCAACTTCATGTACACAAATTTACAGAGTATGCTGTTTGAAACACAGATATTCAAGTTTTTGTATGTTTATTTTTATGTAACATGTCACCAGGTAAAAGCAGAGACACATGCATGCACACCTTCACAAACTTTGTCAGACTTACAACAGTGATATGGTAAGGATTGTTGTTTTACATTTGGTAGGCCTAACATTCTGAATAGTCGATGAATAGTGAACCTTCAAGAGAAAAGTGAGGTTTAAGACATCTTGGGAGAAGGATTAGTGATTAGGCTACTTTGTATGAGTCTGTGGAAAGGTGCAGTCGCAGTAGGCCTCTTTCTGCACCTCTGTTGCTTCTGTTTCTTTTTGCACCTTTCGTCCTCTTTCTGGACTCCTGTTGCCTCTTTCTGCACTTCTCTTGCTTCTTTCTGCGCCTTTCTTCCTCTTTCTGCACATGTCCTACCTATTTAAATTAGCATTTAAAAAACCTTAGAAATTCACTGAAAAAAACCAGAGGTTTCAGGGACGTTATAGTTAGGAATTAGCAGTTAAAAAGCCTTTGAAATTCACTGAAAAAACATAGGTTTCAGGGACGTTAGTTATAGTTAGCTCAAGTAACTATAATGGCCGAATTTCTCTGGTTTTGTACGAGTGAAATGTCCAACTAACTATAATGCCCCTGAAACCTGTGGTTTTTTTCAGTGAAATTCTAAGGCTTTTTAAATGCTAATTTCTAACTATAACGTCCCTGAAACCTATGGTTTTTTCAGTGAATATATATATACTGGAAATGAGCAAATAAAAGAAGATAAATATAACTTTGGACTGCAGTGTCGTTTTCTGGTCAAGTGATTTGGAGCACCGGAAGTGGTCTGGGATATATATATATATATATATATATTATCTACTGGTGGTCGCCAGTAGATAGTTATAGTTAGGACCTATTTCCCATAGGAAATCCGCGACATTCTATTTGAAATAACTCTTGCGTCGGTTGACGAATCTTCGCGAAATTTTCAAACTTTATGGCCCGCTCCGGTCCGCTCCTACCCTGAAAGTCTCAGGGTGATTCGTCAAGCGGGGCCGAGGAAAAAGGGGGTCCCAAAACGTGTTTTCCCCATTCATTTTCCCATAGGAAACTTTAGACACGGCTACAGCTCGAACTGCTGAACGGAATTACACCAAATTTGGCAAAGAGGTAGTTCTTGGTTCAGAAAGAACCCTTTTGTTAAATGGTGTAAACCGTTCAGTAGTTCCTGTGAAAATCAAAATGAAAATCACATATATATCTATTGCCGCTGTCAGATTCGCGCACCCTCCCGATCACGAGCTGCATGCTAATCTGGCTGTCAACACTCCAAATCAGGAAGTGTTGGCAGCCATTTTGTCCCTCGGTAGAACCGAGGGACAGAAACAAGTGCGCAAAGCGCAAAAGGGGGCAGGGTAGAAACACCCTGACCCCCTAGGTCTGCTCAGGGGTCCCACAAGGACCCCTGGGCAGAAAAAGCATTTTTTTTTGTAAATTGGCGGGATGCGCTTAGGGTGCGCGAATCCCGCCGAGAAAAAAAAATTGCAAGTGTGCAAACGCACAAAGGGGGCAGGGTAGAAACACCCTGACCCTCTAGGTCTGCTCAGGGGTCCCACAAGGACCCCTGGGCAGAAAAAAGCATTTAAAAAAAAAATCGGCAGGATGCGCTCAGGGTGCGCGGATCCTGCCGAAAAAAATCGAAGCGCGGTCTCCCGCGCTTTGATAGTTTATTTGCCCCGGGTGGGCCAAGTCCCGGGGGCATGGTGGGGGGTTTAGATTTAATGGGGGGCCTCTAAGGCTCCCCAAGCCCCGGGGACCGCCACCCCGGGGCTTTAGAAAATAATGGTGCGGGAGGGCTCTTTGCCCTCCCGCAGCCCCGGGGACCGCCACCCCCGGGGCTTCTTTTAAAAAAATTTTTAACCTGTGTGGGGGCTCCAGCCCCCCACATGCCCTCGGGACCGCCACCTCCCGGGGCACTAAAGATTTTAATATGGGGGTCCGTTACGGACCCCCAAAGCCCCGGGACCACCACCTCCCCGGGCTGTGAAATGGTTGGGAGGGGGGCCGCGCGGCCCCCTCCTGGAGCCCTTGATGGCCCTGGGGACCGCCACCCCCAGGGCCGGCTCCTGCAGTGTCCCGGGTGCCTACCCCGGGACACTGTAGTTTGCTATGACAGGACCTGGAGCCTCGCGGCTCCCGTCCTGTCATATCAAACTTGGTTTGCATTTGAAAGAGAGAGCAGGAAACCTGCTCTCTTTCAAGATGCAACTCAATTGCTTTTCCACATGGGGAGCAGCATGTTAGCTGCTCCCCATGTGAAAGCAATGCACGGCTCGCGCAGGAGGCGGGGAGCCGGCTGGGACTGTGGGGGATTGGGGACCCCCACAGTCCCCAACCAGAGGCCAGGCCCCGGGGGATGGGGTCCCCAGGGCCATAAGTGGCCCGGGAGGGGGGCCACGCAGCCCCCTCCCCAAATAAAAAAAGTTTAAAAAAGAGGGCAAGGCCGGCCCCGGGGATGGGGTCCCCGGGCCTTAAATGGCCTGAGGAGGGGGCCACGCAGCCCCCTCCAAAATAATTTTAAAAAAATCGAGGGCATGCCCCACGGGATGGGGTCCCCGGGCCAATACAGGCCCAGGGAAGGGGGCCACGCGGCCCCCTTCCCGTTTTTTGGGGGAATTTAAAAAAAATATTCACAGGCCCCGGGGATGGGGTCCCCGGGGCCAAAAGTGGCCAAGGGAAGGGGGCCACGTAGCCCCCTCCCATTAAAAACAAAACAAAAAAAACGACCGGCATCGTGCCGGAGGCCCCGCCCTCCTCCCTGCAGTAGCTTGCAAACGCGCCCTCTGGCGCGTTTTAAGAAGGGGAAGTAATTCCCCTTGAATACTGGGGGTCCCTAAGCTAACTAGCCCACCAGGAACCTCCAGTATGCATCAGGGGCTGCGTTGCAGAGAGGTGTACAGAGGCCATGCCCCTTTACACCTCTCTGCAACGCAGCTCTGTGGCGCTTTAGAAGTACATGGTGGGCTAGTTGGACTCCAGGGACCCTCAGGATTCAAGGGGACTTAATCCCCCAACTTAAAACGCGCCACGGGCGCGTTTGCACAGTGGTGAAGGGAGGGGCGGGGCTTCAGGTGACATGTGTGCAAACAGGCCCCGTGGAGCGTTTTAAGATGGGGAATTAAATCCCCTTCAATCCTGAGGGTCTCTGGGGCCAACTAGCCCAACAGGTACGTCCAGAAAGCGCCACAGAGCTGCATTGCAGAGAGGTGCAAAAGGGGCGTGGCCTCTGAACACCTCTCTGCAACGCAGCCTCCTGGCGCATACTGGAGGTACAGGGTGGGCTAGTTGGACCCCAGGGACCCTCATGATTCAAGGGGACTTAATCCCCAACTTAAAACGCGCCACGGGGCGCGTTTGCACAGATGTCACCTCAGGCCCCGCCCCTCCCTTCACCATTGTGCAAATATTCCTCTAAAATCAGCCGAACTACGAATTCCTATTTACTCACCTGTTATCAGGAGAGACCTCAGTGCTGCATCTTTCAGCCCAGTACTGATCCTGAAAAGTAATTTTAACCGTACTTACCAGTAACTTGAATTTCCTTCCATAGGCTAACATTGACTGGTTTCACTTGGAAATTCTTCTAAGTGTGGAGTTTTGGAACTTTATAATATTCCTCTAAAATCAGCCGAAATACGAATTCCGATTTACTCACCTGTTATCAGGAGAGACCTCAGTGCTGCATCTTTCAGCCCAGTACTGATCCTGAAAAGTAATTTTAACCGTACTTACCAGTAACTTGAGTTTCCTTCCATAGGATATCATTGCCTGCTTTTTGCTGAAAACGTTTCTAAGTGTCGATTTTTGAAACATACAAATATTCCTCTAAAATCAGCCGAACTACGAACTCCGATTTACTCACCTGTTATCAGGAGAGACCTCAGTGCTGCATCTTTCAGCCCAGTACTGATCCTGAAAAGTAATTTTAACCGTACTTACCAGTAACTTGAATTTCCTTCCATAGGATATCATTGCCTGCATTTTGCTGAAAAAGTTTCTAAGTGTCGAATTTTGAAACATACAAATATTCCTCTAAAATCAGCCAAAATACGAATTCCGATTTACTCACCTGTTATCAGGAGAGACCTCAGTGCTGCATCTTTCAGCCCAGTACTGATCCTGAAAAGTAATTTTAACCGTACTTACCAGTAACTTATATTTCCTTCCATAGGAATCCATTGTCTGGTTTTCAGCAGAAAAGTTTCAAAGTGTCGATTTTCACAAACTACAAATATTCCTTAAAAATCGCCTGTATGACTTAAACGCATTCTTTCAACTGTTTACAGGAGATGCACCAGTGCTGGATACAGGATCCACCACTGAGTAAGAAAAAGTAACGATAACACTACTTACCTGCTAAGTGAATTTCCTCCCATATGATAACATTGGTGATTCTATGTGAAAAAGTTTCTAAGTGTCAACTTTTAAAATACAATAATATTCCTTAGAAATCACTACTGTAACCAAAACGCTTTTACTCAACTGTTTACAGGAGATGTCCCAGGACTGAATCTAGGATCCAGTCCTGTGGTTAGAAAAGTAATCCATAAAGTAACTAATTGCATTTAACTAGAAATTCACATTGAGCTCAATGTTGCATTGTGTTTGAAATTGTGTTGCCCATTGCAACAACTGTAACTACTATACTTAAAAGTCTATTGCCTATTTGCAAAGTATTTAAACTAAAGTAATTCATTCTGAGAAAGTATATTTTGTAATGTAATGTATAATGTAATTACAATGTAATTTAAAAATAAAATATGTAAAAATAAATAGTTTAAAAAAATGTAGTAAATCAGTATCAAAAAATAAATATAACAATTAATACATTTAAAAATTGTCATTTACAAAACCTTTGAAATTCACTGAAAAAAACCATAGGTTTCAGACATGTTATAGTTAGGAATTAGCATTTAAAAACCTTTGAAATTCACTGAAAAACCATAGGTTTCAGACACGTTATAGTTAGAAATTAGCATTTAAAAACCTTTGAAATTCACTTAAAAAACCATAGGTTTTAGGGACAGTTATAGTTAGTTGGATATTTCACTCGTACAAAACCATAGAAATTCCCCCGTTATAGTTAGTTCAGCTAACTATAACTCGCGCCCCTGCAATGCACTGCTGATGACGTCACATATTACATCACTCATGACATGGTCAGTGACATCACTGATGACATCACTGATGACATCTCAAATGACATCACTGATGACATCACTGATGACATCATCCACGTGATAATCTGATGCACCTCCTCACACCCTGATATAACCTTTGATACACCCACTCTAAATTACAGACTGCCATTCGCAAAACCATAGACACTCCAACACCAATAACTACATACCCACTCACTGATTCTTAGGTCTACACACACATCCACTCACTCACCCGTACAGTCACTCATACTTACGGTCACTCAGTACAGGACTATCATATGCACTCATACTCCAATATAGACACTCAAACACCGCCACTCATCCATAGAGGTACTCACACACCTAGTCAGTCATGCAAATAATTAAACACACTGCCATTTACTCAACTATACAGTTATACACACACCAGCTCACTTACTCATACAAATACTAGCACATTCTTACGCTCTTATACAATCACTGATACAAGCACACACTCATCCATACAGTCACTCTCACAATCACACACTCTTGCTTATAGCTATTTATATACTCCAACACACATATATACTGCCTTTCACATATGTAGTTACTCACACATGTACCACTGGGACATATATTCACTCACAAACACACTCTTACACACACTTACCCACCCATACAGTCTATCACAGATGCACTCTTGAAACCATCCACCCAGTGAATCACCCACTCACACATCTATGCACAGAGTCGCACACACCCCACCCACACAAACACTCAGGCACCCATACAGATACTCAGACAACTAATCAATAACTCATATAGACACTCATGTAGCTATTCACAAACCCATGCAGCCACTTACACAGCAATAGACAGACGGATACAGACATTCACCCAGTTTAGTCACTAACCCATGCATTCAGTAAGATACGTTTAATCACTCACTTATAGAGTTAGTCACGCACCTACTAAATCATCCATACAGACACTTATATACCCACTCATTCTTCAATACGCCTTTCCCTATATATATTAAACATATTTAAACTTTAAAGAAACACACAGTAACTGGATGATGTCATCAGTGATGTCATTTGAGATGTCATCAGTGATGTCATCAGTGATGTCACTGACCATGTCATGAGTGATGTAATATGTGACGTCATCAGCAGTGCATTGCGGGGGCGCGAGTTATAGTTAGCTGAACTAACTATAACGGGGGAATTTCTATGGTTTTGTACGAGTGAAATGTCCAACTAACTATAACTGTCCCTAAAACCTATGGTTTTTTAAGTGAATATATATATATATATTACCTACTGGCGGTCGCCAGTAGGTAGTTATAGTTAGGACCTAGTTTCCATAGGAAAAGCGTTTTTTGTTTTCCCAATAACTTTGGCGCCGGTTGACGAATCTTCGCAAAACTTTAAAAACTAGTGATCAGCTCCAGTCATCTCCTGTCTTGAAAGTTTCGGGGTGATTCGCCAAGCTGGGGCAGAGAAAAAAGGGGGGTCCCAAAACGCATTTTCCCCATGTTATTTTCCATAGGAAACTTTAGACAAAGCTACAGCCCGAACTGCTAAACGGAAATACACCACATTTGGCAAAAAGGTAGGTCTTGGTTCAGAAAGAGTCCTTTATGTTAAATGGTGTAAATCCGTTCAGTAGTTTTTTAAATATTAAAGGAAAAAGAAATATCGATATCTGGGCGGAGCCTAACCACACATGTCATCGTGAAATCTGATTGGCTGTCAGAACGTCATCCAGGAAATGCTGGAAGCCATCTTGGGACTAGGTTGAACCAGAGTCATAAGAAAACAGTTAAACAAAGATGAAAAACAAGAAAAGGGGGCAGGGTAGGAACACCCTGACCCCCTAGGCCGGCTCAGGGGGTCCCACAAGGACCCCCAGCCCAAAAACATTTTAAGAAACGTCCGAATTCGCGCTGGGTGCTCGAATCCGGAAGAAAAAAGAAAAAACAAGCATTGGCATCGCCAATAGGTCTCGCCGTTGAGACCTTATAAGTGTTTAGCCAGAGATATTGGCATTGTTTCTAAGGTATGTTGTAGAGAGAGAGAGAGAGACTGACTGACTGAGAGAGAGACTGACTGAGAGAGAGACTGACTGACTGCGAGAGACTGACTGACAGAGAGAGACTGACTGACAGAGAGAGACTGACAGAGAGAGAGAGAGACTGACAGAGAGAGAGATAGACTGACTGAGAGAGAGAGACTGACTGAGAGAGAGAGAGACTGAACGACAGAGAGAGACTGACTAACAGAGAGACTGACTGACTGAGAGAGAGACTGACAGAGAGAGAGAGACTGACAGAGGGAGAGAGACTGACAGAGGGAGAGAGACTGACAGACAGAGAGAGACTGACAGACAGAGACTGACTGACTGAGAGAGAGAGATACTGACTGACTGAGGTAGAGAGAGACTGACTGAGAGAGACTGACTGACAGAGAGACTGACTGACAACGAGAGAGACTGACAGAGAGAGAGACTGACTGACAGAGAGACTGACTGACAGAGAGACTGACTGACTGAGAGAGAGACTGACTGAGAGAGAGACTGACTGAGAGAGAGACTGACTGACAGAGAGAGACTGACTGAGAGAGAGACTGACAGAGAGAGAGATTGACTGACTGAGAGAGACTGACTTACTGAGAGAGAGACTGACTAAGAGAGAGACTGACTGAGAGAGTGACTGACTGAGAGAGAGACTGACTGAGAGAGACTGACTGACTGAGAGAGACTGACTGACTGAGAGACTGACTGACTGAGACTGACAGAGAGAGAGAGACTGACTGACAGAGAGACTAACTGAATGAGAGAGAGACTAACTGACAGAGAGAGAGACTGACTGACAGAGAGAGACTAACTGACAGAAAGAGAGACTGACTGAGAGAGAGCGAGACTGACTGAGAGAGAGAGACTGACTGAGAGAGAGAGAGACTGACTGAGAGAGACTGACTGACTAAGAGAGACTGACTGAGACTGACTGAGAGAGACTGACAGAGAGAGAGATTGACTGATGGAGAGACTGACTGACTGAGACTGACAGAGAGAGAGACTGACTGACTGACAGAGAGACTGACTGACAGAGAGACTGACTGACAGAGAGACTGACTGCCTGAGAGAGACTGACTGAATGAGACTGAGAGAGAGAGAGACACTGACTGACAGAGAGAGAGAGACTGACTGAGAGAGAGACTGACTGACTGAGAGAGAGACTGACTGAGAGAGAGACTGACTGAATGAGAGAGAGACTGACTGACTGAGAGAAACTGACTGACTGAGAGAGACGGATTGACTCAGAGAGAGACTGACTGACTCAGAGAGAGACTGACTGACTCAGAGAGAGACTGACTGACAGAGAGAGAGACTGACTGACTGAGAGAGAGACTGACTGACTGAGAGAGAGACTGACTGACAGAGAGAGAGACTGACTGACTGAGAGAGACTGACTGACTAAGAGAGACTGACTGACTAAGAGAGACTGACTAAGAGAGAGACTGATTGCCTGAGAGAGAGAATGACAGAGAGAGGCTGACTGACCGAGAGAGAGACTGACTGACTGAGAGAGACTGACTGACTGAGAGAGACTGACTGACTAAGAGACTGACTGACTGACTCAGAGAGACTGACTGACAGAGAGAGAGAGACTGACTGACAGAGAGAGAGACTCACCGACTGAGAGAGAGACTGACTGACAGAGAGAGAAACTGACTGACTGAGAGAGACTGACTGACTGAGAGAGACTGACTGAGAGAGAGACTGACTGACTGAGAGAGAGACTGACTGACAGAGAGAGAGACTGATTGACTGAGAGAGACTGACTGACAGAGAGACCGACTGACAGAGAGAGAGAGACAGACTGACAGAGAAAATGAGAGAGAGACTGACTGACAGAGAGAGACTGACTGACAGAGAGACTGAGAGAGAGAGAGACTGACAGAGAGAGAGAGACTAAGAGAGAGACTGACTGAGAGAGAGACTGACTGACAGAGAGAGACTAACTGACAGAGAGACTGACTGAGAGAGAGAGAGACTGACAGAGAGAGAGAGACTAACAGAGAGAGAGAGACTGAAAGAGAGAGAGAGACCGACTGACAGAGAGAGACTGACAGAGAGAGAGAGAGACTGACAGAGAGAGAGACTGACTGACTGAGAGAGTCTGACTGACTGAGAGAGACTGACTGACTGAGAGAGAGACTGACAGAGAGAGACTGACTGACAGAGAGACTGACTGACAGAGAGAGACTGACTGACTGAGAGAGACTGACTGACAGAGAGAGAGACTGACTGACCGAGAGAGTGACTGACTGACTGAGAGAGAGACTTACTGACAGAGAGACACTGACAGAGAGAGAGAGACTGACTGACAGAGAGACTGACTGACTGACAGAGAGACTGACAGAGAGAGAGAGACTGACAGAGAGAGAGAGAGACTGACTGAGAGAGAGAGACTGACTGAGAGAGAGACTGACTGAGAGAGAGAGAGACTGACTGACTAAGAGAGAGACTGACTGACTGAGAGAGAGACTGACAGAGAGAGAGAGACTGACAGAGAGCGAGAGAGAGATACTGACTGACTGAGGTAGAGAGAGACTGACGGACAGAGTGACTGACTGACAGAGAGACTGACTGACTGACTGAGAGAGAGACTGACTGAGAGAGAGAGACTGACTGACAGAGAGAGACTGACTGACAGAGAGACTGACTGAGAGAGAGACTGACAGAGAGAGAGACTGACAGAGAGAGAGAGACTGACTGACAGAGAGAGAGACTGACTGAGAGAGTGACTGACTGAGAGAGAGACTGACTGAGAGAGTGATTGACTGAGAGAGACTGACTGACTGAGAGACTGACTGACTGAGAGACTGACTGACTGAGAGAGAGACTGACTAACAGAGAGACTGACTGAATGAGAGAGAGAGAGACTGACTGACAGAGAGAGACTGACTGAGAGAGAGAGACTGACTGAGAGAGAGCGAGACTGACTGAGAGAGAGAGACTCACTGAGAGAGAGAGAAACTGACTGAGAGAGACTGACTGACTGAGAGAGACTGACTGAGAGAGACTGACTGAGAGAGACTGACAGAGAGAGAGAGACTGTAGGAAGGTGGAATCTGACTATATGGTTGCCCCCACTTTTTTGATGGTGTTTTGCTGGTTTATGACTTAGTTGGACTGGGATCCTGCTATTCAGGGCCCCAGTCTATCTGCTTTCTCTGTAAAAGGTTTCCATGTGCCTTAGGCACATCTCTGATTGGAATCTGGAGTGCCCTTATAAGTCCCTAGTATATGGTATACTATGTACCAAGGGCATAGGTACCTCAGAGGCCTACCAGGGGCTGCAGCATGTATTGTGCCACCCCTGGAAGGCCATCCAAACTGACACCACAGGTCTGCTACTGCAGCCTGGGTAAGGTGGTGCATGCACTCCTTACTGTGATATAGGCTACCTATATCACTACATACATACACACATATAAACCTATAAGTCACTCCTAAGGCAGGCCTTATCAATCCCAAAGGCAGAGTGCATGGTTCCTATGTGAGGGGTGCCCCTGCATGAGCAGGGCCCCTCTGCAGCGTTCGGAGACCCTTCTCTGATGCTGTTTGTAGTGCAGCCTGACCATATACTCTTAAGCGCATTATAACCTCGCGTTAAATGCTAACTTTGGAATGGCTGCACCTAAACATGTCGTGTTTGGTGTCAAACATCTTGGAATACTACCCCCGCCAATTCTGGCGGCGGGGTAGCATTCCACCCTTCTAGAGGGAAAGACATGTTAACTCTGGCTAGCCTGGTAACTTCTTTCCAAAGCCCTGGCATCACAAAATGGATGCTGCTGCCACAGACACGAGTCTGGCCTCCTGCTGCTGGACGAAACTCTGGCAGGGGAGGCCTGGACAATAGGTTTCCTGTCCCAGGGAGGTGTGACCACCTCCCCAGACAGGATAATGTGTATTGGGGCTGGGCGGGAGCACTTTCGGGTGCTTTGAAGTCCTGCACTGGGGGCACACTTGGTGTCCCTGTGCATACCCCAGTTCAAACCGGATCAGGGGCTTGCAGCCCCTGCTTTGGCGCAAACTGGACAAAGGGAAAGGGGTGTAGCCACCCCTCTGCCCTGACCCACCCATAGGTGGGGCCACAGAGTAGTCCAACCCCTATACTTGGTATAAGTATAGGAACCCAGTCCTTAGGACTTTAGATTATCCCCGGACGAAACTCTGAAACTGAATCCTGGACCTTCGACGCTCTACTCACGATTAGAGGACTGAAGAATCTCCCTTGGGGTCAAGGAGTGACTCCCCTGCTTGGCAGGCACCAAAGAAGCATCTGTCCAGTTCGCATTTCTGAAGCTCCCGTCGGACGCCGAAGTCATCGCATCACCAGAGGTGGATTCTCAGACTTCTCCGAGGCTACCCTGAGTCCCCAGCAAAGCTGAGGCCCGTGGCTATCGTGGGTGACTTGAGACCGTGACCCCTGGACACCGAGCACATTTGCAAGTGCATCCTCTTCTGGGTCTCCCAAGAAATTGTGCTTTGGGCTCCGAGTAGCCCTAGCCTCCAGCACCACCTGCACCGAAGATCACTGGCCCCCACTCCACGAGTGTCCTGTAAGCCAGATCAACGTGCGGCGTCACAAGGCTCCTTCACGGTCGCTAGCCCGTTGGCTAGTAGCCCTTAACGAAGGCCAATCCTTTTCTAACTTGGAATCCTGGTTGCTCCAGGCCTGCCCTCACTTACCCTCGCTGGGTGAGTTCCACAGACCTTGCTGGTTTGCACCATCGACGATCTACATCTTCACCGAGACTTGCCGTTGCCAAGGCTTGTTGGGTCCAATCTGGTCGCCGACACCTCAGCACTCGACAGACATTGTGTACCAGCCCGAATCCTGCTCCTGGTCACCGACAACGCCTCCTGGACCTCGTGGCTGAAGAGTCAAGACAACCGTCAACGCACCTGAAGCACTCAACATCGGTGGGCATCTGTCCATCGCCTTCCTGGTCACTGGCTAGTGACCCAGACTCTGTCCCCTCTGCTTTCAGGTTCTTCAGAACTCCGATCCACTCTTGGATCCACCCGGACACTTTTCTCTTGGCCGCCAGCAGCACTTTGCAGCAGATCGCCATTCGAATCGACGACGAAACCCGACCCCGAAAGGCACCTATGCACCCGGCTTCCCTGGGTGAGGTAACACGAGTACTCCGGTGCTCCCGTGGGTAGAGACTCTTCAAAGTCCTAGATCTCAAAGGGTTTTGTCCTAGTCCTCTTCTGAGTGTCCCTTTTCTCTAATTTCCCGATCCCGACTTTCTCCATAGAAGTCAACGGCGTATCGCGGTTGTGTATTTACACTGCACGCGTCTCCCGTGGGTCCCCTGTGTCACTACCTTGGGTGGTTCCTTGTGGTCTAAGCACTTCTAGAGGCTCTAGGCCTAGTGTCTAGTTCAGTCGTGGTTCGCATACCACTTTATTGGTATATGGTTTGGTACGCCCCTAGGGCCCAAACGTGTATTTGTGCTATTACTGTGATTTAATAACTTCTAACTTATGTACTTCGAACTCTAGCCTCATAAAGAGACTAGAGGGGTGTGTTTAGTAATAAATACATATATTTTGAATATATACCTGGTGTGGTGCTCTTTCATTTGGTCACTCAAGAGATTATAGACTGGTAAAACAAGCTGCTTTACATTTCTTCAAGACTTAGCCTGAAGGCTGCTCTCCATAGCTACCACTAGGATAGCTTTCAATAAGGTTGTCTTTAACCTATCTGCAATAAGGTGTTGTTTGGACTGGTGCAAGGTGCCCACTATAATTAGTGGACAGCATATGCCAGGCCAACTTCTCACAGAGACTGACTGACGGAGTGAGAGACTGACTGACTGAGACTGACAGAGAGAGAGACTGACTGACTGTGAGACTGACTGACTGACAGAGAGACTGACTGACAGAGAGACTGACTGACTGAGAGACACTGACTGACTGAGACTGACAGAGAGAGAGAGAGAGAGACACTGACTGACAGAGAGAGAGAGACTGACTGAGAGAGAGACTGACTGACTGAGAGAGAGACTGACTAAGAGAGTTACTGACTGAATGAGAGAGATACTGACTGACTGAGAGAGACTGACTGACTCAGAGAGACTGACTGACTGAGAGAGAGACTGACTGAAAGAGAGACTGACTGACTGAGAGAGAGACTGACTGACTGAGAGAGAGACTGACTGACAGAGAGAGACTGACTGACTGAGAGAGTCTGACTGACTGAGAGAGTCTGACTGAGAGACAGACTGACTGAGAGAGAGACTGACTGACAGAGAGACTGACTGACTGAGAGACTGACTGACTGAGAGAGACTGACTGACTGAGAGAGAGAGACTGACTGACCAAGAGAGTGACTGACTGACTGAAAGAGAGACTGACTGACTGAGAGAGAAACTTACTGACAGAGAGACACTGACAGAGAGAGAGAGACTGACTGAGAGAGAGAGACTGACTGACTGAGAGAGAGACTGACTGACTGAGAGAGATACTGACTGACTGAGGTAGAGAGAGACTGACTGACAGAGAGACTGACTGACAGAGAGACTGACTGACTGAGAGAGAGAGACTGACAGAGAGAGAGACTGACTGACAGAGAGACTGACTGAGAGAGAGACTGACTGAGAGAGAGACTGACTGAGAGAGAGACTGACTAAGAGAGAGAGACTGACTGACAGAGAGAGAGACTGACTGAGAGAGAGACTGACAGAGAGAGAGACTGACTGACAGAGAGAGACTGACTGACAGAGAGAGACTGACTGACTGACTGAGAGACTGACTGACTGAGACTGACAGAGAGAGAGAGAGAGAGAGACTGACTAACAGAGAGACTGACTGAATGAGAGAGAGACTGACTGACTGAGACTGACAGAGAGAGAGAGAGAGACTGACTAACAGAGAGACTGACTGAATGAGAGAGAGACTGACTGACAGAGAGAGACTGACTGAGAGAGAGAGAGACTGACTGAGAGAGAGAGAGACTGACTGAGAGAGACTGACTGAGAGAGATAGAGACTGACTGAGAGAGACTGACTGACTAAGAGAGACTGACTGAGAGAGATTGACTGAGAGAGACTGACAGAGAGAGACTGACTGACGGAGTGAGAGACTGACTGACTGAGACTGACAGAGAGAGAGACTGACTGACTGAGAGAGAGACTGACTGACTGACAGAGAGACTGACTGACAGAGAGACTGACTGACAGAGAGAGACTGACTGACTGAGACTGACAGAGAGAGAGAGAGAGAGAGACTGACTGAGAGAGAGACTGACTGACTGAGAGAGAGACTGACTGACAGAGAGAGAGACTGACTGACTGAGAGAGACTCACTGATTGAGAGAGACTGACTAAGAGAGAGACTGACTGAGAGAAAGACTGACTGACATAGAGAGAGACTGACTGACATAGAGAGAGAGACTGACTGAGAGAGAGACTGACTGACTGAGAGAGAGACTGACTGACTGAGAGACATTGACTGAGAGAGACTGACTAACTGAGAGAGACTGACTGACTGAGAGACTGACTGACTGACTCAGAGAGACTGACTGACAGTGAGAGAGAGAGACTGACTGACAGAGAGAGAGACTGACTGACAGAGAGAGACTGACTGACAGAGAGACTGACTGACAGAGAGACTGACTGACAGAGAGAGACTGACAGAGAGAGACTGACTGACTGAGAGAGAGAGACTGACTGACTGACTCAGAGAGACTGACTGACAGAGAGAGAGACTGACTGACAGAGAGAGAGACTGACTGACAGAGAGAGACTGACTGACAGAGAGACTGACTGACTGAGAGAGACTGACAGAGAGAGACTGACTGACTGAGAGAGAGACTGACTGACAGAGAGAGAGAGACTGACTGACAGAGAGAGAGACTGACTGACTGAGAGAGAGACTGACTGACAGAGTAGAGACTGACTAACAGAGAGGGAGACTGACTGATAGAGAGTGAGACTGACTGATAGAGAGAGGGACTGACTGATAGAGAGAGGGACTGACTGACAGAGAGAGGGACCGACTGACTGAGAAAGGCTGACTGACAGAGAGACTGACTGACAGAGAGAGAGAGACTGACAGAGAGAGAGACTGAGAGAGAGACTGACTGACAGAGAGAGACTGACTGACAGAGAGACTGACTGACAGAGAGAGAGAGAGACTGACAGAGAGAGAGACTGAGAGAGAGACTGACTGACTAAGAGAGAGACTGACTGACAGAGAGAGACTAACTGACAGAGAGACTGACTGAGAGAGAGAGAGACTGACAAAGAGAGAGACTGACAGAGAGAGAGAGACTGACAAAGAGAGAGACTGACAGAGAGAGAGAGACTGAAAGAGAGAGAGAGACTGACTGACAGAGAGAGACTGACTGAGAGAGAGAGAATCACTGAGAGAGAGAGAAACTGACTAAGAGAGACTGACTGACTGAGAGAGACTGACTGAGAGAGACTGACTGAGAGAGACTGACAGAGAGAGAGACTGACTGACGGAGTGAGAGACTGACTGACTGAGACTGACAGAGAGAGAGACTGACTGACTGAGAGAGAGACTGACTGACTGACAGAGAGACTGACTGACAGAGAGACTGACTGACTGAGAGACACTGACTGACTGAGACTAACAGAGAGAGAGAGAGACACTGACTGACAGAGAGAGAGAGACTGACTGAGAGAGAGACTGGCTGACTGAGAGAGAGACTAACTGAGAGAGATACTGACTGAATGAGAGAGATACTGACTGACTGAGAGAGACTGACTGACTGAGAGAGACTGACTGACTCAGAGAGACTGACTGACTGAGAGAGAGACTGACTGAGAGAGAGACTGACTGACTGAGAGAGAGACTGACTGACTGAGAGAGAGACTGACTGACTGAGAGAGAGACTGACTGACAGAGAGAGACTGACTGACTGAGAGAGTCTGACTGACTGAGAGAGTCTGACTGAGAGAGAGACTGACTGAGAGAGAGACTGACTGACAGAGAGACTGACTGACTGAGAGACCTACTGACTGAGAGAGACTGACTGACTGAGAGAGAGAGACTTACTGACCGAGAGAGTGACTGACTGACTGAAAGAGAGACTGACTGACTGAGAGAGAGACTTACTGACAGAGAGACACTGACAGAGAGAAAGAGACTGACAGAGAGAGAGACTGACTGACTGAGAGAGAGACTGACTGACTGAGAGAGAGACTGACTGACTGAGAGAGAGACTGACTGACTGACTGAGGTAGAGAGAGACTGACTGACAGAGAGACTGACTGACAGAGAGACTGACTGACTGAGAGAGAGAGACTGACTGAGAGAGAGAGACTGACTGACAGAGAGACTGACTGAGAGAGAGACTGACTGAGAGAGAGACTGACTGAGAGAGAGAGAGACTGACTGAGAGAGAGACTGACAGAGAGAGAGACTGACTGACAGAGAGAGACTGACTGACAGAGAGAGAGACTGACTGAGAGAGTGACTGACTCAGAGAGAGAGACTGACTGAGAGAGTGACTGACTGAGAGAGACTGACTGACTGAGAGACTGACTGACTGAAACTGACAGAGAGAGAGAGAGAGACTGACAAACAGAGAGACTGACTGAATGAGAGAGAGACTGACTGACAGAGAGAGACTGACTGAGAGAGTGACTGACTGAGAGAGACTGAATGAGAGAGAGACTGACTGACTGAGACTGACAGAGAGAGAGAGAGAGACTGACTAACAGAGAGACTGACTGATTGAGAGAGAGACTGACTGACAGAGAGAGACTGACTGAGAGAGAGAGAGACTGACTGAGAGAGAGAGACTGACTGAGAGAGATAGAGACTGACTGAGAGAGACTGACTGACTAAGAGAGACTGACTGAGAGAGACTGACTGAGAGAGACTGACAGAGAGAGACTGACTGACGGAGTGAGAGACTGACTGACTGAGACTGACAGAGAGAGAGACTGACTGACTGAGAGAGAGACTGACTGACAGAGAGACTGACTGACAGAGAGACTGACTGACAGAGAGAGACTGACTGACTGAGACTGACAGAGAGAGAGAGAGAGAGAGAGACTGACTGAGAGAGAGACTGACTGACTGAGAGAGAGACTGACTGACTGAGAGATACTGACTGAATGAGAGAGAGACTGACTGACTGAGAGAGACTGACTGACTGAGAGAGAGACTGACTTACTGAGAGAGAGACTGACTGACTGAGAGAGACTGACTGACTGAGAGAGACTGACTAAGAGAGAGACTGACTGACTGAGAGAAAGACTGACTGACATAGAGAGAGACTGACTGACATAGAGAGAGAGACTGACTGAGAGAGATACTGACTGACTGAGAGAGAGACTGACTGACTGAGAGAGATTGACTGAGAGAGACTGACTGACTGAGAGAGACTGACTGACTGACTGACTCAGAGAGACTGACTGACAGAGAGAGAGACTGACTGACAGAGAGAGAGACTGACTGACAGAGTGAGACTGACTGACAGAGAGACTGACTGACAGAGAGAGACTGACAGAGAGAGACTGACAGAGAGAGACTGACAGAGAGAGACTGACTGACTGAGAGAGAGACTGACTGACTGAGAGACTGACTGACTGACTCAGAGAGACTGACTGACAGAGAGAGAGACTGACTGACAGAGAGAGAGAGACTGACTGACAGAGAGAGACTGACTGACAGAGAGACTGACTGACTGAGAGAGCCTGACAGAAAGAGACTGACTGACTGAGAGAGAGACTGACTGACAGAGAGAGAGAGACTGACTGAGAGAGAGAGAGACTGACTGACTGAGAGAGAGACTGACTGACAGAGACAGAGACTGACTGACAGAGAGGGAGACTGACTGATAGAGAGAGAGACTGACTGATAGATAGAGGGACTGACTGATAGAGAGAGGGACTGACTGATAGAGAGAGGGACTGACTGACTGAGAGAGACTGACTGACAGAGAGACTGACTGACAGAGAGAGAGAGACTGACAGAGAGAGAGACTGAGAGAGAGACTGACTGAGAGAGAGAGACTGACTGACAGAGAGAGACTGACTGACTGAGAGAGACTGACTGACTCAGAGAGACTGACTGACAGAGAGAGAGACTGACTGACTCAGAGAGACTGACTGACTGACAAAGAGACTGACTGACAGAGAGAGACTAACTGACTCAGAGAGAGACTGACTGACAGAGAGAGAGACTGACTGACAGAGAGAGAGACTGACTGACAGAGAGAGATACTGACTGACTGAGAGAGATACTGACTGACTGACAGAGAGAGAGGAAAACCTGCTCTCGCTACAATGAAGCAAAGCAGGATTGCATGTCAGCAGCTCCCCTTTCTCAAAAGCAATGCCGGCTCCCGCGGTTCCCAACACAAAGGGCCGGCCCCGGGGGATGGGGTCCCCGAGGCCAGAAGTGGCCCTGGAGGGGGGCCACGTGGCCCCCCTCAATATTAAAATTTAAAAAAATAAAGAGGCACAGCCCCGGGGATGGGGTCCCCGGGGCCAATAGAGGCCACGCAGCCCCCCTCCTAAAAAAATAAAAAACAAACAAAAAAAAATGTGGCCATGCCCCGGGGGATGGATTCCCCAGGGCCGAAATTGGCCTCGGGAGGGGGGCCGTACGGCCCCCTTCCTGTTTTCTTTTTTAAATGTAAAAAAAAGAGCAGGCCCTGGGGGATGGTGTCCCCAGGGCCCCAAAAAATGTAAAAGAAGGGGGGCCACACAGCCCCCCTTGTAAAAAAAAAAAAAACGGCATCGCGCCGGAGGCCCCGCCCCCTCCTTGCAGCACTCAGCAAATGCTGCAACGCAGCTCAGTGGTGCTTAATGGAGGTACCTGGTGGCCTATTTGGCCCCCAGGAACCCTCAGGATTCAAGGGGACTTAATCCCCCAACTTAGAACTCGCCAGGGGGCACGTTTGCAGAGTGCTGCAGGGAGGGGGTGGGGCCTGATATAACAAGTTAGCAATCCTGCTGTGTGGGACTTACTGGAGGTAATAAAAGGGGTAGTTGGCCCCCAAGGTTGACGTTGGGAGCTAACTATCCCTCCTGTTACTTCTGCTAAATCCCATACAGTGGGATTGCTAAAAGGTGTTTGAAGGCCACGCTCACCTTTCTCTACCATTCTACAAACGCGACTGCTATAGTTAGTAGTTAGAAATTAGCATTTAAAAACCTTGAAATTCACTGAAAAACCATAGGTTTCAGGGACTTAATAGTTAGAAATTAGCATTTAAAACCATTGAAATTCACTGAAAAACCATAGGCATCAGCAGTGCATTATGGGCGCGAGTTATAGTTAGCTGAACTAACTATAACGGGGAATTTCACGGGTTTTGTACGAGTGAAATGTCCAACTAACTATAACTGTCCCTAAAACCTATGTTTTTTTCAGTGAATTTCTAAGGTTTTTTAAATGCTAATTTCTAACTATAACGTGCCTGAAACCTATGGTTTTTTCAGTGAATTTCAAAGGTTTTTTAAATGCTAATTTCTAACTATAACGTGTCTGAAACCTATGGTTTTTTCAGTGAATTTCAAAGGTTTTTTAAATGCTAATTTCTAAATATAACATGTCTGAAACCTATGGTTTTTTCAGTGAATTTCAAAGGTTTTTTAAATGCTAATTTCTAACTATAACGTGCCTGAAACCTATGGTTTTTTAAGTGAATTTCAAAGGTTTTTTAAATGCTAGTTTCTAACTATGCCTACAGAGGTAGGACATGTGAAGAAAGAAGAAAAAACGCACAGAAAGAAGCAAAAGAAATGCAGAAAGAAGCAACAGAAGTCCACAAAGTCGAAGAAAAGAGCAGGAAGAAGCAAGACATGTGCAGAAAGAACCAACAGAGGAGCAGAAAGAGGCCTTGTTGCAAAATCATCCTGTGCCCACAACTTTTTCAGACGGGTACTGGTGGTAACTGACTCGGACTAACCAGGCCTAGAGCCAGTGCTATGCTAAAAGACACTTAGAATACAGTGAAAACACCTACATACACTAGCGAACACTATGCGTTGGGGTACCCCTGTGATTAGCATGACCTCCTCTGTAAGGCCCTAGTACATAATAGGGCAGGGGGATTAAAACTTCCTCTTAAAACGCGCCCAGGGGCGCGTTTGCACAGTGGTGAAGGGAGGGGGCCTGATGTGACATGGTGCAAACACGCCCTGTGGCGCGCTTAATTTGGGAATTAATCCTCTTCAATCCTGAGGGTCCCTGGTGTCCAACTAGCCCACCACGTACCTCCAGTAAGCGCCACAGGGCTGCGTTGCAGAGAGGTGGCCCAGGCCACGCCCCTTTTTACACCACTCTGCAACGCAGCTCTGTGGTGCTTACTGGAGGTACGTGGTGGGCTAGTTGGACCCCAGGGACCCTCAGGATTGAAGAGGAATTAATTCCCCAACTTAAAATGTGCCACAGGGCGTGTTTGCCCACATGTCACCTCAGGCCCCGCCCCCTCCCTTCACCACTGTGCAAACAAGCCCTGTGGCACGTTTTAAGTTGGGGGATAAAGTCCCCTTGAATCCTGAGGGTCCCTGGGGTCCAACTAGCCCACCAGGTACCTCCAGTAAGCGCCACAGAGCTGTGTTGCAGCGAGGTGTAAAAAGGGGCGTGGCCTCTGAAAACCTCTCTGCAACGCAGCTCCCTGGTGCATACTGGAGGTACCTGGTGGGCTAGTTGGCCCCCAGGGACCCCCAGTATTCAAGGGGAATTAGTTCCCCAACTTAAACGTGCCAGGGGGCACGTTTGCTGAGTGTTGCAGGGAGGGGGCGGGGCCTAGCCGCGATGCCGGCTTTTTTTTTTTTTTTTAAGAAGGGGGCTGTGTGGCCCCCCTTCTCTTGCCTTTTTTTGTGCCCTGGGGACCCCATCCCCCAGCGCCTGCTCCTCTTTTAAAAAAAAAAAAAAATGTTAATGGGAGGGGGGCCGCGAGAGCCCCCCTCCCGTGGCCAATTCCTGCCCCGGGGACCCCATCCCCCGGGGCATGGCCACACATATTGTTTTTTATAGGAAGGGGGGGCTGCATGGCCCCCCCTCCTATGGCCTCTATTGGCCCCGGGGCCCACCTTTATTTAATAATTTTTTTGTTGGGGAGAGGGGCCGCGTGGCCCCCCTCCCGGGCCACTTCTGGCCCCGGAGACCACATCCCCCGGGGCCTGGCCATCCATTTTTATTTTTTTTTTGTGAGGGGGGCCGCGTGGCCCCTCTCCTCAGGCCAAATATGGCCCCGGGGACCCCATCCCCGGGGCCTGGCCTCTCCTTTTTAATTTTTTATTTTTTTTTAATACACGGGGAGGGGGCCGCGTGGCCCCCTCCCGGGCCACTTCCAGCCCCGGGACCCCATCCCCCGGGCCTGGCCTCTCGTTGGAGTCCGTGGGGGTCCCCAATGCCCCCACGGTCCCGCCCGGCTCCCCGCGTCCTGCGGGAGCCGGCATTGCTTTTTCCACATGGGGATCTGCTGACATGCAGCTCCCCTTGTGGAAAGGCACTGCTTTGCTTCACTGAAGCGAGAGTAGGTTTCCCTGCTCTCACTTCAATGAAGCAGCAGTTTGTAATGACAGGGCGGGAGCCGCGAGGCTCCCGCCCTGTCATTGCAAACAGCAGTGTCCCGGGGGTGGGCACCCCGGGACACTGCAGGAGCCAGTCCTGGGGGGTGGTGGTCCCCAGGGCCATCAAGGGCTCCAGGAGGGGGGCCGCACGGCCCCCCTCCCAACAATTGCAAAGCCCCGGGGAGGTGGTGGTCCCCGGCGCTCGGGGTCCGCTACAGAACCCCAAATTTAAATATTAGTGCCCCGGGAGGTGGCGGTCCCCAGGCATGCTGGGGGCTCGAGCCCCCCACACAGGTATATATATTTTTAAATGAAGCACCGGGGGTGGCAGTCCTCGGGCTGCGGGGTGGCACTGTGCCCCCGCTATTATAATTAATGAAAGCCCCGGGGTGGCGGTCCCTGGCTTGGGGGCCTTAGAGGCCCCCAAACTTTAAAAAACAAGCCCCGGGGGTGGTGGTCCTCAGGGCAGTGTGGGGGGGGATTGGGGCCCCCCCCACACTTTTTTTTTCACTGCCCCCGGGACTTGGCCCACCCGGGGGCTAATTATTAACAAAGCGCGGGAGTCCGCGCTTCGTTTTTTTTTTGTTTTGCGGCCGGATCCGCAAATCCGGCGCGCATTTTGCCGATTTAAAAAATAAAATAAAAAAATGCTTTTTTGTGCCCTGGGGATCCTTGTGGGACCCCCTAAGCAGGCCTAGGGGGTCAGGGTGTTTCTACCCTGCCCCCTTTTCTTTTTTTTGCGTTACTTTTTCTCTTTTCTTGTGACTTGGTTCTACCGAATCAGCAAGATGGCTGCCAACACTTCCTGGTTTGGAGTGTTGACAGCCAATTAGCATGAAGCTCGTGGTCGGGAGGGTGCGCGGATCCACCGCGGCCATAGATATCGAAACTTTTATTTTTGGAATTTCTCAGCAACTACTGAACAGATTTACACCATTTAAAAAAAGGGTGCTTTCTGAACCAAGCACTACCTTTTGCCAAATTTGGTGTAATTCCGCTCAGCAGTTTTGGCTGTAACCGTGTCTAAAGTTTCCTATGGGAAATTGATTTTTGACCTCTATTTTTTGATTTTCTCCACAACTACTGAACGGATTTACACCATTTAAAAAAAAGGGCGCTTTCTGAACCAAGCACTACCCTTTTGCCAAATTTGGTGTAATTCCGTTCAGCAGTTCAGGCTGTAGCCGTGTCTGAAGTTTCCTATGGGAATTAACATGGAGAAAACACGTTTAGGGACCCCCCTTTTTTCTCGGCCCCCGCTTTCTGAATCACCCCGAAACTTTCAAGATAAGAGCGGACCGGAGCGGGCCATAAGTTTTGAAAATTTCGCGAATATTCGTCAACCGACGCCAATGTTATTGGGAAAAGAATGTTACGAATTTCCTATGGATAATAGGTCCTAACTATAACTATCTACTGGCGACCGCCAGTAGATAATATATATATATATATATATATATATATATATATATATATATATATATATATATATATATATTCACTGAAAAAACCATAGGTTTTACAGACGTTATAGTTAGAAATTAGCATTTTAAAAACCTTTGAAATTCCCTAAAAACCATAGGTTTCAGGGGCGTTATAGTTAGCTGGACATTTCACTCATACAAAACCATAGAAATTCCACTGTTATAGTTAGTTCAGCTAACTATAACTCGTGCCCCCGCAATGCACTGCTCATGACGTCACATATTACATCATTCATGGCATGGTCAGTGACATCACTGATGACATCTGAAATGACATCACTGATGACATCATCCAGTGACTGAGTGTTTCTGTAATTTTTAAATATGTTTTACATATATTCTTAGGTGTATTGAAGAATGAGTGGGTGTATAAGTGTCGGGATGGGGGATTTTACAGGTATGCGACTGATTGTATAAGTGAGTGATTAAACGTGTCTTACTGAATGCATGGGTTAGTGACTAAACTGTGTGAATGTGTGTATCAGTCTGTCTGTTGTTGTGTAAGCTGCTACATGGGTTGGTCAGTAGCTACATGAGTGTTTATATGGGTTATTGATTGTTTGCCTGAGTATTTGTATGGGAGACTGAGTGTGTGTGTGGGTGGGTTGGAGGTGTGTGACTCTGTGCATTGATGTGTGAGTGGTTGATTCACTGGGTGTATGGGTTCAAGAGTGCATGTGGAAACAGCTGTATGGGTGGGTGGGTGTGTGTATGGGTGTGTTAGTGAGTGAATGGATGTCTCAGTGGTACATGTGTGAGTAACTACATATGTAAAAGGCAGTATATGTGAGTGATGCTGTATATAAATGAGTATATGTGAGAGTGAGTGATTGTGAGAGTGGCTGTATGGATGAGTGTGTACTTGTATCAGTGATTATATAAGAGAGTAATTATGTGTTAGTATCTGTATGAATTAGGGAGGTGGTGTGTGTATAACTGTATAGGTGAGTAAATGGCAGTGTGATTGATTTTTTGCATAAGTGACTAGGTGTGTGAGTAACTCCATGGATGAGTGGCGGTGTGTGAGTGTCTGAATAGGTGTATGAGTGCATATCATAGTGTTGTATTGTTGAGTAACTGCATGTATAAGTGAATGTATGGGTGAATGAGTGGATGTGTGTGTAGACCTAGGAATGAAAGAGTGCGTATGTAGTAACTGGTATTGGTGTCTCGATGGTTTCGAAAATGGTAGTCTGTATTTTACAGTGGGTGTATTAAAGGTTATATTAGACTGTGAGGAGGTGGATGATGTCATCAGTGATGTCATCAGTGATGTAATTTCAGATGTCATCAGTGATGTCATCAGTGATGTCACTGATCATGCCATGAATGATGTAATATGTGACGTCATGAGCAGTGCATTGCGGGGGCGCGAGTTATAGTTAGCTGAACTAACTATAACAGTGAATTTTCTATGGTTTTGTACAAGTGAAATGTCCAGCTAACTATAACGCCCCTGAAACCTATGGTTTTTTCAGTGAATTTCAAAGGTTTTTTAAATGCTAATTTCTAACTATAACGTCTGTAAAACCTATGGTTTTTTCAGTGAATTTCAATGGTTTTTTAAATGCTAATTTCTGACTATAACGTCCCTGAAACCTATGGTTTTTTCAGTGAATTTCAAAGGTTTTTTAAATGCTAATTTCTAACTACAATGTCCCTAAAACCTATATTGTTTTTAACTAAATTTAAAAAAGACGTGCATACTTTTTGTAGTGAAAAACTAACTGTAACAGTAGTCTGTTATAAGTTATAATTTAACAATGTTTAAAACTTAATTAGCACTAATTAACATATAAGTGTGGCAAAAGTGTGACGGAGCAGCTATGATACCTGACTTCGAACAACAGCGTTCACAGTTCGATTCCCGGCTCCAGCGGCACGTTAGCCCACCACTATGTCACTGTGGGCAACACCTTGCTTAATCTTACCGACGCCCCGAGCGCCGGCACACCTTTCCAGGATTAGCTGTACGCTTTACAAATGCTTGCATTTTTTTAATTTAAAACCATAGTGATGAGAAATATTATCACGTTTTTTTTTTGTTCTATTGTGATAGATCTTTTTTTTTTATGTCTTCTATTTAGAATTACGGCAATGAATAAATGTATTTACTCATGATAATGGAAATGACACGGTTTTCCGGGTAACAGTTTTTAAGCTCTCCAACGTATGTACATATTAAGGACCTTATACGTGTTAGGTTCGAAATCGAAACTTTTTCCGCTTCACATTTTGTAACTTTTCCCAACACGTGCACAAGTGAAACAGTTAAAACGTGAGCACGTGTCAACTGTAAAACGTGACATCTAAATGGGCGGAGCCGCATCTTCCTTCCATAGTCTACTGAATAACCAAAAAGTATATAAACCACACCCGTTGATAGATTAGTTTCGTTTTTGCGAGTTATTTACGCGTCTCCATTCAGTGATGCAGGTGCTCTTTTCTACAGTCGGATTCTTCTTTTGCGGCCACAAAACATAATCCTGAGTTGTAAGTTGTTTGATTATGCAATACTAGATATTTATAATACGTAGCTATTTGTCAATCTTTAAACACTTGTATTTAGAAAAAGTGTTATTGGTTGTTTTTGCCATTTATATGTAACGTCAGCAGCTTGTTTTCAGAAACAGACAGAATACAGCAAACATTGTTCCTGTTCTGGCTCCTTTGAGCTCATATAGTGTGACTTTGTATATTATAATATTGACACTGTACTTGACCTCAGAAGTGTTGGTGACCCGTCGGCGCGAAGACTAAAGATTTATATGTAACGTCAGCAGCTTCTAGTTTGTAGTCTATTTCCCCCTTGACATCATATAGTGTGAGTATGTATATTATAATAACCACACATTATGATCTCAGAGGAGTTTGTGACCCGTTGGCTTGAAGACTAAAGATTTATATGTAACGTCAGCAGCTTCTGGTTTTTAGTCTATTCTCCCTTGAGATCATATAGTGTGAGTATGTATATTGTAATATGAACATTTATACTGACCTCAGTGGAGTTTATGACCCGTCGACGCCGAAGACTAAAGATTTATATTTAACGTCAGCACCTTCTCGTTCTTACTCTGTTTCTTTCTTGGGATCATATACTGTGAATATGTATATTATAATATTAAAAGTCATTGTGATCTCATAGCACTTTATGACCCGTTGGCGCGAAGATGAAAGATTTCAAGACCCGGAGAAAAGAAGCTCTCAACATACTCATTGCTGGAAAGTATTTCGTTATTGATCTTGTTTTGTATTGATGACTTCATTTTCATTTTCCTTTTTGTGTGCCATCAGTGACACTGTGTATATTGTAAGAGTGTGATATTTCCACACAACAGGAATTGGAGATTTCTCGCCGCCAGGAGTAAACAATCTGAAATACAGTTTACTGACCTTTATAACTTACTTGATCAGATATTTTTACAGTGACAATATTTTTGGAAATTGCAGTTTAAAAAAATCGTTTCCATAGATACTTTCTTACTGAATACCTTTGATAAACCCTACATTTCTGAATGTTTTTTTACTATTTCTATTTTTGTCTGTTGCGGTTCCTATTCACCTTCTCACTATAGAATATATACGACCAGTAGTGTATATTATTATACTACTATCCTATATATTCTTAAAGGAGTACGTGATCTAAGCACTACGACCAAACTTTCCCGAACTCTACAATAATAGAAATTATGAAAATGATAAAGCGTACATTTCTATGGTAATATAAAGTGATTTGTGTTTAACTGTTTTTTACTTGTTATTGTTCTTGTGACCTGAGATGATGTAGTGCGGGAGTGTTTCTTGTAGCACTTCTTTTCTACTTTATCTAAATGTAACTCATGCCCTCTTATATTATCAAGAATATGGGGCAACACTTTTACAAACTATAGCACAAAAAAGGGAGGGTGTGGCCACGCTTAAGGGATATTTTATGAATTGCGTTTTATTTGTCACCCCTTTGATATATACAGCTTCAGTTTCCAAACAAAGTATATTTGTAATTGCTTAATAAAAACTATTTCAAACCTAGACTGAAATTTTTGCTGCGCAACCACAGCTCCCCGTTAGAAAAGTAAACACAAAATTATAACTAAACAGTGCTCCTGGGAAGTATCCCACCCGCAAACTTAATAAAAAGAAGACCGCAACACACTTTGTTATTTTTTAATAAATGGCCCTTAAAATATATAAAAACTATTTTTACCTTCACAATCCCTCTCCACCACCTTGTGACCACTGTACAGAGTTAATAGTGTTCCTACCCTCCCCGCTACTACTTTCTTTTCCCGTACTCCATTGAAGTGCGTCACAAAATGGTTCACAACAGTGAACCGTTCCCAGCCAATAATGAGCAAACTTGTACTAGGAACAGTTTAGCCAATAAAATGTCCATGGTGTTCCGCAGAGGGGGAGGGAATAGCTGGCAACACTTGTACTTTGAATGGTTCGCAGCCAATGAACATTAAGCTTGGAAGGTCCTGCTTGGAACACGTCAGCCAATCAGATGTCCCTGCTACTCTGCAGACGGGGAGGAAATGGCTGGCAACACTTCTACTTTCAATGGTTCACAGCCAATGAACATTAAGCTTGGGAAGGTCCTGCTTGGAACACGTCAGCCAATCAGATGTCCCTGCTACTCCGCAGACGGGGAGGAAATGACTGGCAACACTTATACTTTCAATGGTTCGCAGCCAATGAACATTAAGCTTGGGAAGGTCCTGCTTGGAACACGTCAGCCAATCAGATGTCCCTGCTACTCCGCGGACGGGGAGGAAATGGCTGGCAACACTTCTACTTTCAATGGTTCGCAGCCAATGAACATTGAGCTCGTTGTTGGAACACCTCAGCCAATTAAACGTTAATTTTGTTCCAGACACACGAACACAACATGCCCTCCCACATAATAATAATTTTCGTGTAAGAAAGTGACACTGTCCGTTTTAAAAGTGAACACTGCATTATAAATAAACATTACTGCGCATTATATTAAAGGAAGGCTGCAATACGGCGCATTGTTATTTTCCCGACGGGATTTCCAGAGCCTACGCAACCTTACTGCAATACCGCGCATGTTGTTCTGCGGACGTGATTTCCACGTCTGCGGACGTGATTTCCACGGCCTACGCAACATTCAAACTCCCTGCCTCTGCACCGTACAGACTGCTTAAACTAAGACCACAGTGTTCCTACTATACCCTCTTATACAATTTTTCTCTTTTGTTTCGCCCTACGCCTTTCAAGTCAGTCACAAAATGGCTGCCAACACTTCCTAGTTTCAACAGTTCGCAACCAATGAGCCGCACACTCGTGCTCGTAACGCCTCAGCCAATCAGATGTCAGAATTCTCAAATATCGATATCTGTAAATTTTGTTATTTCTCTAAAACTACTGAACGGACTTACCCCATTTAAACAAAGTGTGCTTTCTGGACCAAGACTTTTCTCCCTGCCAAATTTGGCGTAATTCAGTTCAGCAGTTTGACCTGTAGCCTTGTCTAAAGTTTCCTATGGAAATTGCATGGAGAAAACATGTTTTGGGACCCCCCTTTTTTCTCAGCCCCCTTCACGAATCACCCCCAAACTTTCAGGATAGGAGCTCACCTGAAAAGAGGAACTTTTGGAAAATTTCGTAAAGATTCGGCAAACAACGCCAAAGTTATAAGCACATCAAAAATATTTTTCCTATGGAAATAGGGGTATATTAGCAAGACCGGCGATAAAATTATCGCCGCTTTAGCGGCAGGAAACTGCCACTAAAACGGCGATAATGGGATTGCTAATATGCGTTATAGAATTCCAATAGAAGCCCAGGTTAGATGTCCTGCACATCTAACCTGGGCTTCTATTGAATTCTATAACGCATATTAGCAAGCCCATTATCGCCGCTTTAGCGGCAGTTTCCTGCCGCTAAAACGGCGATAATTTTATCGCCGGTCTTGCTAATATGCCCATAGGTTCTAACTATAACTACCTACTGGCGACCGCCAGTAGGTAATATATATATATATATCTATATATATAGGGCACACCTTTGATAAAGGTCAATGATGACCGAAACATGTTAGGACTGCCGATGCTGTGTCTTTATTAAAATTGAAAATTGCCATCGTTTGTGGAGTGCAGCCATTTCTCGTCTTTGAGGAGAGTGTTTTTGATATTAAACGGTATGGTTCAACCGTAGGCGATGCACCGCCAGCAAGAGCGCCGGATTTGCCCGACAGTGAACCAGGTGTGGTGTTTGTGGAAGCATAAAGGGCAACTGGTTGCCGCCGAAGACGAACTTCGGCATGGTTCTCGGCAACCTTCAAAATGGGTTGTTTTGAGACGCAAACGAACCTTTCAAAGGCAACAGTAATGAAATATTGACGACATCACCCACTGGAGGGATTGAATTTTATGAACAAATAAACCGCAAGTACCAGCATGCACTATTTTTCACCCATTTGGGGGCCCACCAGGGGGCGATACTATAAATAATTGCAATTAACTTGTGGCTTACTTTGCTCAGCATGATGTCCGGGGCACACCTTTGATAAAGGTCAATGATGACCGAAACATGTTAGGACTGCCGATGCTGTGTCTTTATTAAAATTGAAAATTGCCATCGTTTGTGGAGTGCGGCCATTTCTCGTCTTTGAGGAGAGTGTTTTCGATATTCAACGGTATGGTTCAACCGTAGGCAACGCACCGCCAGCAAGAGCGCCGGAGTTGCCTGACAGTGAACCATGTGTGGTGTTTGCGGAAGAGTAAAGGGCAACTGGTTGCTGCCGAAGACGAACTTCAGCATTGTTCTCGGCAACCTTCAAAATAGGTTGTTTTGAGACGCAAATGAACCTTTCAAAGGCAACAATAATGAAATATTGACGACATCACCCACTGGAGGGATTGAATTTTATGAACAAATAAAATGCAAGTACCAGCATAGAACATTTTTGACCCATTCGGGCGCCCACCAGGGGGCGATACTATAAATTATTGCAATTAACTTGTGGCTTACTTTGCTCAGCATGATGTCCGGGGCACACCTTTGATAAAGGTCAATGATGACCGAAACATGTTAGGACTGCCGATGCTGTGTCTTTATTAAAATTGAAAATTGCCATCGTTTGTGGAGTGCAGCCATTTCTCGTCTTTGAGGAGAGTGTTTTCGCTATTCAACAGTATGGTTCAACCGTAGGCGACGCACCACCAGCAAGAGCGCCGCAGTTGCCCGACAGTGAACCAGGTGTGGTGTTTGCGGAAGCGTAAAGGGCAACTGGTTGCCGCCGAAGACGAACTTCGGCATGGTTCTCGGCAACCTTCAAAATGGGTTGTTTTGAGACGCAAACGAACCTTTCAAAGGCAACAGTAATGAAAGATTGACGACATCACCCACTGGAGGGATTGAATTTTATGAACAAATAAACCGCAAGTACCAGCATGCAACATTTTTGACCAATTCGGGCACCCACCAGGGGGCAATACTATAAATAATTGCAATTAACTTGTGGCTTACTTTGCACAGCATGATGTCCGGGGCACACCTTTGATAAAGGTCAATGATGACCGAAACATGTTAGGACTGCCGATGCTGTGTCTTTATTAAAATTGAAAATTGCCATCGTTTGTGTAGTGCAGCCATTTCTCGTCTTTGAGGAGAGTGCTTGATATATATATATATATATATATATATATATATATATATATATATATATATTATCTACTGGCGGTCGCCATTAGATAGTTATAGTTAGGACCGATTTTCCATAGGAAATCCGCAAACATTCTATTCCAAATAACTTTGGCGCCGGTTGACAAATCTTCACGAAATTTTCAAAACTCGTGGGGCGCTCTGGTCCGCTCCTATCCTGAAAGTCTCTGGGTGAATCGTAAAGTGGGGGCCGAGAAAAAAGGGGGGTCCCAAAACGTGTTTTCCCCATGCAATTTTCAATAGGAACCTTTAGTGGCAGCTACAGCCCGTACTGCTGAACGGAATTACACAAAATTTGGCAAAAAGGTAGCCCTTGGTTCAGAGTCGTGCCTTTTGGTTAAATGGTGTAAATCCGTTCAGTAGTTCATGAGAAAATCAAAAGTAAAATCACATATATATCTATGGCCGCGGTGGATCCGCGCACCCTGCGCGCACCCTCCCGATCACGAGCTGCATGCTAATTGGCTGTCAACTGGCTGTCAACACTCCAAATCAGGACGTGTTGGCAGCTATTTTGTGCTTCGGTAGAACCGAGGCACAAGAAATCATTTTTTTTTTTTTTTTAACGGGAAGATGCGCGCAGGGTGCGCGGATCCTGCCGATAAAAAAACAAAAAACGAAGCGCGGGCTTTCGCGCTTCATTGGTAATTAGCCCCCGGGGGGGCCAAGTCCCGGGGGCAATATTATTATGTGACCCCCCAGCCCCGGGGACCGCCACCCCCCGGAGCTTCAATATTCATGGGTGGGGGGCTCAAAGGCCCCCCCAAGCCCCGGGGACCGCCACCCCCTGGGGCTTCTTTAGAATATATGCGGAGGGGCTCATGGCCCCCCCGCAGCCCCGAAAACCACCACCCCGGGGCTTTTTAAAAAAATAAATAAACCTGTGTGGGGGGGCGTGAGCCCCCCCACACGCCCCGGGGACCGCCACCTCCCTGGGGCTCTAAGTATTCTAATTAGGGGGTCCGTGACAGACCCCCAAGCCCCGGGGACCACCACCCCCCGGGGCTTTGTAAGTGGTGGGAGGGGGGCCACGCGTTCCCCCTCCTGGAGCCTGTCATGGCCCTGGGGACCGCCACCCCCCAGGGCCGGCTCCTGCAGTGTCCCGGGGTGCCCACCCCCGGGACACTGCTGTTTGCTATGGTAGAGTGGGAGGCTCGCGGCTCCCGCCCTGTCATAGCAAACTTGGTTTGGATCTTGAAAGAGAGAGCAGGGAAACCTGCTCTCTCTTTCAAAATGCAAACCAGATTGCTTTTCCACACGGGGAGCTGCATGTTAGCAGTTCCCCATGTGGAAAAGCAATGCCGGCTCCCGAAGGACGCGGGGAGCCGGCTGGGACCGTGGGGGCATTGGGGCTCCCCCCACGGTCCCCAATGTTGTATATAGGCCCCGGGGGATGGGGTCCACGGGGAGAATACAAATTAGTGGTAGGTGCTATTTTTTTTTTACGGTAAAATTAGGAGTCGCGCATCCAGCGCGGCGCTCAGCGCGGCCCCCTGCTGTGCACGTGTTGGGTGCACGACTCCTAATGCGTTGGGTGCACGACTCCTAATGCGTTGGGTGCACGACTCCTAACGCGTTGGGTGCGCAACTCCTAACGCGTTGGGTGCGCGACTCCAAAAAAATATTGGGAAAAAAAACAATAAAGTAAATAATATAAATATATTTAAAAAAATTATAAAACAAATAAAAACATTAGAGTTACATTATTTTAAAAAACATTTTTTTCCATTTCCATTAAACATATATAATGAAATTAAAAATAAAATATGTAAAACTAAATAGTTAAAAAAATGTAGAAAATCAGTATCAAAATAGTAAATAAAAGATTTATTATATTTAAAAATTGTCATTTAAAAAACCTTTGAAATTCACTGAAAAAACCATAGGTTTCAGGCACGTTATAGTTAGAAATTAGCATTTAAAAACCTTAGAAATTCACTGAAAAAACCATAGGTTTTAGGGAAAGTTATAGTTAGTTGGACATTTCACTCGTACAAAACCATAGAAATTCCCCCGTTATAGTTAGTTCAGCTAACTATAACTCGCGCCCGCAATGCACTGCTGATGACGTCACATATTACATCACTCATGACATGGTCAGTGACATCACTGATGACATCACTGATGACATCTCAAATGACATCACTGATGACATCATCCAGTGCCTGTGTGTTTCTGTAAAGTTTAAATATGTTTAATATATACAGGGAAAGGCGTATTGAAGAATGAGTGGGTGTATAAGTGTCTGAATGGATGATTTAGTAGGTGCGTGACTGAGTCTATAAGTGAGTGATTAAACGTATCTTACTGAATGCATGGGTTAGTGACTAAACTGTGTGAATGTCTGTATCCGTCTGTCTGTTGTTGTGTAAGCAGCTGCATGGGTTTGTGACTAGCTACATGAGTGACTATATGGATTGGTTGTCTGAGCATCTGTATGGGTGCCTGAGTGTTTGTGTGGGTGGGGTGTGTGTGACTGTGCATAGATGTGTGAGTGGGTGATTCACTGGGTGCATGGTTTCAAGAGTGCGTCTGTGATGGACTGTATGGGTGGTTGAGTGTGTGTATGGGTGTGTTAGTGAGTGAATGTATATCTCAGTGGTACATGTGTGAGTAACTACATATGTGAAAGGCAGTATATATGTGTGTTGGAGTATATAAATGGCTATAAGTGAGAGTGTGTGATTGTGAGAGTGGCTATATGGATGAGTGTGTGCTTGCATCAGTGATTGCATAGGAGCGTAAGAATGTGCTAGTATTTGTATGAGTAAGTGAGCTGGTGTGTATAACTGTATAGGTGAGTAAATGGGAGTGTGATTAATTATTTGCATGACTGACTAGGTGTATGAGTACCTCTATGGATGAGTGGCGGTGTGTGAGTGTCTATATAATAGTATGAGTGCATATGATAGTCCTGTACTGAGTGACCATATGTATGAGTGACTGTACGGGTGAGTGAGTGGATGTGTGTGTAAACCTAAGAATCAGTGAGTGGGTATGTAGTTATTGGTGTTGGAGTGTCTATGGTTTTGAGAATGGCAGTCTGTAATTTAGAGTGGGTGTATCAAAGGTTATATTAGGGTGTGAGAAGATGCATCAAATTATCACATGGATGATGTCATCAGTGATGTCATCAGTGATGTCATTTGAGATGTCATCAGTGATGTCATCAGTGATGTCACTGACCATGTCATGAGTGATGTAATATGTGACGTCATCAGCAGTGCATTATGGAGCGCGAGTTATAGTTAGCTGAACTAACTATAACGGGGAATTTCTATGGTTTTGTACGATTGAAATGTCCAACTAACTATAACTTTCCCTAAAACCTATGGTTTTTTCAGTGAATTTCTAAGGTTTTTTAAATGCTAATTTCTAACTATAACGTGCCTGAAACCTATGGTTTTTTCAGTGAATATATATATATATATATATATATATATATATATATATATATATCAAAGCTCCAAGGTTCCCACCTGTTGGAGACGCACTCTGACATCCACTGCAGCAACCTTCATGAGGTAAAAGCTGGATCGGTGGGCGGATCCAGTTTACAGCATGCCTGTCGAATCACGCCTGACGCGTTTCGTGCTCATTGCACTCTTCATCCCAAAGAGACACCAAGGCAAAGCCCCAGAAGGGAAACAGGCGCCAAAGCAACCAACACCCCAGACCGCAGCCGACCAGAGAAGACAAAACCTCAACAGGACACGGCCCAGGGAACCTACCGGCCAAAGGCCAACAAACCCAGCACCACCAGGAAGGCACAAGGGACCCAGCAGCAGTCAAGCACACCGGAGAAGCAAACGGAAAGAGGCCAAAGCCGGCCAACAGGGCGCAGGCACCCCAGAGAGCCCCGAGGACAAAGGCCCCGAAACCCGGCAGGGGAGACCCAGGCCCCAGGAAAGAACGGCCAGCACCAACCACCAGAGCCGCCAGATGACAACCACCAAGTACCCAGCCCGGGAGGCAGAGCGACAGCGAGAGCCCAGGAGCAGGCCAAGAGCCAAGAAAGGCCAAGGGACACACAAGAAAGCTGGGGAAACAGGAACACAACCCCCGGAACAGTGCCCCACAAGGCGCACAGAGCCAGCAGGGAGCAGGCCCGCGAACCCAACAGAAACCAGCCCCCGAAAGAATGAAACACCAACCAGGAGGACCAGACAGCCAGACCCCAACCAAACAGAAAAGGACAGGGAAAGAGCCAGAGACCAGAATCCCAGAAGGCCAAACGCCCCACAAGGAATAAGGCTGCATACCATACCAGGGCCCGACACGAAACCCCAGAGCCGCAGGGGAGGCCAGAAGAACAAGCCAACCAGAGACGCCCCCAGAAAGACCCGCCAGACAGCCGACCAAACAACAGAGAGGCCAGCAAAGACAGGGGACCAACAACCTGGAGCCGCACAGGCACGGAAGGGAGGGACAGGGCCAATGGCCACAACCCCAAAACCTCCAACCCCAAAGGGAGGGAAAATGAACCCCCCAAACCAGCCAAGCCAGAAAGGCAACAGAACGCCGGGCAGCAGCCACACAGACCGCACAGGCACACAAGCCCCAGGGCCCAGCACGCACCAAGGGTGGGCAGGAGCAGGGGAAAAAACCCCAGAGGCACAGCACCCTCGACCAGGAACCAACCAGGCCAAACCCCACCCAACTCCGGAGAGGAGAAAAGAGCAGGAGCCGCCAGGGACGAATGGCCGCAGGCCAAGAAAACAGCCACAACCAGCGCAACAAACGCAAAAAGGAACCAAGAAACCTGGGCCGAAGCCAAGCAACCCACCCAGGCAGGAGGACCCAGCGGCCCAAGCCGCACCCGGGAGAAGCCCATGCGGCGCACAGACCGAAGCAAAGGGCAAGGAGGCTAACAGAGACTCCCAGCACAAAAACCGCCGGACCACACAGCAGGCCGGACGAAACCAAACAGAGGCAACAGCCAAAGCGGAAACTGGAGGAAGCAGAGAAGCCAGAGGCACAAGCAGCACCAGACCCTGGACAACCAGCAGCCAGGAGGGCAAACCCCCACAGAGGCAAGACAAACACCACAGGACCGCACCCCGACCGGGGAGGGGGGAGGGGCACACCGAGCGACAGACACACACCATTAGCAGTACCCGGGGGAGCACGCAGGGAAGACAGGAGCGGGCGGACAGGCAAAGACAGGCCCAGACCGAAGCATGAGGCAAAAACGGCAGGACCACCCCACACTCTGGCAAGAACCAGGACCCCACAGGAGAGGGACCAGCCACCGAACAGGCAGGAAGCACACAAGCCAGGACCCCGACACCCGGAAAGGGACGGGGGACGCCAGGCCAAACACACCCCAGAAGCCACCCCACAGCCAGCCAAACCAAGGAGGCACAGCCAGAGGCCAAGCCGAACCAGCCGCAAGCCGGCAGACCCACAGAAAACCAGGATCCCACACAGGTCCGAACAAGGCCAGAAGCAGCCCAGAGGCAAACAGGCCAAAAAGGCCACCAGCCACAAGAAGGGCCAACAGAGGAGGAGTGCTGGGGCACCAGGGAAACCCGGAGCCCAACACCAGCCAAAGGAAACCCAGCAGAACCAGGCAAGAAATGCGGGCACCCAACCAGAGGCGAACCAAGCCCGGGAAGAACAGCAGGCAAGAGCAGGCCCAGGAGCGCACGCAAGGTACGGCCGAACCACTAGCGCGCCAGGCCAGGACAACCAGAGAGCGCACAGGAAAGGACGCAGGGCCGAAGAATGCGACCAACAGGCGCCGAAAAGCCCACAAAAGCAGGAAAGCCCAAGTGGCCACCACCCAGGCACCCGCCAGGCCCGACCCCGCCAAATGGCCGAGACCAGACGAGACCAGGAACCCCCAGGGAGAAAAGGGCCAGAGGCGGAAAAACCGGCACCAGGCCGAGCAACCGCACCAGGATCCCAGGCGGACCCCCAACAGTCCAGGGAGAACCTCAGAGAAGAGAGGAAACCAGGTGCCAATGACCAGGACACAGCACCAGTGAAAGACAGCCCAGCCCAAACAGCAGCTGCATGAATCCCGGACCACCAGGGACCCCCAGAAAAAGGAAGCAAACCAGGCGAACACACCAAACGCATCCCAGGGGGGACGGGAGAAGAAACCATGCCCCCCCCAGCCCAAGGAGCGCCACCAAGCCAGGGCGGGAGGAGGAACTAAACTGGGCGCCAGGCACACCGGGGGCAGAAAAACCAACCCACAGCCAACAGCCAGGCTGTGAGAGGGCCGGAGCACCAAGGCCCCCAACGGACAACCAGAGGCAGATCCCCAGTCGCACCGCACACCAAAGGAAGACAGGAGCCCAACCCACACCAGCCACAAAAAAAAAAGACGGAAGCCACAGCACCAGGCAGGCCCTGGCAGACACCCATCGAAGCATGAACCAGGCCCGACCCTGCCAAAATCCGAGAGCCAACAAGGACAGGGGCAAGCAGTGTGGGAGAACCGCAGGCCACACAGAAGTCCCGGCCACACAGTACCACAACCAGCACCAAAGACACAACCACCGAAAGGAAACGCAGAGAGCGGGAATGGGACCCGAAGGGAGCAGGGGCCAAACACCAGCACCAGACACAAAGCAGAGGCAGCCAGCAGAAAATGGGCCGCAGCAGGAGCAACCACAGACCGAGCAGCACTACCGGCGGAACCAGGAGACAGGCGAAGCCAGACCCAAAGAGAAGGCCGCGGCCAGCACCCACCGAATCAAGCCATAGCCAAAAAGGCATGCTCAGGAAACAGAGTAGAGCCTGCAGAGGCAAGGCCAAAAGACCTGCCAGGACAAACCCAGAGAAGCAAGCGGAGCGCAGCAGCAGCAGGGGAACACAAGGACCAAGCCAAGGAACCCACAGAAGCCAGGAACAGCACAACTAAAGGGCCAGAGCTTCTACCAACCAAAAACAGCAGTACCCAGCACGGAAGAGACAAGCAGCAGGACACTGAGCCAGCCAGCCCACACGAAGCAGCCCAAATGCAGAGCACAAGCCACACATGCAGAAGGCCCCGGGACACACACCGGCAGCCCTATGCCACACGAAACCAGATCCAATGCGGGGAAGGAAAAGAAGGGCACCGCGCCCGCAGGGAGCCCCAGGCGCAAAACCCGGTATCCCCAGGCTGCACAAGGCCCCAACCAGGAGCACACACAGGGTGCAGCAAAGCCCGCAGCGACAGAGGCAGCGAATGGAACCGCACAGGCCACAGGACCAGCTGCCAGGGCAAGAGCGAGGAACAGGACAACAGCACACCGCTAGTAAACATATCATCGACCTCAGAAAAATGGTAAGCGAACACAGCCTCGCTGGGAACTGAACGTGTGACTCATAAAACGCTGCAAGTAGCAGCGTCGAGCATTCAACACACTACGCCAGCTCGCCAGCAGGAGAATGGGGAAGAGGATACCAATACCACGGGACACAAACATGTTGCCTGTTGGCTTCGGCAGGCCCAGAAACACAGCGCAGGAAGAGGGAGCACGCCCCCTGGCCACACAGGCAGTCGTGTCCCCCACCGCAGAAGGACACATGCTGAGACGCAGTGCCCGCTAGGTGATGCCAGCACCAGAGGTGGGGCCCTCTGCCCGGACCAGGCCCTGAGGGAAGCCGGGCTGCCATGCACGGCCAGGGGATCGGGAACTGGAACCACAAAGCGATGCCACAAACACCTGCAGGAAGGAGAAAAAAACACTGCTATGCGGAACTTACTCGGAGAGGGGGACGGGGCACCACCAGGAACAAGGCCCCCACTCCAACAGCCAGCCCAAGGCATCCACAAAACACGCCGGAGCCGGGCTGGCCAGGAACACCTCAACACGGCGCGTCTTCCACCCGGCCAGGCCACAGGAAGACGTGCACGCGACCCGGAAGCAACCGGGAGGCCACTCACCAGCCGCAAAGGGCCGGCAACGAACATCCCTGCCTCCCAGCAAGCCCGGCAGGCCAGGAGGCAGACCAAGAAACCCCCGCCCACACAGCCAGGTAGCCGGGCGGGGGGAGGAGAGAAGAAACGCCACCCCAGCCCAGCAGGAGCAGCACCAGCATCCACGTCCATTCTGTCGACAGACAGAAAAAAAGAACAGGCGGAATGCTGGGTAAGTGCTGCTTATGTACTCCCAGTGGGAGGGGCGGGGTTAGGGTCCCAGCATTCCTCTGGTCTTTTTTTCTGTCGGGAGATGGTTATCTCCACTTTGTTAATGAATCGGACGAGGACATAAGGGACCTGGGGGTAATACCTAATTATGCAGCTGAGAAGGTAGAATAGTAGAAAAAACAATATATATTACCAACCGAACATCTTTAAATAGCAAGATATATCTAAAGAAATAACTTTTTCTGTTTCCATAGTGATGCCATCCACATTGTCAATGGTAAGGGGCCATCGGTCTCATTTGAGATGTCATCTGTCAAATCATGTTTATGTTATGAACAGCATTTCGTTCAAATGGATTGATGCAATTCCTACAGCTGATAATCTTACGGCTCCTACCATGATTGGTTCGATATTTGTATATAAGCCCTATTACATATCGGAAATAAAGTTTTCTTGTTACATTTGCTGCTCAGGAGTCATTAAAGAGAGGTTTGCACAGCATTTGAGGGCCTTTGGACTTGTGATGAAAGGTGAAACATCACTTTAAAATTATAATGTGCATTAGCCTGCAAAAAATGACAAAAACCACTCACCTTTACAATGACTGTTCATGGTACTTTGGCTACATCACATTTAATCGACTTGTTCGTGCATTAAAAATATGTCTCAATTGTTTTCGCTTGATTCATTATTTCAACTTTCAGGTCTATTGAATCCTTGGAAAACTAATTGCTTTCTTGGAAATAGCAAAATTTGTGGCAAACTATTTGAAGTTTATCCTCAGCACCATCTGTTTTTATTCCCTAACAAGGCTCCTGACTTAACATGGGTGTATTAGCATATATTGTAATATCAAGAACAAATGAAATATTGCGCTTTTGTATTAAGTGTTATTACAATACAAAAGAAAATACTACCATGTTCCAGAGAATCAGATGAACAGTGTATCAGCTAAGCACAGTGGGTCTAACAATGGTAAGCACCGTATACTGTAATTAATAAATAATACCAAAAGCGAGTTCAGAAAGAGGTTGCAAAGCAAATGCAAATTTTAATTGCTACTAATGAGGCAAAACATTAAGCTGATCTGCATAGTAATCAGTACTTGTGTGAAAGAGTTATTGTATATGCAGGCTTGCGCGCTTCACCTATGTTATTGATTCAAGGGAAAACGATCTAAGGAATATCAGACGATTAAATCCGGGCCTAAATCCATTCCCTCTGTACCGCCATAATGTCAGCCCAGGCATGCATTTTTCAAAACTCTACAGTGGAGGATACGTCTGTGAAACATGAGTCCAAGCTTTATTGCTGCAAAGGTCTGACTGTTGTATTTTTTTTTTTTAAGTTGAAATACGCGAGAAAAGGTATATTAAGTAAATGATGTCCAAAAATAATGGGGCATATCTACAAGGGCTTTATCTCCGTTTCTCTGGCTTTAAAAGCCAGAAAAACGGAGATAAAACTATCGCCCTATCAACAAGAGGGTGCTAACATGCATAATCGCATGTTAGCACTCCTTTCTCGACGCTCTCTTTGCATCTCTAATGAGATGCAAAGTGGGCGTCACTGGCGTACTCGGATGGACTGCCTTGAGAATATCGCTGATGTTCACATCGCGATATTAACAAGGCAGCCCATAGATTTTAGCAGACGTTAGATTTTGGCGAAAACGGCCGTTTTCGCCAAAATCTAACGTCTGCTAAAATCCTGACTTACCTATGTTAGACATAGGGGATGGATTATGCTGATACGACCACAGGGTCGTATCAGCAGAAGTATCGCCGCTTTGCAGGGAACATCACTGGAAAACCAGCGATGTTCCCTGCAAAACGGCGATAACCTCGCTATCTCTGGAATTCTTATCGCCCTGGGGAAACGCGTTGTTAATAACGCGCTACCAGGGCGATACATACCAGAGATAGCCTGCGTTAGGGAATTCGGCGCTCAGCACGGCCAGCGATAATTATCGCTGGCCGTTGATAATATGCCCCCCAATTCTTTAACGCACCAAAATTCATGGCACCTATAATGTTGTGCTGTCGATAGACAAGATTTTTTTAAATGCCATGTGCAAAATAGTGAGCTGAGCATACAGCGTGGCATGAATTGTGGAGTGCTGTGCATTTCAATCCAAATGCTGTTACTTCAGGTGTTCATTTCTGGTTTGTGTTTGTTGAACCATAAGTGTTTTATGGTGTTCTGCATTCTCCTGTCATGCACCCACTCCACGCACTGCACAGTCTTAGGGTATAGACGGTGGAGTTGGCTGCAAGGCTGTGGCATTTGGACATCCATTCCGTGAGCTGGACGTTGGGCTTGGTATGTCCCATGCTTAAACTCCAGAGGCAGCAAATCTCCACTAAACATGGTCTTCGGACAAGTCCTGCACACAAACTACATGACCGGAGGGACTGGCCCCTTTTTCTTATTACTTTTTTATTTGGGGGGGGGGGGTGCATTTGTAGACCCTAAACCTAGTTTCGCGAACCTGGTCACGGAATTTGCAAGTAACACAATACATTTTTTTTTAAATGCAAACCCTTTCGCCACCATCACATGAGCCTGGGGGGGGGGGGGGTCAGGTGCTGCTTCTAGGGCCCCCTTCTGGCTATTTTTTTGTTTTTTTTACATGCTAGCAGAGCATGAGGCCTGTAACGAAGCCCGTAAGAACATATTTTTAATGATCGGAGGCTTTGGGTTTGCAAATTGAAGTGGATCATGGCACAATCATACCTTTCATGCAATCACTTTTGCTTATTATTTGAATTTGGATACGCATACTGTGCTATAACCTAGGTATGAGGGCACTTTGAGGACTTTAGTTTCACGATCCAATTATGAAAAAAAAAAATTTTATGTTATCCTCACTTCCTCCATATGAGCTTCCACTGCTCCATATGGGTCTTCTTTTGGCTGAAAGAACAAGATACCATTTTCTTTTGCAGCCATCCAGTATGAGACTTTTGATTCACCAACACAGGATTCGGTCCGCTGACCTGAAGAGGACAATGGGAGAAAAAGCTCAGGGGCATATTTACAATAGAAGGGACGGAGTGCGATGTTAGCCTTTTTGGCTTAATGCCACATTCCGCCACTTCTGAAATGCAGGGCTGCACCATATTTAAAACAATATGGTACAGCCCTACGTTTTCTCCCTGCGCTGGCGCAAAATTATGCAGCCTAGTACCAACGCAGGCAACCTTGCACCATAGTGCAAGGGTGTCTGTGTTGCAGGGGAAAATTGTTGATGTGCAGGAAGGTGTCCCTTCCTGCACATAAACAATCTTTAAATGGCGTTTTGTAACTTCTATGTGGGCTTAATGCAGCACATATAGAAGTTGCAAAACATAATTATTTTTATGATTGTTTATGTGCAGAAAGGGACACCTTCCTGCACATAAACAATCAATGGCGTTTTGCTGTTTCCATGTGTGCTGCACAACACAGCACACATGGAAACAGCAAAAACATGGAGAAATGAAGCATTTCTCCTTGTTGCGCCAGGATAAGATCAGGTTTTCCCTGGTCTTAATTTTGGCGCTGCCCCACATTCACGCCACTCTTGTAAATTTGGGGCAGCATCAAAATCAATTGGTGTTGCTAGGTGTAGCGTGAAAGAGTGCCTTGTAAATAAGGCGAAGCCCCTATGGCCACCACAACCTTGTGAAAAGTGGCATTGTGGTGGAGATAGGGGCTTGTAAATATGCCCCTCAGTTCTCAAATCACTTTTGTTTATTTGTCGAATTGGGCTCCTGGGTTTGAGAGCAGTTTGAGGGCTCAACAACCAATATATACAAAATTGTTCATGTTCACTTACACCTTTTTGTAATAAACATATTTCAAAAAATAGAACGGATTTACACCAACATATGAAAACCAGGTGTTCTAAGTAAAGTTCTGCATTCATGCCAAGTTTTGCGTAAATGCGTTATTCTGTTTTTGCTGTAGCTATGAGTAAAATTGGCTATTGGAGCTAAAATGGTAGAATACATCTTCATTGTCTTGCCCCTAATTTTTTTGCCCCTTCACAGAACTTCATGAAAATTGCTATGTGAAAACACACCTACATACAGAAACATGCAAACCGTAACTTGCACATCAAATGCAGTGCTCATAGCCTCACTCTTGATGTGACATATGAAATTGAAAATGGCACAAATGATTTTTCAGGTTAGATTAGTTTATCAGTTTCAGTTTCAAAAACGTTATTCGGTGTGTATAAAACAACCATACAAGTATTCAGGAGAAGATAAAAAACAAATCACATTACACATAAATAATATGAAACATTATGAGAGATAAACTAAGACAGCAGCCAGTGTACAACATGATACCATAATTGATCATGCCTAAGATGCTTAACAAATATTAAAAAAGATAAAATGTCCATCTAGATTCCGCAGGGTCATCACTATGTCGGTACGGCGATAGTTTTGCGTATATTGATTGCATTTATAATAAAAAGTGCTATATATTTTACGGCAGCGATATGAGATCTATTACCTTGTGCATGCAAAAGTGGCTTTAGGTAATAACATCTAAACTTGAATAAAAATCACAAAACAGTATGAAGTGCATTGTGTTTCACATGGGCAAGGGGTAAAATCTGAAGGGCAAATTTTCATATTAGGGAAGACAACTAAGTGGTGGACAATTCCCAGTCTAAATATGACTAATACAAAACGGTGCATTAAATTAGAAGTGTAAGTTAAATAATCTTGACAGCCCTCCATTAAGGTTAGTGATAGATAAAACTTGACAGTTGATTACCTTCTCTCACAATCCAACCGGGCTTCCCTTTTATGAGTCAGAAAAGTTTCTCTGATAGACAGTTTGGTAAGTGATGTTACCAATAAAAGGTTAATCCGAACAGCGATCTTAAATAATTTGTTGTACAAAGAACGAATATAACGTAGCCAGGGAATCGCCAATGCGTTATCCAGGGACAGACAATCTGAAATAATTAACTTAGTGAAACTAGTATCGTCTTTGGACCATATGGAATGCCAGAGCAACAAGGGGCGGAGTGTGACTATATCTGTGAGGTACTGTAGCCCTACTTCTCTGTGGATAATCTCGGGAGAGGCTGAGGTAGGCAGACGGAGTAAGCATTTGAGGAAACTATTTTCCTCAGTCTGAAGCGCCTTACTGTTAAACTAACCCCACACATCAGCCCCATATGTTGCAATAGATAAAACCCTGGCCCTATAGATTGCCTTCATCTCCTTAATTGACCTGGAGCCCAACTTGGCTGAAAATCTAAAAATTCCATGAGTACATCTGTTTATCTTGCCTCTACCATTAGTGACTTCACAGGACCATGAGCCGTTGCCTGAAAAAGTGATACCCAGATAGCAAAAGGTATCAACAATAACCACTGGCGTCTTATCCATAAAAAATGTTTTACATTGCCTATCCCTTGACCCACAAATCATTGTGTAGGTTTTGTTTTTGTTGACAATCAATTTTCTGTCAGCAATAAAATCCCCAAAGGTGTTCATTAAATGCTGAAGACCCACCGGAGTCCTGGCCAGCAAGACAGCATCATCTGCATACAAATGCACTGGTGTAGAGAGCCCAGCAACTTGGGGAGCGTCTGCTTGCACTGCTTGTAAGGTCTGGCCCACCCCATTAATAAACAAAGAGAATAGTAAAGGGGCAAGTACATAGCCTTGCCGAATACCGCGTTTAACTGCAAAGTAGTTAGTACATTCACCTCGTGGGCCATAGCGTACTTTACACACAAGTTTCTCATATAACCTTGCCAAAAAGCAATTAATAGACCTAGGTGCCCCCATAGCGAGCAAAGTTGTCCAAAGGATGGTATAGTCTACTAGATCAAAAATGCTGCTCAAATCTGCAAAGCAGAGATACAGCCTACCACCTTTGGCACGTGTATATTTGCCTATTAATATGTCCAGATTCACGCATTGCTCTAGAGTCCCCATGCCTTTCCTAAAACCAAACTGTACCGGCAAAAGTATTGAGCATTCACCAGCCCATTCTTCTAGTCTCTTAGGTAGGACTTTGCTCATCACTTTCGCCGATGAGTCTAACAATGAAATTGGCTGGTAATTCTTAGATTCTGATTTATTACCCTTCTTAAAAATTGGGACTATAACAGACGTTCCCTATGAAGACGGAACCACTGTTGTCGCAGCCATATTAACAAGCATTTTCAATGCAATTGCTCTCGCCTTTGGGACCTTATATGTATTTAGCTATGCAGCACATTAGCCTGGGTGCTGAAACATCTACTGTTCTGTAACATGAAGGTAAAGTAAGCACCAAACTGCGTGACACGCCAGGTATGGGAACACATGGAGAGAAATATTGCCTTTCAGCGGGAAATGGTATAGTCCAAAGCTCTGTTCTTAATATAAAATCAGGGCCTTCAGTGGTCATATCACTGAAAATACAAGATTTGAAAAAAATATTATTGTCTGCGGGTGCTCGTGGAAGACAATTTCTATGGACTGGAATCTAGAGAATGCCAAAGTGATTCTGGTATTTTACTGACCTCTGCTGGTCATTTTCTATCAAGAAAGTTAAATAGAGGCAGTTGCCAGAAAAATAAAAAAAGAAAGTCCCTCAGCAGAAAGCAATTCTGGTATTTTACTGACCTCTACTGGTCGTTTTCTATCAAGACAGTTAAATAGAGGCAGTTGAACAAGCAGAAAGCAATTCTGGTATTTTACTGACCTCTACTGGTCGTTTTCTATCAAGACAGTTAAGTAGAGGCAGTTGAACAGAAAAAAAAGTCCCTAAGCAGAAGCAGACAAGTCATAGGGCTGATCTCCAGAGCTCACAAAGTACATACACATATAAGTATATACTAAAGTATATACAAGAGGTCTCGAATGCTCGACCTAAAAACTCTGATTAAAATTGGGCCCCATAAATCGACTGCAATCTTAAAAGTATCTACTGGAAGCCGTCTGGGCCTGAGGCTTAGCCCTCTTTACTTTCCTTCAGGCCCCATAAAACTTCCTCTATTATAATGTCCAGGGGTAAAGGGAACCAAGTCAACTGTTCCTTATTTATAGTAGTCATCATTTGTGCAATCGGTGGGCTAAAGATTTCCATAAAACGAACAACTCAGGCATCACAGGTGACATGTGACAACAATTCAGGGAAGGAGTCATCCTTTAAAAAGGGGGGGTTAACAGTATCCCACAATAATTTACTGTCTGCTGTATCCGCAGCCCGTGACAATTTAGACCAGGCTTCATCTCGAAGTTCTTTTTTCCTGGTGAGAAGCACCTCTTTAAAATTAAATCTGACGGATTTAATCAAAAGATTATTTCTAGGTTGTCTACAAAGGGCCAATTTCAAATCCCTGGAGGTTGTAGTACATGAGTGGTTAAACCATCCTCTATGTTTAACATGACCTATTTTATTTGGGCGGGTCATAAGGTCATCTACTACTGTTAGTAATACCAGTAAAACTATGGAGTAACTGATTGAGGTGACTTCATCTTCCAGGCAATGAATAATATTGTTATAACCCTTTCGAGCAAATATCATGCAAAATTTGGGTTGGATCCACTCCATCCCACTTTAGGAGGTCCCCATTTGGTCTTATTGGAGCAATGCCAGTAATACGACTAGAATCACAGGTCTTGCCCCAGAAAAAAACTGTCAATATAATACAGTTATGATCACTCAAGTCTGGACTAGCAACCCTGGGTATGGTACACCACTTGCATGCATTAGCTGATATTAGAATGTGATCAATAACAGACGTTGAATTCCTCCCTAAATAAGTTGGTATGGGGTCTCCGTTGCTGTCAAAAGCACATTTCAATTAATGTAGGTCAAGCTTGGTAATCAGAGAGTTCAATAGATACCCATAGTCATTTTGAGGGAAGTGTAAATAACCAGTCCCAGCCTCATCAGTAACCCCACATACCCGTGCAACAGAAAGTGGGCATGGGTGAATATTAAAATCTCCTGTCCAAATTAATATAAAGCTATTAGTAATGGACTGGAGTAAAATCTCCAGTCCCCCTACAAGGACTGAGACCACCTTACCCCGGGTGCTGTTGAAAACATTATTATAAAAATCAACCAAGACCATGTCCCGGCCTCCTCTAAATGTTAGCCATCAAATTAATGAATGAGGGCCTATAGTTGTTTTTTTCTTTATGCATACAGGAAGTCTATTCAATATAAGAACCATAAACCCCCCTTTGGCCCTCCCTGCAGTTGATAGCTCGGCCTCCAGCCAGTGTATTGAAAAACCCTTGAATTAAATAGGCGCAATACACAAAGTTTCCTGGATACATATTATACCCAGGTCACTTATAAACTCCGACCACCCTAATGTACCCTATTTTTTCGCTAGACCTCCCAAATTCCAGTTCACAATTTTGTAACCACCCTCCACCCCTGAGCCAATACCACTAGGAGGTATCGAATTAGAGGAAACAACTGTTTGGGGTATGGACTCCGCAATGTTATTACAAAGTAGCAATGGGGCAACAGGTAAGATATCAACAATACTATGATTGCCCTTTGTAACAGAGTTTATATCCTCTTTCCTCCATTCATAGGGTAAGAGCTCATTCATCGTGCATTCCCTATCTCAAGTCAATCAATATCCTGGAGGTCACTCAGTATTTGGTATCTATTAGAAACCGCCAAGGTTTGGTATAATGGATGTCCTAGGACATGATTATTGAATGTTGACCCTATTCTACACATCTGGGGCACAGGAAACTGGAAATGCCTATAGAAAAAACCCAAGAGCTGCAATGATATACTCTGTTCCGGTTGTAAACGAGGTGCCACCCCCGTTAAAACTCCCTTTGCCCACCTAGGATCCCTGAAATTCATTGTAATACAGCCCCCTTTACAATGTTTTCTTAGAGGGCCAATCCAACTCACTCTCCTTGTGAACAAAATGTGGTGGGCATCCCCTACTGGGTATTGACAATTCCTGTTAAGCCAATGTACCACTCTGTTCTTTAATGAATCGTGGTAATTCTATTTGACCCGGGTGCAAGGGGGGGCATTGACTATGACTGCCACGTAAGGGCAGCATTCTGGTGATAAGTTAATAGTGACCTGAGTATCCGTTCCATTGGCATTACTTTCCTTTGCTAGTTTATTATCTCGTAAATGTAACTCTGGATGTGGAGTATCACTATATGTTGAATGCACATTATTTACATTAGATTGCTGTAATTGTTGCTGTAATTGTAGCTGTACTTGAGATTTAGAGGCAAATTGTCGCTTGCAATCCCTAGGGTTTGTCACAGTTGTAACACCAGCAACCTGTGGCTCCTCGGTGTTAACTCTAGGTGCCACTATGTTAGCCCTCAACAAATTGGGTGTTATGGTTGGTGCTAATAACTTATCAGGCGCCTCCTTCAATTGGCCCATAGAAGGAGTAAAATGATGTGTTCTAATCTGTTTCTCTTCGGCAATCAAAGACTCTAACTTCTCCCGAATTGGTACGAGCAAGCCTTCCACTCTAGAGGTTATACCTGTCAATAATGAAGCCCACTGTGGGTCCCCCAAGGTAATTGGTCGTGTCACTGCCTCTGCACATGGTGAAATTATAGTCAGGGGGATATGTGTTCCCCCAGTTGTAAAGGGGCCTTCTTACATTTCCTTTTCCTCTTAGGAGTGGGGTGGGCGGTCAGCAGTTGTACATTATCCGAGCTAGGGGTTAATATTGACTCGTTTAATTGGATGGCCAACTTGTCAGCAGCACTAGGGCCATGAGTTCCCCTTGTCTGGACCTCTGTTACTATTGGTGTAGTTATTCCATCTTCGGGGAGCCCAGTAATCCCACCCCCAATCCCACATCCTGTCGAGAGGCGTCGTTCTACTATATCTATTTCCTGTGAGATCACATTACCCGCCCGTACTAAAAAAGAGTCAATAGTTGTCCGGGCATTATCAGATACTGGGGGAACATTTGTAGCCTTGCGTTTACCCATAACAACTTATATATCTGCTTAAATAAAAAAAGAAATAAAATAATACAGGAAAAATAGGGCACTTTATAAAATGTATCACCAGTCCAAAGGGTAGATTATAAAAAGACAAAAACCCGTTGATAGCGTAAATTAGCAGTAAAGTCCAAAAGATTGTAACTAATTAGACAAATATATCACTCGATGGTCCAATGCAATAGATGCAACTCAGCCAGTACCATGATTAAAGCTTTTAGGCAGTCCTTGGAACCAAAACAATTAAAAACAGTACCTTCTAATAAGTTTGGGCTTCAAATGTCAGAGGGGGGCCCGGCCCAGCCTTCTCCGGTCAGTGACGGGCAAGGAGACCGGGCAAGTCCTCCCCTGGCCCGGTCTCCGTGTCAATGAGGCTTGCAGCAGGCTCTCCAAGGCCGCGGGCCCGCGGTGATGCTAATAAACGCCTCCGGGTGCGAAAACGGCACTGCAGGGGACCGGGGAGTCTGGGAGTTGAAGTCCTCCCCCGGCCCGGGCTCCATGCCAATGTGGCTTGCAGCAGGCTCTCCAAGGCTGCAGGGCCGCGGTGATGCTAATAAGCGCCTCCGGGCATGAAAATGGCACTGCAGGGGACCGGGGAGTCTGGGAGTTAAAGTCCTCCCCCGGCCCGGTCTCCGTGTCAATGTGGCTTGCGGCAGGCTTATATTAGTTACCACATTAGCATTAAAGTTAGCAATGAGAGGAATATAAATATAGAAATATTTATTGGTTTGAATGTTTTCTACTTTAATAGTATGTTTTTTGATCCTTTTACATAATGGGTATATTTACTATTAGGTCATAAATCTTGATTTGTTGTGCAAGTTATGATTTGTATGGCTGTTGTGCTTGATACGGATTGCAGAACACATGCATTTTAGTGTTTTTCAGTTTTATTTCAAAGACATAACTGTACATTCCTTGTGTTTTTTAAGAGATTTTTGGAATTTGTATTAAGTTGTCATATTCAAAGATAACTATAATTTCACTTTAATGCCATTTTTTCAGTGGACTTCTCAGGAATTTGTGCTACATTTTAATTCCAGCTAAGTGCAGAAAACAACTCACTGTGGGATGCCAACACCTGCTGTCCACCACTGAAGGGGCGTTGGCAATGCACAGAGGGGGATTGGTTGCCCACTAGAGACCAGGTCTGCAGCTTACCTGGCACAGGTGGTCTTGCGGGACCTAGGAATTTATGGAAACCTTTACTGAGTTTTGTTTATAGTACTCAAAAGAACCTTTGTTTTTTGGGGGGATTTTGTGTGTTTATACCTTTTTCCTACAATTGTGGTGAAAAACGCCCAATTATAAACTTTCTTTTCTCTCAATTTTTTTTAATGGGCTTCTATCTTTACATTCTCAATCCTGTTTTTTTTTTTCACTTCCCCAGATATTGTATTGCATTCATGCAATAAGGTGCAAAGATTCAGAGGTGAGGATTATTCTCTCTGCTACCTTCAGGACCTTTTCTCGGTATCTCTAATTTCTGGCTCACTGATGTTAGTTTTTTCTCCTGGGGTTTCCAGAAATTAACTATCCTTTCTCATGTTTCGACTTTAGGTGTCATGTTATGGTCATATTGCTAAAGGATTACAGCCCTCTCAAACCATTGCTTAGCTTCTTGTCACATATCTTACAAGTGACCCACCTGGCATTCAGGTTCTTCTCTCATAGTTAATGAGTGAAAAGTACCACGTTAGGATTCTTCATCTACTTTTCTACTTTCATGCTCTCCACAGTACAAATAATGTCTTCTTTTTCTTTGAGAGCAGATGACGACCAATCAATCATCTGCTGAGGTTTTGCACTCATGACTCTGAACTGGGATATGGTAATCAATACGACAATGAACTGCACAGTTGTCCTGCTTTAAAAAAAATTGTAGATGTGTTTGCTCTGACTGTGGAAAAGGCACATATTGATGTGTTTGAATCTTCCATAAGGAAGAAACTGCAGAATGCCTTTTAAATTGTCACATGGCCCATGGGGACATTGTCGTTTTCCCTAAATTAGCATGAGCACGCTGCAGACTGTCCTCTGCTTTGCACATGTTTCTACATGTGCTTATTCAGCTAATGCTTCTTTTGATATTTTCACATGAGAACCTTCTGCTGTGTTCACGCATTGCAGGTTCCTGGGATTTAGTCTGAACATTGTGAACAAGGTCGAACAACAATGCCCCTTGTTATTCTGTTCTGGTCAGGCCCTAGCACCTAGACAAAACATACAGATGCAGCTGTTGTTTGGGAATACGTACCTTGGCCTTATTGGAATACATGGATAGGTAGCACACACTTGGAGAGTGACCTTTCCAGGGAGCAGAGCATGATGTATAATTACCATCTCTAGAGTGAGGTACGGGGTCTGCAGATAACACTCAGAGATCTTCTAGTATATAATCATCCTGCATCTGTGCAAGGGGAGGGAGGTTAGGTCACGCTGTCTCTAATTATGACAGCTCCTTTTATGATTTACGGACTACTTGCTATGGTGACCGATATTGTGTTATGCATTTTTCTGCTTATTGTGGCACGTATACTGCATAAAGAGCACGTTAGTTAAAATAAATATTATAAACTTGCTCGTGTCTCTGTCAGATCTTATTGTGGACGGGTACAAGAGTATGAGCGAAAGGGTGTGTCTTATAACCGTGATTTCTGAGAGAGTTGGGAGTGTTGTTTTCTGGGGTGTCTAATCACTTGTTCCTCTGTAAGTGAGTAGGAGGGCAAGTGAGACACTATAGCTAGTCAGTCCTGTGCTCATGGGTACTAAGGTGGTAGGATGACTAAGTCCCTATATACTAAGGTCCCATTATCCTAGGCATAGTTCTGTGTTTGCGCAGAATCCCTGCAACATGGAGCCACCAAAATTTGGTCTGGTACTTATTGACGGGACCCCTGAGTAGTGCTTGTGCTCGTCCACAATATCCTTTTGACGCTTCCCGGGAATGCCCAAGGCGGAAGGGATTAGCCTCCTACAGTTGTAGGATATGCCTGTTTCTGTAGGTCTTTCAAGCTTGAATTCTAACAGGTTTCTTTGGCCCCGTTTTGCGCTATCATTTTCTTTGGCTTTCCATAACACGTGGCACGTGGCACAACCGGTTGCAATTTCGGTGCATACCCAGGCGGCAGTTACGCAACATTTGACACTGCATGGTGTCCCCGATACGGGGGCTAAAGTTATCATGGTAGTCGAAGCAGATCCAACATACCACTTCGAGGTTTTTTTATTCCTAGGTTACATTTCCTGCAGTTGATGCAAACGATTATTTTTTTCATGCTTACACAGTCACTGCTCCTCCGGCGGCGTATCTTCCTTAGACGATGATTTCAGTTCCGTTGACTTCCTAGGAGCATGCGATTTGGTTTAATGGTGCCCTTCCTCACCCTATCTCTTTTGTTCGTATGGGCCCCTTAAGTATAGATTCGGCTGCTTGGCAGGTTTTGGGGGGTTTTACACCACATCCAAACTATCTAAATGTTACTATAGTGGTGCTTCGTCAGCTCTACGCACAAGTGACTCAACTCTATAGACGAGTCATACAATACATTTCTCATACCATTCAGGTGGCTCCACCTGGAGCAGGGCCTCCGGCACCAGTTCAGGGTGGGGGTCTTGTTATTAGTCCCATAATGATTAACTCAGTGATGGGCAAAGGTCCTCAGAATCATGAGGATCTTCCCTTTTGGATAGCACAAAAAATTGAACAGATTGAAGCTGTTTTCCCATACACGAGTCCTGTGGAGAAACACAGGATCCTTACTATGTGTTTGCCAAGTGGTCTGATTCCCCCTCTAGCGGATTGCAACACCTGCGGGATGGTGTTTGCATCAGTGTATAGACTGTGCTTTGGCACCCCCTCCATGAGTGTTCTGCCGAGCATTCTGAAACGAGTACAGGATGAACACAGGACTGGTCCAGCCCTGAATCTGGGGATGAGAGTAGTGGGAATGTTTCCTATTTTCTCCAATATGATTCTGGCTAACATTAAAGGTGAAGTGGTTTGCTTCCAGGTGCGCCAGTGGTGGATGCTGATCGCGAGAGACAGTTGCCGATTATTATTCCGGAAGTCTATACATCCCTAGGTCGCAATAATTTGGGAGTCAGACCATTTACACAAGTACAAACTAAACCCCCTCCGGATAAAGAGGGTTGTCCAGTCTTTCCTAAGAAGGGCTGGAACAAGAATTGGCAGCAACAGAAGCCTAGGTCCTGTCCAGGTTCGCCTCCACCAGACGCTTCTGAGCGTAGATATGATTTACATGACCGCCCTAAAATTAAGACACCTGAGAGGTTACTGGTTCCTGATCCCCGCTCTCCTCATTCCTTGCAGGAATTGTCGGATCAACAATTTGGCAGAGGAGGATGACAGGATCGCAGACAGGGCAAGTCCACGCAACAACCGCAGGACCTGCAGCACCAATTTGACGTGAAAGTCAAACGGTAGGAACCACCTCAGTGCCGTACCCTGTTTCAGAAGAAAAAATTTACCGCTTTGACTGCAAAGTATGCCCCAGACAGTGAGAACCCTCCTCTAGGACAGGAGTTGGGCGGTAACCCTCCTCGACAGTGCGGCGTAAGTTACCGTAGTTCGACAGACACTCCACCAGCGTCTGGAGGCAAAAGCAACTGGCACTTTTATTACTGTTGAAACCGCAGATACCCTCGTAACTCCCCCTGATAGAATTTACCATGTTGAACTTCAAATTGAAGGTGATATTACACGCACAATAAATGCAGTCTCTTGGGACAATTTGACTTCTTCTTATGACATTTTGCTGGCGGAGGTTGATTGGCCTCCCCCGTTTGACTTCGCTTCCTCTAGGGGCGAGGAGGTGATTTTACCGTCTTTCTCTCAATACGTCCCTTAGGAGACTAAACAGGCTTATGCATCGGAGTGGGCTCTGGCTTTGGCTCCTGCTTTGTATCGCAATCAGGTAAGTTGGGATAGGGATTCACCTTTGCATGTAAATCCTTTGCGATCTACACCTCAGCCGCAATATCCCATTAAACGTGACGCTAAAGCGTCAGTTAGTGACATTCTGACACAATTAGAATATCAGGGTGTCATTGAGCCTTGTGTTTCGCCAATGAATAATCCTCTTTTTTCGATATTAAAGCCGGACAGTTCATATTGTATAGTTTTAGACTACAGACATTTGAACAGTCATGTTCATTCCTTTGAAGTACAGAACACACATAGCTATGCGTTAGTGAATAACATAGTTCATAAGAAGTTTAAAACTACGCTCAATATTTCCGATGGATTTTTCAGTCACACTTTGGCTCCTGAGAGCCGTGACTTGACCACATTCAGCACTCTCGGCAGTCAGAGATGCTATGCGAGATTGCCTATGGGGTGTAAGAAAAGTCCTGGGGTTTTTGCTGCGCGCATAGTGTCGATTTTACATGAAATTGACCCAGATGCATTTTCTTATGTCAACGATATTTACTTGACAGACGATGAATTGAATCTGCATCTCATGCATGTTGATCACATAATTACGCATTTTTCCGCTTTGGGTTACAAATTCAATTTTGCAAAATCCCATATTGCCTTTTTGGCAGTTCTCTTTTTCAGTTATGAACTGACTAATGAGGGTAGGGGTTTAGCACCTCACTTTTTGGACAAATGTGCTCAATTGAAACCTCCATCTACCCTCAAAAAGTTACAATCTTTGCTGTGTTTCTTAAATTTTGGCAGAACCTACTTTCATGATTATGCCCAGCGTATCAAACCGCTATACGCATTGATACAACCTTCTTTTTCGTCTTCCAGTTGGCTTCAGGAACATACCGCAATTCTGCGGTCTTTGCAGTCTGACACTGCTTGCTGCTCAGTTCTTGTTAACATGTGATAATACTACGAATTTAGTCATTAGGATTGTGCCAGGGACATTGGGTTTCACCCACGTGACTTTTAATCAGGGCGACACAGTTCCCATAGCTTAAAAATCGCATTTGTATACTCCTGCTGAAATGTGTTTTTCTCCTACTGAAAGAATTTTGACTGCAGTGCAGATTGCGATTCTAAAAGAATGTTCTCTAGCTCAGGGCAAACACATTTTCATGGTCTCGCTTGTGCCAGCTTTGGAAGCGGTCACAAAGGCGAGCATGACCAATTCTAAAGCTCTGCATCCTCGATGGATACAATGGACAAGTTCATTGACTTCTGCTGATGTCAATTTCATCTTTGATCCTTCTTTGCAGACACAAGAGTTTTTACAATATGAACATCTTCATCCCCTTCCTTTATCCCTACTCCCGCTTGATCAGTTTAAATGTATCATTTTCACTGATGGGTCGGCACAGCCAGCTATTGGTTCTAAACATGCTTATTCTGCGGTCTGCTCAATTATGGCTGGTAAGATAGTGGCTGGTGATTTTAAATCCACCCTGGTTCACACACAATCCCTTGGGGATTGTACGGTGCAATTGGCCGAGTTACATGCTTTACTATTGGCCCTTGAGTTTGTTGATCCTGAAGTGCCTACTCTGAAGTGTGTGATTCCTTCTCCTGTGTACAATCCTTTAATGATAACCTGTTCTTTTGGAAACAGAATGATTTTCTGGATACTAAAGGTAGCACAATAAAGCATAAGACGCTTTGAGTCAGAGTGGCTGCTCCTAAGGAAGGTTTGCCACTCACACCTGTAATCCAAACATTGGGCCATCAACGTGTGGGAGCACACGCTGTTGGTAATTCTATGGCTGATGAGGCAGCCACATCTGCAGTAGCCACATGCTTCGTTGCAGCTGTTACTAGATCGATGACTAAAATTGATGATGACATTTTAGCAGGAGTTGCTGCCACGAAGGAGGGATCGGTGTTTTCACATGGTTTTCCTTCACGTTATTCATTTCATTTAACCACTCATCAGGTTCCGTTTGTGACTATCTCCTCAGTTGGTGATATCTTGATTCCCAACGAGGACTGCAGACTTTCGCTTCTTGTGGCTGCCCCTGAAGGAATGGCTTCTGCGCATGCAGGATTGACAGCCACAATTACTCTTTTACAGCAACGTTATTGGTGGTGCGGCTTATACCAACAAACGTGCAAATATGTACTTTCCTGTGAAACTTGTCAACAGATTAAACCATCTACTGTCTCGTGTCCACCGCATACTCAACTCTTTATTTCTAATCAGCCATTTGGCTGTATTTATCTTGATCACTGCAGTCCTTTGACCTTTGACAATCCTTTCAAATACATTTTGGTTGCAGTGGATTAGTGCACTAGGTTCCTCTGGGTTTGGCCGCAGCGCCGTGCTGACGCTAGTACTGTTATAAAAGAGTTGCCTGTCTTTGTAGGGACGTATGCCTGTGGCAAATTCCATTCAAACCAAGGTCTGGCTTTTGCCTCTAAGGCTTACCATGATTCAATGAAGTCGATGGGGGTGCTGGTTAAGGGTGGGCGGAGTTGGCGGAGTGCCACTTCGCGGAATTCCACAGAGTTGGCTAAAAACTCAGGGGCATATTCTCAAGGAGCCATCACCGAGTTAACGGCACTTTATCGCAGCCAAAGTTGCGATAAATTTATCCCCCCATTCACAAGCTGGTGTTAACAGCCCATAACACCAGTTTACCCGCGATAGCAGCCGCAAAAAACATCGCCACAGATGACCCCCGCAATTATCGCTAATGAGATGCAGAGTAGGCGTTCCCTTGCAAAAAGCCCCCAAAACACCACTCCGCAACATTCTCAACGACCAGCCAGATCGGCGATAAGACCACAAAACAGGCGATAAGGCACGTTAGCAGCAGGAAATTAACACCTGCTCTGACCTGGTGCAAAGTCGGACCACAGCCTGCACCACAAAATGGAGCCCAGCCCAGAGCCACACCTGAAGGGCAACTGATGCCATGGAGCCACTGATCATGCAGCTCGGAGCCCCAACAGGGCCACAACACCCACCGCCACCACCTCCAGGACCCCCCCCCCGGCCAAAGACATGCCACATCAACTACACGGAATCATGTACCAAATAATCCGCCTGATGTCGCACAATCACATTTGGTGACATGCATGTTTCGTCACAAAAATGAGCATCACACATTCACCTTCGATGTAACAAATGAAAATGTATTCAAAGAAACACAGAACAGAAATGAAGACACATGGCGGCTCCCCTCGGGACAATCCGTAGGTCACAGCCTGCAAGACAAAAATCATGATGAGAAGGTGTGTCTTGCACACATCAAAGGACAGAGAGAGAGCGAAGGAGAGAGAGAGAAAAAGAGAAAGAGAGGGAGCGAGAGAAAGACGGACAGAGAGGGGGATCGAGAGAAAGACGGACAGAGAGGGGGAGCGAGAGAAAGACGGACAGAGAGGGGGAGCGAGAGAAAGACGGACAGAGAGGGGGAGCGAGGCACAGATAACAGAAGAAATGGACAGGGAGAGAGAGTGCCGACAATGCGCACCCAGGCCACACTGCTCACCTGCTGCCACCGGTGTATCTCCAACCACGTGCCGGTATGTAGTGCAGTTCACCAGGTCACACATCTGAAACAGATCCGTCATCTGAAACAGAGTCCAGATACATGAATGGCAAAGTACATACAATTGCACAAGACATCATCGCCTGTCCGCCCCTGCGCACCCAGGCAGATGTACCCCAGCCCCTCCCACCGCCCAGTGGTGCATGCCCGCCCCTGCGCACCCAGGCCTCACTGCTCACCTTCCGCCCTTGGCATGTAGCAATGAGGGCCCAACACGTGCCGCTGCAAGCCACATGCCCGGGGCCTGCGGACATGGCACCCTCCACATCATGCAGCCCCGCTCCGCAGGCCACCAGGTCTCACATATGATTCTGGGTCTTGATTTCGCCATGTCAGAAGACCTACCAGTGCACCTGGCATCATCGCAGGCTGCACACCCGCTCAGCCCTTGAGGTGCCACTAACTCTGTGCTCCGGGATGTGACGCCACGTGGCGGTAGGCCTGCGCTGCCCGCTGGCTCTGGCCTACACTGCGGTCCAGCAGGGCACACAAATCCTGAGCAGTCTGGACGGCCGGGACGGGGCATTATCGCAGGCTGCACACCCGCACAGCACTTAAGGTGCCCCTACCTCAGTGCACCCAAAGTCACCGTCCCGTGGCGGTGTGCCTGTGCCAGCCGCAATGTATCCGGTGCCACCAAGTCTGTGTCCCAAAGTCATGGACCCTGTATGATTGGGTATCGTGTTGCGGACGCCATCATGTCACCTCCGGTCCTGGGGAATGTGATGTTGCAGGGCCCGAGGCCCTCATGCCTACATTAACACCACACGGATGCACCCAGATAGAGAGTGGAAATGGTGTCGAGCATGTGCGCCCGGCCCTTTTTATTAGCAGGGTCACATGTCCTGTTACGCGTGTGCTGGATGGGTGTGGTGTTGGTGTAAACCAGCCATGAGGGAGTGGATGTGACATGCTGACAACTAGACCTGTGAGCAGCAGATCACTACAGGAAAGACATGGGACATGTAGCGTTGCCGTCCCCCCTGTGAGTGTAAGCGGATTGGGCTGGCCTGGCGTATGCCAGTCCAGCATAAGGGTTTGTAAATGACTCCGGGGCCCTGGGCGTGGTTCCGTACTGGGCTGGACAAGGAAGTAACTCATGCGTGTGTCCCTGTTGTTGTGTCAGCGCCACCTGGACCGCATTGGGCAATGTGTCACCCTGTGACCCCTGTTCTATGACATGAGCCACATGGACGTAAGAGGAGTCCAGTGAGCCTACATTCATCCATACTTCCACACTTGAAAGACCATAGACATGACACATCTGTGTGAATATGAATGTTTAATGCACATTCAGTGGAGTGTTGCATCTGGAGCTGTACAGGGCCATGCAAACCCCACATGACGATGTCCCGTGGAGGGCCAGCCAGGGTCCTTCAGGGAATGACAAGTCCAAAGGAAGAGGAAGAGTTCAGTCCGCAGTCTGACTGTTGTGTCAATGGCAATCAAACAGCATATGGCAGTCCATGTCGAGGTCCAAGGTGAGTGGCAGAGTGCATCGGGGGACAGTGGAAGGTGATGATGCAGAGGGCAGTACCAAGCTGAGGCCAGGCCTATGGATGAGATGCATGCTGTTGCGTCCTTCTTACCACGAGGGCAGAATCATCTGCATCTTCGTACTCTGCTGTTTCATGTGCCTCACGTGTGGGTGGTGGTGTTCTGTCTCCAGCACTGTGTGGCAGTGACACATCAGTGGCCTGAGGTGGAAGGTCTGCCGCACTGTGTGGCACTGACACTTCAGGGGGCGGAGATGTGGATGGAGTGGTGGCCGCAGCATGCATCCGCGCCAGGCCTTGTGGCAGCAATGCCATGAGGATGGTCCTGAGGTCATTGAGGAACCCAGCTACCTCTCGCTGGTGTGCAGCCGTGGCAGCCGTTCGTTCCACATTCGCCCGCTCCATGGTCTCCATTAACCTCTGCATGTTTCCCAACTCCCGTGTGACATCGCTAGAGCCACTCTGACTGGACAGTTGTACTATTCTCTGAGTCAGGGCTCCAGCGATGTCAGCCATGGTCCGTTGGAGAGCACGGAGCGGACTGTGGGTGTCCGTTAGGGACCATGAGTGGTCCCTGATGGGACTTAGACACCCACGTATGGCATCCAGTTTGTCTGCCATGCGGTTGAAGCCCACCCGCACCTGTTCAGCCAGATTCTCCTGGCACCCCAAAACACGCCGTTGGAAGGCCATGTGTTCTTCGTGGGGGTCCTGGGAGGCAGCAGTGGTGGTGGGTGCTGCCTGCTGTGTGGTCTGTGCAGGGGGTGGGGTCTCCTCGTAGCAGCTGGGCTGCCCAGCTCCTGCAAATGGGCTGCGTAGGCTGTCCGCGAGCAGTTGGAGGGCGTCAGAGCCGAAGCTGTGGTGGTCCTCTTCGTCTCCAGAGAAGAGAGGGTCAGGCTGCTCTGCAGGAGGTGTTGATTCTCCCTCTGCAATGTGAAGGGGAGATGCAGTTTAACAATGTGTCCACATGTATGTTGTCGCATTGTACATGTTTTCATACAGACTGCATGACTGGGTACATTGTGGCTGTTTGGGAGGAGCTGTCATTTGATGGGGGACAGTGGACATTTCGACAACAGATGTGTGTGTGTTTGTACTTGTACATTATCAACTCACATTTCCCTGCAATGCCAAATGTGATTGGCCAGTGTCTGCACACAAGCGGCACCAGTTGTGTCCTGTGTTCTGTTGTAGGTGTTTTGTGGATTGTGTCACATCGTTGTCAATGTAGATGTGCTCTGCATGTGATGTGTGTGCTGCATTTTGGGGGAGTAGTCCCTGCAGCTCAGATTTTGCTGCCCCTTATCCCTTTCATGAGGTGTGCCTTTGACTTCTGTGCTTGTACAGTGCTGACATGTTGCATACTTGGGTACATTGGTCTCTTGGTGGGAGTTGGTGGTCTGGGGCATGGTTTGTCCGCAGATGTGCTCAACTTAATTGTGCATGTGTGCCATTGTGCCCATCTCCCCCGTCCCCCAGGCCCTGGTCGTTACTCACCCTGTTGCTGTTGTGTCGGGTCCTGTTGAGCAGTGTCCGGGCCCCCAACTCCTGCCACCGTCTCCCCACTGATGACTGTGGACACCATTTCCTCCATGTCGTCCAGCTCCTCCTGTGGCACTGGGCTCCCACCTCCAGTCTGCATTGCTGCTTTCAGGTTGTTGGCGAGTTTCAGCTTGGTTTTGCACTTGACATCATTCCAGCACCTCTTGACCACGTCCATTGTCCTCTTCAGCACTCCGACTGCATTCACCTTGTCCACGATGGACTGCCATGTTCCATTTTTTGTTGCCAATGACACAGTGGAGGTGACGAACAGATGTTGATGGTGTTCTATCACCTCCGTTATCAGGATCCTGTTTTCCTGTGGACTCAACCGCTTCTTCCTACTCTTCTTGTCCTTGCCCTTCCCTGACCCCGAAGTCCCAGGATGGTCCTCCGGGGGGGCTTGTGGGGTTCTGGTTCTCCTCCGTACTTGCTCCGGCAACGTCCATTGTGCTTCGCTGTTGTTTGGCATTTGTTTGTCTGTTTTTTTTCTACTGTTATGGTGATTGTTCCTGCCTGACGCGTGTGAATTGCAGGCCTGTAGCAGGTTTTCGCTGATTTTCGTATCGTGATTGGCCTCATCGCAGCTTTTTTTGCGTTCGTGTTTCGCATTTTTGCTGTGTGGCGTTGATTTTAACGCGGTCAGTTGACGCGTTATCTGGAGACTATCGCATGGTACCGCCGTGTTGTGAATACTTGGTTAACACGGCGTAAATTTCCCATGATAGACTGCGATGTTGAAGGTTGCGTTAAGTTACTTTTGCGATGGTTGTCACACGTTCTTGAGAGTATGCCCCCCAGTGTAATTCCGCTCCGCCCCCTGCTACCTGACCCACCCCGAGGCTGCCGCAGGCTTACCTGGTCACGGCGCATCTCCACCTCCATGCCCTGCCCCGGCTGTCTTCCTCCTCCTGGCTGCCTCCATTTCCACTCCAGGCTCCCTCACAGGCAAAACAAAACTCCTATGTTCTACGTCTTGGGAGAACTGCGCATTCGCGCTCACGCATGCGCAGTCATCCCGAGAGTGACGTAGGGGTTTCGTTTTGCCTGGGAGCGAGCCTGGAGTGGAGAGAAGACAGCCAGGAGGAGGAGGACAGCCGAGGCAGGGCACGGAAGCACCGTGACCAGGTAAGCCTGTGGCGGCCCTCGGGGTGGGTGGCATTGTGGCAGGGCAAACTCCGCTACGCCACAGAGACAGAGTTTTTGCTGGCTCCGCACTCTGAGCAGAGTGTGGAGTCACGAAAAATCCGCAAACTCCGGCCGCGGAGCGGAGTTGAACGCCCACGGTTAGTGCTGGTGCATTTCTCATCTCCATATCGGCCTGAGGGCAATTCAGTTGTGGAGCGGATGAACTGTGACTTAAAGCAATCTTTAACAGCACAGGTATTAGGTGCGGGCCGGGGCTGGTTAACTCATCTCTTTGGGGTTCAAAGTGCACTCAATAATCTCCCTAGTAGGTCTCTGGGTGGGCGGACCCTGTACGAAATGCTGTTTGGCATTAAGATGTTTGTGCCTCACCTTGATGGTCTAGACGTTGTGGCGGCTGCTGCAACAGTTAACGTAGCTAACCATTGTGCTATGTTACAGGATCTACAAAAGAATCGAGATGCGATAGCAAAATCGCTTTTGCCCTCACCGATGGATACAGCATTCTTAGTCCCCGTTTCTGGCTGGCTTCCTAAAGTTAGAGATCTGGTCTTGGAAAAGGTGGCGAACAAAAATAATTTGGACCCTCCTACCATGCTCCTGTCCCGGTCCTTGGTCTGAAGGGCACACGAATGGCGATTTTACCTCCGCTACCTGGATATAAAGATAACCGATTCATTTCCGTAGAACATGTCAAAGTACATCATATGGCCGATTCTCAATAGTATGCCTAGAAGCGTTCCAAGCCGGAATGTTTCCCTCCAGCAAATGAATACTGTTTCTCCTGAATCTCTACAACACATGGAAGGGGAGATAGAGTCTTCATTTGATGTATTGCCTGTTTTGCATGCAACGCCTACAATTGTGGAAAATGAATATACTTCCCCACCAGTTGAACTTATGGTTCTTATCCCTGAACCTGTGATACATTCGACTTCTAACAGAGAACAACCTCCTCTGTTTCAGCTCAGCTCCAGCGGTTACTATATTAACCATGATAACTTTTCTTCGTATACATCTTCATTGACTTTGTCTATTGCTGTGCCTCCTAATCGAATTTGTGTCTTCATCTCGTGGTTGAGGAGCACATACCTGGTCCCACCATGGACTTATATCTGGATCATTTTGTCGATGGTGTTTCTCTTCATGTGGATTGGATTCGTGGTTGTCTTTTTCCTTTTGATTAATGGTCACTACTTACCTGAACGCTCCGCCATGGAACTGGTTGACAGAGTACTGGCCCCGCATACTTCTTCACACAAAATGAAAAGAGACCAAACATCATTTCAGCAGTCCCAATCGCTGATGGCATTGTTTGAGACAAAGTGCCTTTCGATGTACATGGTCAGACGGAGACCTTGCAAATTCCATATGTCTTCAGTGTTTCTTTGGGGGATGTCATTTTACCTGGAATGCATTCGGATGATTGGGATGCCTGAAAACTCCTTGCACTAAACGTTTTGTGTATGCAGCCTATAATGAATTTGGGAAACTTTCACAAATGGAGGCAGCATTACGCTTATGCCAAATTGGTCAGGATAATTTGGACAAAGTTCTTGCAGTGGTTGATAATAGCATAAACACACTGTCTTCTTGTATCTATACCTTAGACAATATTGTGTCATCTGTTGATGATATTGTTCAAACTGAAGTATCACTATCTACCTTGTATCATGGCCAAAATCAGTTACGTTCTGTTATGCAGATTGGCTGGACACTTAAAAATGGGAGGGTGCCATAGGATTACCTTAGCGCTTCCGCATTGTTTTTGCCATTCAATTTGACAGATAAACAGAAAATGATGCTATGAAAGATGCAACTTACACTATGTTACACATTGAGAAACTAGAACAGTTACCATTTACTGTGGCAGAAATAGATTCAGCAGTGTGGTTAATTCATGGGGTATTTCGTTACCCATCTCACTTTTTCAGTTTATAGCTTGCTTGAAACTTTATCCTGTCGGTAGATATGAACCCCTCAGAAGCAGTTTCATACATGAATTGTTGTACTTGCCGTTCACTTTTCATTGTCAGCGTGCAGAAAAGGAGGTTTTCCTTACAAGGGAGGATTGTGACTCTACTGTTGGAGACTCCATTGTTTGTAAACAAGTGAAGCTCCACGGTGCTTGCAATGTTTCAGCACCTAATTTATCTTATTTTCTTAAAGGAACACTGGTTCCTGCTTTTATTCCAACTCTCACATTGCTTTCTAATGGCAGTTATCTAATTCTCAACAATCAGAACTGCTGCGGTTTATGGGCAGGCATCCCATTCATAGTAACAGTTTCACAACGGGTTAGTTATTGCTGCAACGTCCTCCCCCCCCACATGGAAGTGTAGATAGTTCACTGTGGCCTTCCATTCTGATATTGAAAACAGATTTCAATAAGCTAAGCAGACTTAAAGCGCTGTTGTTTCAACAAGAAGTCGCTCTCACGTCAGCTCGTGAGACCTTCGAATTGCAGGTGGCAAGAACATCTAGTAAAATACAATCTTTACTAAACACGATTCTCCCCCTACACTTCGGGGAATTAATTCACCAGATTTTTAATGCGTCTGATATGGCTGGCCTCGCACACTTTTTTAAAGTTGCGGGATCCGGCCTTGTTACATTGTTACATTGTTTCAGACTCTATTTGGAGTAATACCTGCTTTTATTCATTCTATTTTTTCCAGTGTATTCGGAGGGTTTCCTTTGCTGCTCCTCCTGGTTAGTGGTGTGTTCCGCAATGGATGCTCGATCTGGGGTACTACCTAGTCAGGCACAGTTGCAGCTGTATGGTGATCAGCTGCGACAGCTTTTTCGTTTAATGCCATTGGGAGCTCTTGACATTGGCTATTGGTTGACTTATCATTATGCCTACTTCACCTATGTGCAACCAGTGTTCTATTGCCTCTGAAGCCCTTTCCAATGGGCCCTGGATGTCTGCCTTTCCACAACGTCACCCGCTGCCCTGGATTATGATCTGTTGGTGGGTCCGCTGAGGTCCCATAGGCAGGACTGTTCCGTGGGTATGCGGCTTGTGTACAAATGTTTACTGGGGCTGATGGCTGGAGCGAGTGCCTGTGCCCCTGCACAGCACCTCTTGGATCTGAGTTTCACCGAGACTGACACAGGTAGCCCTGGAATGCTCCTTGTAGCTTCAGGATATGAGGAGCACATCTGTTCCTTTGAGCTACTGAATTGGACGTCATCACTTTTTAGTACTGATGGTTCTGACGCCTTATTAAAGCTCATGGCATTCCACTTGTCACACAAAGTTTTTGGTTTGGAGGATACGCTGTAATTGGATATATTTTTAAGTACTACATTTGCTTTTTCATTTTGACTTTCTATCTTGGTCCTGCTTGGGCTGCTTGGATCCTACTTGTCCCATGACAGACACGCTTTGGATCTGCTTACCAGTGACTTCTGTATTAGTCCAGGGCTGACGTCCTGACCAAGGGGAGGGAGTCACGTGGCCCATGGGGACATTGTCGTTTTCCCTAAGTTAGCATGAGCACACAGCAGACTGTCTGCTGTTTGCACACATTACTACATGTGTTTATTTTGCTAATGCCTCTTTTGATATTTTCACATGAGAACCTACTGCTGTGTTCACGCTTTCCAGGTTCCTGGGATTTAGTCTGAACATTGTGAACAAGGTCTAAAAGCAATGCCCCTTGTTATTCTGTTCTGGTCATGCCGTAGCACCCTAGACAAAACATACAGATGCAGCTGTTGTTTGGGAATACGTACTTTGGACTTATTGCAATACATGGATAGGTAGCACACACTTGTAGAGGGACCTTTCCAGGGAGCAGAGCATGACAGCACCTATGATGTAAAATTACCATCTATATACTGAGGTACGGGGTCTGCAGATAACACCCAGAGATCTTCTAGTATACAATCATCCTGCATCTGTGCAAGTGGAGGAAGGCTAAGCTACACTGTCTCTCATTATGACAGTTCCTTTTATGATTTACGGACTACTTGCTATGCTGACCGTATTTGTGTTAGGCATTTTTCTGCTTATTGTGGCACGTATACTGCATGTAAGAGCACATTAGTTAAAATAAATATTTTAAACTTGCTCGTGTCTCTGTCAGATCTTATTGTGGACGGGTACAAGAGTGTTAGCGAAAGGGTGTGTCTTGTTACCGCGATTCCTGAGAGAGTCAGGAGTGTTGTGTTCTGGGGTGTCTAATCACTTGTTCCACTGTGAGTGAGTAGGAGGGCAAGTGAGACACTACAGCTAGTCTGTCCTGGGCTCATGGGTACTAAGGTGGTAGGATGACTCAGTTCCTACATACTAAGGTCCCATAATCCTACGCATAGTTCTGTGTTTGCGAAGAATCCCTGCAACACTATGCTACATGTCCACAGACTCTAGCGGAAGTCCTGCTCTTACTGTAGGCGTAGTGTGTTTGCTTATTCATCCATGAGTCTATGGAATTGGTGCATTTTTAACAAGTTTCACCACCAGCATTTATCCACAGGATTAACCCTGAAATCGTAATCTGACCCCAGCCCCAGCCCCATCCAATGCAATTATTTAATGAAAATAGAATCAATTTTATATATTTTAAATGTCACCTAAATGTGTTGATAATTTGCAGAGTTTTAGGGCCAGATTACGAGTTTGGTGAAAAGGCACTTCCGTCATTATTTCGGCGGTCCTTCTGCCCACTGCCTTGGCAGTCCGACTGACCCAATTATGATCCTAGCAGGAACTTGGCTACAAGACCTCAACCACCGCTGAGACTCCAGCTACCACGTCATTGGTGTGAAAGCCAGACGTGGGACTTAGAGGCAGTCCTGCCAAGGTTCCTGCCATCTGGGTTACTATCAGCCCTTTCGTCGAGCTTTTCCTAGCTGAAACACCGCCATGAGCTAATTGGCGGAAAAGCACAAAGAGGTGAAAACTCACCTTTCTTCGGGGTCCCACTCAGAATCTGTGTTGGACTCCATTGTTCAGGTCCCTCCTGTGCTGCTGCCCTCAGATCTCAACGCTCTGCAACCCTGTTGTCGGCGGATGCGAAGGTAGGCTTCATCGTCCTATGTAGTGCATTGTAATAGTTTGCTATATTTAACATGCATCAAAACATACAAAACATACAGTCTTCATATACATTATGACACATACACAACATATATATGTGTTTTAGATATACACATGTACTAACCTATGTCTCCAGCAGCGAAATATCACTCCATTGGGACACCACTGCCAAGAGACTGCCAGCTCATCTGGAACATCTTAATACGGCGGACAGGAGACAACCAAGCCGGAGGTTTTCTTGGGGCTGCCGCTGGGTTGGTACGGCAGTGAGACGGCCAAATTCGCAATTAGGCCCTTAGTCCTCAGACTCGTCACATCTAAAAGGTGGGTGTATTTCACAAACTTGGTCAGAGTTCATGTACTATTGTGAACCCTATTCAGAGTTCACAGACTACTACATGGAACAAAACATAAGTCTTTGATTTTCATGGCTTTAGAATCCTAGTTAGTGTCTGCAAACTATTGTGGGGCACAGAACATACGTCTAAGAATTTCATAGTTTGCTAACTTGGTAAAGAGTCCATGAACAGTAAGAGGGAACACAACATGGGTCCACTTTTTTCATACTTTCAGAACCTTGTAAAGGATTTGTGTACATGGAACATTGTAACGGCAGAGGAGAGGATATCTATGCCAAAGGAGTTTTGGTAATTTTCTCTGGAGTTTGAGGGTCCGCTAACAAAACATTTATTTTTTTCATTTTAAACATTGGGGGGGGGGGTGGCTTTGGAGATTCCTATCTGGACCTAGGGTTGTACCTGCCATACCACTTAATTGGCCTTTTCATTTTTGTTTAAGGATGTGGGAACTGTGCCCCATGTTGTATGCTGGTGGCCGTAGGAGAAATATTTATTTTGCAACCAGTCAATCAGAGTCATCCTGTCAGTGTACCAAAAACTTTCGACTGCAGTAAAAGCACATTTGTCTGGTGGTGCAATTCAGTTTTAAATTAGGGACTCAGACAATCTCCAAATCCAGGTTAGATTATTTTCTGCATACTAACAGCCAAAACGGATGGACCTGAACAAAACTTCCCATGCTGAACCTAAACTGGATAACTTTTCTTGGAAAATGCCATCAGAATTCACGAAATGGCACCAAATATATTATATAAATGAAATATCATACACACACACACACAGACACACATACACACACACATATATTTTTGTTGTACACTTGTGGTTGCCACTGAATAGTTATAGTCAGGTCAGTGTTTCCATAGGAAGAGCATCTTTTATTTTGGGAATACATTTGGCACTGTTTGGAGAATTTGCACGAAATTTAAAAAAACCTGTCAAGTGGAGGGAAAGAAAAAAGGTGGTAGGGGTTCTGAAAACATTGATTTCCCATGTTCATCCCATCACAGTCCCATCTGTTGATGGTACATGAAAGATCAGATGAATGTAAGTTCACCAAATTTGGCAAAAAGCTAGAACTTTACTCAGAAAAGATGCCTTTGTGATTTTACCAAAGTCTCATTTGGCCACTTTTCCAAAGTGAGTTTTTAGCAGGCCTGTGCTTTAAAACTTCATGCTGTCCTCCGGGGCACAAGCCATAAAACAAGAAGTGGGGGGGCTGACCAATTGAGGCAGTATACAAGTGACATCATGGCATGTGATATCACCGCACATGACATCGCATGAATAATCACATGAAGTGGCATCACAACTCATTACCAAACACAGGAAGTGACCTCACAAGAAGTGGCATCCGATCTTAAGACCTCACACATATGTTTGCAGGTCCATCATGAGAACATTTGAGCACATTACAATATTCAACAAAATGAATTTTGTGTCGGGGTTGTGTGAAAAAAGTGACGCAAGTCTTTCACAAAATCTGGGCCTCAACTGATACATTTATTTTTTTAAACTCTGCCATTAATGAGTTGACAAAAAGGAGAAACATGGCTGTAAATCTGTTCTGCTTTATTGTTGCAAAGGCTGCATTTTAAAATATCTTACAGGGTTAAGGCATCTGCTGCAGAGATCTTTGTGTACCAAGCAAATGTCAGGGAATAATAATAATGGCAAGATAATTCTGGAGGTTAAGGCATTTGCTGGAGAGATCTGTATTTTGTCTAGTCCCAGTTTTGAATCAAAATAGCATTGAGGCTTAGTGTGTCTTCTGCTAAGCACATCATGTGACATGCAGATGTCAGATTTTTATGTTATGTTACTAGGTAAGTGGATTACTGCTTTTAACATGAAGATCCCCTTTTTACTTGTAGTTCATAAATGGTAATCCTTCTAATACAGCACAGTGAGCTATGAAGGACATGTGACTCCTACACCTTGTAGCCCTCACTGTCTTACGTAACACATCCTGTACATTTTCAATGTATAATGAGATGTAAAGCACTCTGACACCCTGCACTGGGATGAGTAAAAGCATGCCTCTCTTAAGTACTTGTGAAGTAATAGCAAGCTGTGTGCCTTTGTTTCCCCACCTTTGAATTTTCATTTAAGGGTGAGGCTCTAGATAGCTCCAAGCCAAGGATATTCCTGCTGGAATCTGATAAGCCCACTTGCCACATGCACGTAACTGCTCGGAATAAAAGCAGACAACATGCAGACGCTGTTGAATGTGCCCTGGTGTCTGAAAATTACACTGAGACAAGTTCAGCATATTTCGGTGGGGCCCATCTTCTTCAAAGGGTAGACGGTGTCTACCCTGTAAAAAGAGTGAGTAGATGTTGTCTACCCATGTGTACCCCAGACTTGTGTCCTGCTATCCACTCTTGCTCTTCAATCTCTATTTCTTCATGAAAAATCCAAGAGTACCACTCGCAAAGAAACATGCTAAAAATACATTTCTGGCTACAGATCTGACCAGAAATACTAGGATATTGTGTGTCTAGTGCAATGTCCCATCCATTCCCACTTATTCTTTTCCTTCATGGATCGTAGTTTTAATTTTCTCATTGTAAATGCAGAAACATAAGTACCAAAATGCAGAAAAGAGTGACATGGAAAAGCGCCTCTGGCTAAATATCTGCCCAGACTGCCCTCTGCATATCTTTCTTTAGGCAGCAGCCCATGCTCTTATCCAAAAGAGAGGGAGCTTCTTCCATCCGCTCATCAGGAGAAGAGTTTCTCATGCTGGTCACCTGAAGCTTTTTTTTCAACTAAACTTTTTTTTCGACCTCGGTTTCTCTACGGTTGAATGCTCCCAGCTTGGTGACTTCCAGAGGGAGCCAGACAAAATATACAAGGGAAAAGATAATAAGGGATGGTCTGTGCTCACATTTCAGTAATAAAAAATTATACCAGAGGTATTCATGGCAGTACCCGGGAGCATTGCAATGCTGGTGGAGGGATCGGTTTGTTTATATTCTTTATGATTGACATTTTGCATGTTTGGCAATAATGATTGATTTCACATGACAAAGGTATGAATTGGCTATTCTGCATTCCAGGAGTCATTTTGAGGTGAACCTATTCTATAATGTTTGCCATTACCGGCTCTGCACATCATTAACCTCAAAGCAATACAAGTGGAAATGAAACAAAAAAAAGTATAACCAAATGTAGGTCATAAAACACATGAAAGCAACACTGAAGTTGCACCAAACTTTTGTAGCACATAGCAGGAGATGGTAACTTGATTCATGCTCTTTAAAGAAATTGTGTGAAATTAATGTTGAGAACCAGGCGAATCTGGGAGGATTAGCAACTCTTCTAGACATACCTATCTCTGTCTTACATGAATTCGGGTGCAAAACAAATGTTCAGAAGCAATACACATGTTTTATAATTGGTGTATGTATCACCACCAAGGAGAACTTCCTCTTTCATGCTCCATTTGCATCCTTTTTTCCTCTAGGGCCAATTTCTTAATTTCCAATTTTAACTGCCCACCCATCTTAAGCTTGGTCAGCTCCATTTCATGCATCCTACTTCTCTCTCTGTCCTCCAGCTCTCCTGGGGACAGGCCCTTGGAAGAAACACTGCTGCCTGCTGGGGAAGGTGCTTTCCTCCCCCCTGGACCCAATAGCCCATCTAGCTGCCCTCCTGCATCCTCAGCCCCCTCCTCATGCTCTTCCACATGCTCAGGGGTGCTCCTTGCTTCCACCCAAGCCCTCAGCGCCTTTTGGAACTCATCCTTCTTGGAGAGACCGGTCATAGCAACTTTCAGTTTCCTGCAGAAGTATTTCAGCTGTTTTACAATGTAACTTTCCAATTTTTCTTCTTCAAAATCTAAATCCACAGATGCGATGGATGCTGTTTTGCTCATGGTGACTAAACTTGGCAGTTCTTGGCAAAAATAGAAATCCCAGGAAAAACAATCTACCAAAATGTAAGTGGTTGCGTTTGGTCTGCACTCACTAGTAGTGTACACCAATCACTGTATATGAGTCACAAATGAAAGTCCAGAATCCTCACCGCTGACCACCAATGTTAGAACTGGGGGTCTCTAGTTGGCAGAGGTAGGTACCTTTGTCCAAATAGGGACCCTTGCTTCTAGTCAGGGTAAGAGGGATACACTACTAAAATAACCCCTGCTCACCCCCTTGGTAGCTTGGCACGAGCAGGCAGGCTTATCTCAGAGGCAGTGTGTAAAGCATTTGTGAACACATACAGTAACCCAGTGACAACACTACAGATAGACACCACACAGGTTGTATTATAAAAATAAGTATTTTTATATCGACTTAACACAAGACCCAAAACGACAAAAATCCACAATACACTATGAAAAATATGACTGTCAATGGTAGAAAATAGTTCAGTTCAATAAAGATGATAAATGCGACACTCTACGTTCAATGTACCTTTGGATGCGTAACGCGATACAAACAAAAGAGTTGCAGGGAAGGTGATGCGTCGGTTCCTTACACGCAAGAATGGTGATGCGTCGGTTCCTTGCTCCGGGGGGAGGTGATGCGTCGGTTCCCTACTGCTGCGTAGGGGACAGTGATGCGTCGGTTCCTTACCAGAGAGGAGGTGATGCGTCGGTTCTTCATCGCGTGGGGAGGTGATGCATCGGTTTCTTACTGCGCTTCTGTGGTGATGCGACCCGCAGCGCCTCGATGCGATGACGACCCGGTGCAATGAAAGAAAATGGTATCTTCTTCTTGATGCGACAATGAAGGGGGCGATGCGTGCACGCCCGACGGCTGTGCGGCGACTCGGTGAATCTTCTGAGCCGCGACAGGCCCTGCGACACGCTTCTCCGATGATGCGACAGTATCTGATGCGACGGCGACACTCTTCTCCGGTGATGCAAGGTGCTTCGGTGATGCGAGGGCGACAGCGGCGGCCCGCTTTCTCGGCGATGCGATGACAACTGCTGCGGCGGCGACACGCTTCTTCTTCGTGAGTCGCGCTTCCAGCTCCCAGCGACTCGCAGTCTCTCAGAAGGCCCAACACAACAGTAGGCACTTCAAATTCCCAGCAAGGGAATTCAGGGGAGCTTGTTGGTGAAGTCTTGTATCCCTGAGACTTCAGCAGGAGGCAAGCTCAATCTTCAAGATCTTGGAGATTTTCTGCAAGATGATGAAAGTAGTCACAAAGTTCCTTTCTCCTTTCTTTGGCAATCAGACAACCACTGCAGGCCAATCCCTCAAACAGCACACATCATAGGGATAGTCTCCTCCTTCAGTTTCTCTGGTTCCTCTCCTCAGCAAAGGTTCTTCTTGTTTCCCAGAAGTGATCTAAAGTCTTGGGGTCTGGGCCCCAATATTTATACTAGCAAATCCTTTGTCCTCTGAAGGCAGAGGGTCCTGTACCTAGTCCAAACCAGTTCTGGGTGCATTCTGCCAGTGCACACCTTCTTCCTTTGTCAATGTGGGCCAGGGACATCAGACGCACCACAGGAGGTGGAGCCAGCATTGTGGAAGGCAGGCACAGCCCTATTCAGGCCCAGGTGCTACACCTCCCACCACTCTACATGCAGATAGGTCTATTCAGCCCTGTGCTGACTCAGCCTGTCTCCTGGTGCCCCCCAGCCCCTGTCACTCACAAACCCAGACATACAATACACAAGCTAGCAGAGGCAGGCTGGATGGTTAGGCAAGAAAATACCTACTTTCTAAAAGTGGTATTTTCAAACACAGAATGTTAAAACCAACTTCACTAAAAGATGTATTTTATCATTCTGAGTTCAGGCATACTAAATTCGCTTTTCTACCATGTTCCCTGGGTCAGTTAGGATTATACGATGTTATAATCAAACTGCCCATTCTGGCCTATGGGGACAGGTAGCCTTGCAATAGTGAAAAATGAAATTGGCTGTAATTCACTATCAGGACATGCCACACACACCAGGGCATGTCCTACCTTACACATACAATGCACCCTGCCCTAGGACCTACCTTAGGGGTGACTAATATGCAGGAAAGGGAAGGTTTGGGGACTGGTAAGTGGGTGCACTTACCAAGTCAACATGGCAGTACCAGACTGCACACAGGCTCTGCAATGGCAGGCCTGAGACACACTTTACAAGCTGCTCCTGTCGGTGGCACAACCAGTGCTGCAAGCCCACCAGCAGCATTTGGTTCACAGGCCCTGGGCACAAACAGTGCACTGTACTAGGGTCTGACAGTGAATCAAATAGACCAAACATGGAGTCACTAATCCACACATTAATTTACCATAGGGAGCACATGCACTTTGGCACTGAATAGCAATGGCAAAGTGCCCAAAGCATCTAAACCAGCAAAAACATATCAATAACAGAGGAGGCATAGTGAAAAAATGGAAGGGAGACCCACGCCAAGGATGCCAGGTCTAACACTCTTTAAAATGCTTTCCTTAGGCAACTGACAAGAAAAAACCTCTGGAGGTGAGGAGAGAAATATGATCTTATTTCCTAATTTGGAGCCTGATTTAGAGTTTGGCAGATGGGATACTCAATCAAAATGTGACAGATAAACTGTTTTTCAGATGAGATATCCACCAGGTTTGTGACAGAATATCACATCCACCCAACTCTAAATCAAGCCCTAAGTAACTAATTTAATAGTACAAACTTTTGATTTATGTACAGCATAACTATAGTGTTTATTGGCTAGCTGTTGTACACTAACCATGCACAGTTTCTCTGAAGAATCTTTGCTGCATAGGCCATGCTACAAAGAGGGAGCTAAGATATGTCATAGAGAGCCACTATCATTTATTTCAGTATCCAAATGTAATAATTCATTGCTATGACGTAGCAACGGTTGATAACAAAACTCTTTACTCACTGTTGGTACCTCATAAAGGCCTTTCAGGCCAGGCTGAAGGGGTCTCTGAGAGCCTGTCAGTGCAGCGCTGCATAACTGCTTTGACTGCAAGCAGAAAGTACAGCTGCTGGAAGAGGAAGGAAGGAAGGGAAGGTGGTGGGGGTTGTTCAAGGACAGGAGGTAAGTTTTTAATTTTTTTATCTTTTGGACAGGGATGCTTAATAGAGGCCATGCTATGTAAGGCTCAACCATTACTCCTCTGAGTCTGCGTAGCAAGTGAAAGCAGGGGCAGATTATTATGGGGGCAATACAAAACATAAAATTACAGCTAGGTAAAGAGTGAATTATGTGAAAGTTTTTCTCCTCAGGGTTCTGAGTCACTTCATAGACAGTTCAAGCTTTCTATTTGATATCACTTAGAACCCCTCAGTGAAAAACATTCCAGCGATTCATTGTTACCCATCTATAATTCTATATATTATTAATTTTGTGAGTCAGATTGTTTGGGCCAGCCAGTCCATCAATAATTGTTTATTTCGGCTAAAATAACTTTACAAAAAAACATCATAAAGCACATCACGTTATATTATCAAATATATCATTATAGCAAATAATCATAGCTAGTCACAAGCAATAGATTTAATTTGACAGCCGTAATTAAAAATGTTGCATAATATAACAGATCAGTGGAGACATTATCTGCAACTAAAGAAACGCTGCTCTGCAAAATGTAATACTCGCAGCATGTGAAAAATGGACAAACTATTTCTTTGTAGGCATACATTAACAGACATGATGCAGCCTAGAGGCTTGAGCTGCTTCCATTGGCCCCTGGGACCCCAGTTTTAATCATGGCCTTGGTGCTGAAAGCAACATCATGCGATTCTGGCAAATCAGTTAATCCCCTTGTGCCTAAATGTGTGTGAAATATATTTGTATAATCCTCACTTGATGTAAACAATCATTTCTTGACCCCTCACATATTGCGCTGTGCTGCACTGATTCACATCTAGATTTCCTTTATATAAGCACCAATACACACAATAAAGCTTGAAGAAAAATATAACATGCAAAGTGATTTGAACAGATAAGTTATCACAAGGGCACAGGTTTAATAGTGGCTTCTAAATGCCAACCTTTAGGAAAGTACAGAAAACGGTGAGCAATGTCCACTCTAAACATGGTTAAAAACATCTGTCTATGTAGCCCATTAACTAAAGTAAGGTATGGCTTAAGCCCTGATACAGATTTTTAAATTATAAAATATTTCAATATGGTTTGAACTATGGTGCAGATAGTAAAATGATAAAAGATCTAACATTTTGACTTATGGACCTGTGTGGCATCCCTAAATGACCTCCTCTCTCTAAATAAAGTTTTGACTCAGATTTTGTCTTTTGCACAATATTTCCTTGTGAAACATACAACTCGGGATGATCCAAGTAAAAACAAACGCCCTTGATATAATGACACCACACATTTTTGTGGAACATCTAAACTCGAACAGTCACGTATAATCTCCCAATTTAAGACAGCCACTGCATTAGCCCAGACAGCTCAACAGGAGGAAAGGCACCAGTTAAATGATATCATCCAGATAACTCAGTTTCTCATGGCAAATACAATGTGATGTGCCCTGAGGTACTTCTAGTAAGAGCAGTCAATATCAATATTCTTCACCTTTGAGTCTAGATAAATCTGTTCTTCCCCAAACGCCTGTGCTGTGGATGACAACAAAAAATCATATACACTATTTTATAGTCTTTTGTATTGTGCAGTGGCTTTTTCGCCAAATGAGCAGCACAATTTAAAATGGTCCATGTGACTCTATGGACTTAATTTGGCTAGTTTGCAAACATTGAGTCCAATAAGTCTTATTGTGAAATTGCACACCCTAAAAACAGAATCCAAGAACACGTCATATTTGGAAATTGTGGTAGCTCAATTCTAACTCACTTTAATACTGATTTGGCCTCTTGTCTATGTATTCTATTATTTTGATTAGGAACCCAAACCATTTCCTACCTTAACAGCGCCAATTGAAAGTAGTAACACTGAGGAACCAAAGGACTGGAGAACCCTGGAACTGGAATCTGTGGTAGAGGAGCAAATTGAGCCAAGATTTCCTACTGGTTCTCATCCACTGACTGAGGTCTAGAAGTAAGATCCACATATGTGTCACAAGGGTGAAGGCTGGCAGGTGTAGGATATTCAAATGAATGGTGTTTGTGGACTGAGGGCTGCAAGTGTCTGCTATCTTTTGCAGCAACAGCCCCAATAGAATAATTGTTTCCATTTCTGTTGATGGCAGCCACAAGTGAAGCAGAATGTCTGCCAATATACAGCACTGATTTTTTCTCCTGCATGCGTGCCTCACAGACCTGGCAGTGATAATGTTAGCATTCTGTTACATGGTCACAATGATGAGATCTTTGCGATTCCTACTTATGAACCCCATTACATTTCAAGTACATGTATCTGAGTACATATTTTTCATTTATAAACATGAGCTACATTTATTATTGTAGTATTGACTGCACATGTACAACATATAGCATTTGCTTTATTGTAGTTTGATGGCACATCAATTATTCATATATATGTATCAATGTGGTTTATGAGTGATAGAATTTAGTGAAGGTGCAAAAGAAATAGTGCCTGATTACAAGTTTAGATGCTATATATTGCCCCTGATAAATAATGATACCACAGGGTACGTTATTTATCAGGTGTGATAAATAACACCTATTACGAGTTCATGGGGAACAACATGCTGATTTTGGTGTGTAACGCACTAAAATCTGCATATTACAGTAAATACTGTATGTTTTCCCCTGTTAAATTTCAGCAGGTTTGACCTGCAGAAATGTGATGATGGTTGAGGTATTTAACGCATACAATAATGATCTGAGACGTCAAATACCTTCAAAATTGCAATTCGATCCTATGAGTAAACAGGAGTTTACGCATGTGTCAGAATATTATGAGGCATATATATCCCTATATGTGCTAATTCTTGCATTTTGCATTTTACATCATTTACCATGAGGCCCGCTCTTTTAAAAAAAATCCGAAAAGCGTATTTAAGCCTGGTATAGACATACATTAGGCAGAGAGGAATCCTCAGCTTGCTTCCCAGGAGATTGGTTCATGGGAGCTTAGAAAAGGCCATTGGCTCCTCAGTTCATTCACAACCTCATCAGCTCATGAACGACAAAACTAAGAGAGAGAGCAACCTTCTCGAAGTACAGAACCACAGAGTTGTTGTTCAGCTAAGGTATGAGGGCTAGAGTCCATCTCAGGAAACTCAGTGGGGCGTGTTTGGTGCTAAAACAGCTTAGCTAGGAGCTAGAAGGGATGAGAGGCTAACAAGGAGTGGTTCCATCATTCAATGCAATGAATTACTGAAACACTATCACTATGCGGCAATTCTTTTAAATAAGTTTCCTATTAAGCACTTTCATTGCCACTATTGTATTTGTTTTTATAATTACTCATTATCTGCACTACATTAGGCCATTCATTTTAATAAAGTCTTTAAAATGTATAGTGTGGGTCTCATGTGTATGTCTCTCTATGGAGAAACGACTTTCAAATTTCTCTTAAAAACGAATAATGCTGTAGCTTCACAGAACTGATTGTTGCCAGGAATGTACCATTCAGTAGTTGTTCAGTGGGTTACAGTTCACAGGAGCCTGTGCTTTAGCCAGGGGATCCAGAGTTTCCAAGTAACTGGGTCATATTTTCCAAAGGTGAAAAAACATATCAATAATTAGTATGAAAGGGAACAACTGGCTTGGTGGGTTGTGGGTTGTGGAGGATTTAGAGGAAAAAGGACTGGTGGTTGTTCTGCTGCTTTTAATACTCTCTTCTCAAGCCATGCAATGTAAGGATATCTAGGATGTGTGATAGGAAAGATCGCTGGAATGCCATCATGTTTTATGACCCATATTGTGGCACATTTGTCCTTCCTCATATTTGTTTGGATTGTTTCATTGAATGCATACAATTTTCCACTTCTTTTTTTCAGTTTAAGTATGTTTGATTAAAAGTATAACAGAAAGTAATAACATAGTGTCAGGATACTGATTAACACATAAAGGTAATGCATCACTGTATATGTATACATCCGCATTCAAAAGCAGATATTAACAGTAAGGAGTAGAATAAAAGAAATCTGAGTAGGATAATATTTCAATAAAACATTACGTGGGGGCAAGAAAAAGAGAAGAGACAGTAAAGGGAAAGTCATGGTATACCAAATGTCTGAAACACATAAAAATTCAAAATAATGGAAATTGTGAGCACTAAAGATAAGCAGTACAAGCTGTAAGTCATCATATGATGGTAAGTAAAACATATATACATTCAAGGAGGTTTTGAAACTTCTTCAGCAACAATATCTATTGATTTACTGTAATAACTTGAAGTATCAAGGAATAATGTTAAATGTGACCATGTATGTTCTCTTTTATGAGCTAATGCAATCAAATCTACATAGGCTCTATCCAATCAATGATTATAACATACTGCCTACCACCATGCCTTATATGAAACCTGTATGTTATTTTTTGAGGTTCTCTTTGAAAAGCCATAGCAAGTAAAATGTCTACTAAATGAGGTGTGTATGTGAGGTGAGTCCAAATAGAAGAGAGGCTTCCTAATAAATATGTTATGTATAAAATATGGATTGGTAACGTTGAAATTCTAGTAATTTGATTTTAAACTTGTAACAAAAAGCATGAATATGAGGACATATGAACAGCATTTGCAATAAATCCCATTGGGCTGCATTAGAAGACCAGAAGTTATCTTGAGAAACAACATTCCATTTGTATAGTAACATAAGGGTGAGGAGTATTCTGTTGTATATAAAATACATTGTTTGCTCAAAGGATGCAGCTCTAGATGCTCCATGAATTTTGGTACAAAGCTAATCCTAACACTGAGTAGACCATTCTGCTTGTAAACCATGTTCACACTGTAATTCTAGGTTAGATTTGCATCTAACAATAGAGAAAAATATGAGGTGCTTATGTTATAACATTTAGAGAGGGTATAGCTGTCTCAATAATGGAGCTTCCCAGCGCTAGTCCATGGAAAGATAAGCAACTGCCACAGTGACCTAAGGAAAAGATGCCAGAGGGAAAACCTAGGAAGAGAAAAGCCAAGTTTTCAGAGTTTTTCTGAAAGACAAGTGGTTCTGGATGTTTCTGATAGACAGAGGGAGCGCATTCCAGAGGACTGGGGCTTTTGCACGAAACGAACGGCCACCTGCTCTTGCTCTCTTAACATGGGGGACAGAAGGCAGAATAAGGGCGGCTGAACACAGGGAGCATAAAGGTTGATAGGGGGGATAGTAGATGAGACAGAATGGGAGCCCCCTGGGAATGTAATATTTTATCGGCGGTACACATGGTCTTAAAGTGCACACGCTTCTCTACAGGGAGCCAATGCAATTTTTCAAAGGAGACCGGCGGCAGGACAGAATTTAGAGGAGTAACTATTCATTAGCTGAGAAGACTAAATATAATTGTCTCATCTTAGATAACAAACACGAGATAACAGCTCAAAAACGTTCACAGACCAGACGAGCCAGCTCATTTCTTCCTGTTTTTATCTTTTAAAGATATTGAAAAAAGTTCTGCCTTTGCTCTCAGCGGATCTTCAGATAACAGTCATGGTCTCTTTAGTGCTATCACGTCTGGACTACTGCAATGCTGTATATCTGGGCATGCAGCAAGGTCTGCTAAAAAAACTCCAGAGGTTGCAGTTTGCAGCAGTCCAACTTTTGAAAAACATCAAGAAATACGAGTCAGCCTCTAAAGGGCTAAAGGCGCTTCATTGTCTATTAAAGCTGTGGTATACTCCTAAAAGAAGCCTGTGATCATCTACTACTAAGATGCTTAGATGATGAAGGTTCCATAAGATCAGTTAAACCTCTTGGGTGGTAGGAGTTTTGTTCATGCTATATCCTTGTTTTGAAATCAAATGCCGCTGCCATTAAGATCGCAATCTAATTTGTTAGTTTTTTTAAAGCTTTTGAAAACTTGGCTTTTCTCTATTTCTCTCCAAGTTCCTGTTATGGTGTGGTTGTGCCTAGTATTTCTGTAATGCAGAAACTAGCAACAAGGCGTCTTTCGGAATTTGTTGAGCTATACAAATAATAATCAAATCAGATTTTAGGAGAGAGAACAGCAGCCTAGCCATGGCATTTTGAGCCAGCTGGAGTCTTCTAATCACTGGCTTGTTGACTCCCAGGTTGAAGTAATCCAGCCAGGAGAAAATAGCTGCCTGAATGATAATTTGACAGGTGCCAGGGTCGAAAAGTCCAAGAATGGGTTTAAGACCTCACAAGAGCCCAAAACACATGCCTGCCACCATTTTCACCTCCGCTTCAAAAGTTAAGGTGTGATCCACCCAAATGCCTAGATTTTTGACAACGGTCTTGGGGCGAGGTGGAGGCCCAAGGGAGGCAGGCCACCGGTGGTCACCTCAAGAGTTGGTATCATTTCCTAATAAGAGGATTTCTGTTTTGCTCAAATTCAGTCATAGACAGTTAGGATCCATCCACTCTGTGACAGCCAGCATTCCTCTTTGGCAATTGCTCAGGTCTGATGTGGGGTTGTCAGAGAAGGAGAGCACAAGCTGTGTGTCATCTGCATAAGACAAAAGCTCAAGCCCCAAGGATTACATGACCTGAGCCAAAGGTTGAATGTAAATGTTAAACAATGTCAGGTTCAAAGACAAGCCCTGAGGGACACTGTGGCTCAGAGCATGTGAGTGGGAACTGTAGGGAGGGGAGATAACCTGAAAAGAGCACTCCAAGTGAAAGGAGGCAAACCAAGACAGTGCAGAACCACCTATACCACTATCCTGTAGGCGCTGAAGCAGTATTTTGTGGGATACCGTATCGAACGCAACGCTTAAATTGAGCATAATCAAGGCTGAGGATCTGCCACCATTCAAAGTCCTATGGAGATGCTCTGTGATGGCAAGGATTGCAGATTCCGTACTATGCGCCGCCCTAAAGTTGTTCTGGGAAGTGTCCAAAATCTAGTTCTCTGGAAACTTAGTTAATATAACGTTAACGTGTCTTGGCAAGGAAAGGTAGGAGAGAGATAGTCAGAAAATTCTCAGTTATGGAAGCATCCAGAGAGGGTTTTTTCAGGAGGGGGATGACCTTGACATGCTTCCAGGGGCCAGGAACAGATGCCAATGAAAAGAAATGATTAATCAATTCCAGAGATGTTGGAAGAAGAGAGTCCTTAAGTTTAAGGGGCACATCTGGCTTAAATGGGTGAGCAGGTGAGCCTGATTTAACTTGACTACATAAAGTGCATAGCTCCGACAGATTCAAAGGAGAGAGGACATTTAGCGAGGACAGGGCATTGCTAATAGGGTAATCTGGCATCAGGGTGGTAGTCTTAAGGGTAAAGTTCAAATAAATGTAATTTATCTTGCCAATAAAATAATCTGCTAGCTTTTCACAGTGAGCTTTGGAGACTTCAGTGGGGTCTGCTGAAAGGGTAGGTTTTGTAAGACTATTTAGAAAAATGAAACTCTCTTTTTTGTGGGGTTGTTGCTACAACTTATTTTATTTGCAAAATAGTCTGCCTTGAAGTTCCAGATCAGTTTGTGGTAGGCCTTGGTAGCTGCTCTGTATTGTCTTTTTTTGAGAAAGGTCATAACATTTAATCCAAGCGTGTTCTAAGTCCTTATAATGTTTCCTAACAGAGATTAGGGTATCGTTAAACTAAGGGGAAGCATGCTCTCTCCTGCCCTGAACCAGTCATGAAAGTGTCTAAATCTGATTTCAGCCAATTTATTTGCTGCCTCAACAGGAGGGTCCAACTGAAGGCACTGAGTCTGAATGTGGTCACTGAATTTTTTTTAATCCAGCTTGTGCCATTGGCGTTTAAGGACTGGATCTGGACTGGGTGTCTGCCTTTGGCATGGCAAGCGAATGAATATAGGGATCATACAATGATCAGTTCAGGACATGAGGAGAGGGGTCACTACCCTCATGGAGCAAAGATTGTAAAAGACAGGATCTAGAAGGTGACCAGCTGAATGAGTGGCACCAGGTACTGATTGAGTTAACTGACATGCAGCAAGATCATCAATGAAATTAACGATATCACCGTCATGACAGGCTTCTAGATGGAGGATAAGATCTCCCAAAATACTAAAATTGGTGGAGCTAATGGTAAGTGAAGCAGTGAGATTTGCGACTTCCTTCCTGAATACTTTAGACAGTCTAGGTGGACGATAGCTTAAGATCCCTGATAGGGTGAAATTGTTGTTCAAAGTAATTTTAAAATGGGCGCTTTCACAGTCTGGGATTGTGCAAAGGGTCAAATTACATACACAGATCTCTCTAGAAATCACCACAATGCCGCCTCCTCTGCCACTAGTTCTATTGAAATTCTTCAGATGATAGCCGGGGGGAGCGCTAAAGCAGGTTCAGCTACAGAGACCAAGGTAAACCAAGTCTCTATAAGTAATAGAACATCTGGGGCATGATCTTGGACCAGATCAAAGACTTCGGCATGGTGTTTGATCAAAAGCTTATATTCTGTATGCTGGGGGGCAGTCTGATTGTGGACGCAGTAGGGTTATACTCAAAACAGCAGGTCTTTCAGCAAAAAGGTAGCTCATCTGAAACCTACCCATATACACTACAGGTGCGAGAAGAGGTCCGAAAAGCATAAAGGTCACTCAAGGATTAGAGTTGTGGGAAGCAGGGTGCCTGGCCCCTGGCACCGTCCAGGCATGTACTGCACAGAGGGTCTTGCCTTTGGCATGCCAGCGGCACATCTGCGCCATGGCAAGCATAAAATACCCAGGGAGCTCTAACAAGCTTCTTCCGCACCTCTCTGATTGGATCCCTCAGGACCAATGAAAGCGAAGCAGGAAGTGTCAGAAAAAACAACCCAATTTAATGAAAATAGTTTCATAACAGGTTCAGCAATAAGCAAAAAATGCCTACCAATCCTCTTAAAGTGCACACACAGGTTATCATTAAAACATATAAAACACTCTACAGCAATTTCCAAAGTCTTAGGCCCAAATCGCAGCGTTTATGCATGGGCCAGCGCATCCGCGTCATGGCAAGAATGAAATACCCAGAGAGCTCTAACAGGCTCCTCCCAGGCCTGTCTCTGACTGGATCCCTCTGGACCAATGAGAGTGAGGCAAGAAGCGTCACAGAAAACTACCCAATTTAAAGAAAAATATAAATGAAAGAGGGTTTAGATTTATGTATTAGCAAAGTAACTAATTTATTTTCATACGTGCATGGTATATTGTCATTGTGTTATAGCTTCATGGAATCTTGAATCTGCTGGGTTAGCTGTGTATATTTATGAATGGAAGAATGTGGCAGATGGAAAAGATTCTAGGCTGTAGAAACCGGGCAGAGGCATACCATTAACAATAATTTGGTTAATTAAACTAACCCCTTAGACGAAGAGAAGGATCATAGCCCAAACCTTTCAGCCAACTATTAGCTGCCAGCTTAATTAGACATTCTGCCTCCACGTACTGGAATATTTAATTCCAAAACCCCTGAACTAGAGGACACTGAGTGATAATATGCATCCAATTAGCTGTTGACTAATTTGAACAGCGGAAGCACTGACTAGACTGGTTAGGGTTAATCTGGGATAGGAACTGTGGGGTTCTATATAGCAACCATTTGCTAAAAAATAACATCCAGCTCCAATTAGCTCTGCGTGATACACTAAAATTAAGTTTATTGACCTCAGTCCACATCCTCTCTGTTAATTCCAACCCTTCATATTTTTCCCATTTAGTCATTGCTTTCTGAGTGAGGTCCGGACCTTTTGTAGAAGACAGAAGTTTTTTCCATTCCCCGGTTTTCCTATCCACATGTGCTTCAAGTAGCACGAGCGCCATATTTTTACTCCTGTTAATTTGAACGAGATCCTAATTACTAAGAAATTTATATAGCATTCTGTAAGACCCAAAAAGGAGGAAATCGTTTTGAATGAAATCATGAATTTCAGAAATATTGTGGCACCTATCCATCATAATAAAGTCAGAGATTTTCCTAAATCGAGCTTTGGCCCATTTTTGGATCATTTTGGATGAATCTTTAATCCCGGATTCCAAAGCAAGTTTGGATAAGGGGGTTGCAATATTGATAACGGGGATTGCGTATCTGCTAAAAAGATCCTGCCATTTGCAGATTTTTGGGGTGATTTCGTAATTTTTAACAGATTACATATCTGGTGCTCTGTGCAAATTAACAACATAAAATAATTCACAAATTTTCCTGTATACGATTGCGATTTAAACCTAGACATATACTGCGCAAAGTATGCAAAATAATAGTCCTTGTGATTGCGGAGCTCTAGCCCGCCTTTCTCCAAATACTCATATAAAGTGCTTAAAGCAATTTGGGGGGCTTTTTTTTCCCCAAAGGAAAGACGTGAACATAGACTCGAGCTTTTTAAAAAAGGGTGCTGCTAAAACACACGGAATAGCAGAAAATAAAAAATTAAATAACTCGGAGAACAGACATGTTGATCAGCGAGACCCTCCCCATAATGGTTAACGGGAGAGAGTTCCAGCGTGATGATAAATCCTGTACTTTTAAAAGAAACAGAGAGAAATTTAAATCATACAAATCCGCGATCCGTGGCGAGAAATTGATTCCTAAATATTTTTTGGGTTGAGAGTTTGCGCATAAGGCAATATCAGTATGCAGAGCTTCTGGCTTGCATCCGCATAGTATTATTTCTGTTTTCTCTTTAATAATTTTATACCCGCCGAGGACTTCATACTGTTCGAAAATCTCAAAAACTTTCACCTGGATCCCCTTATCACAGTCGAGAATTAACATAATATCATCAGCGTATAGTTTTAATTTCCCCATAGCTGGCAGAGGGGGGCGGATATCTGGATTGTCTCAGATGCCAATAGCCAGAGGCTTAATAAAAAAAGCAAATAAAACAGGAGACAACGGGCATCCTTGTCTGGTCCCTCGTTTAACACTTATTTGTCCAATCTAAACAGTATTGACAATGATGCTGGCTTCTGCATTGTGGTACATTCTTTGTATCAGCCCCGTGATCTGGCGGGGTATGCCAAATCTAGACAGGATACGGAATAGGGTCTCCCAGACCACGAGGTCAAACGCCTTCTCTGCGTCCAACAAGAGTACCAGGGCCGGTATATTCTTGGTCTCAAAGTAATCTAGTGCTTCGACTAAATAGTGCATGTTCGTCCCTAGCTGTCTCCCTGCGATAAAATTATTTTGATCAGAATGGATCAGATTTGGTGCTATTATGTTAAATCTGTTAGCTAAAAGTGTTGTAATAATTTTGTAGTCTGAGTTCAAAAGTGTAATTGGACGATATGAGTTAGGATCCTCACCGTCCTTCCCCTTTTTTAAAAAGCTGACCACATTCCCATTATGAAATGATGCTGGTGTCGGCCCCCCCTTTAGCATTGTATTGGTGACCAATAGAAAGTATTCCAGTAGAACCCCATAAAATTCTGCCAGTAGACCATCAGGTCCGCAGGCTTTGCCAGTAGGGAGGTTCCTAATAACCTCCGCCAGTTCTTCTTTAGAAAAGGGGCGCATCATATTAACCGATCTCGGAAAGTACAGTGATTTTCTGTTCCTAAAGGAACATCTCCAAGGAAATGAAATGAAATGAAAAAGAAATTTATAAAGCACGAAACATTCACCCGAAGGTGTCAAGGCGCTAGCTCGTCAGACAAGAGATACCGGACAGTTTTAAAACCACATCAGAGATTAAAAAAACACGTTTTTAACGCCTTATTAATGCATTATTAATCGATTGTTTTTTATCGTAAATACACCTATAGTGTTCCAACATTATTTCCCCAATGTTAGTCGGGTCCTTGCTCTGAATACTGGAAACAGGGCACCTCAATGTGCTTATCGGATTACTCACAGCTTGCTCCCGAGCCTGCCAAGCAAGGAACCTCCCTGTGAAATTACTTTCCTCGTATACCTTTTGCATATAGGAGCGGTTCAAGGTTTCACATTTTAGATAATATGGCTCACTTAGCGCCCATTTAGCCTGATTGAGCTTTTGTTGATTAAGAGCAGAGGGACTTCTAGGTAAGCTATCATAGCACTGCTGCACGTTACGTTATAAGGTTTGCTTTTGTCATTTATCTTTTTTTAAACTTTCTGTGTCTTTACCTATTCCCAGCCCACAAATATATGCCTTTTAATGAATCCCAAACAATATGATTTATTGCCAGAAATTCTTTTATCTCTGTTTTGCAAAATAGCACCCAGCTTTCTTCCTGTAAATACTGTTTATTAAGAACCCATCGCTTAGGATGTACTAACATTTTCCCTAACTCAACCTCCAGAACAATCATTGCATGATCAGAAAATCCATTACGTAAAATTAGCTGATTTCTAAAATGCAGGGTCTTAGATATAAGGAAGAAATCTATATGGGAAGAAGTGCGAAATCTGCCCGAAAAACAGGTAAATGCGATTTTGGTAGGAAATATTTCCCTCCAGGGATCAATTTACCCCAGGGTCTTACTATAATTTTGAATAATTTTAAAGATTTTTGGTTTTAATTGCCTTTTGGATTTGACTGAGGAATCGATCTTAGGATTTAGTAAGATGTTGAAGTCTCCTCCTATGATTACTTTGCCAGGAATTTGTATTAGGGATTGGAATAGTTCTTCAAATGGCTCAGCATTATCTTCGACTGGGGCGTAAATACTAGTGAAAGTGAGGTTTCTAACCCCCAGCCTACAGGTCACCCAACACCACCTTCCATTTTTATCATTTTCAAAAATTTACCACCTCTGCTTCAAATTTTTTACCCAGGAAGATCGCAGTGCCCCGATTCGCTGCTGGAAAGAGGAGAAGCCCCGGTATGCTGCCCAAGATCTAAACATGGAGAATTCTGCTAACTTCTCCACCGGTATATGAGTGTCTTGGAATCAAAACTAAGGATGGACTGTTCGTTTTAATCCAGGATTCAATGGTGCACATTTTTTTTTTATTATTAAGGCCATTAACATTCAGGGAAACCACCTTGAGAGTATTCATCTTATCTAATGGCGCAATATATTACTTGACCATAGAAAGTGTTGATATGGACTAAAACTTTAAGTTAAGTAAGCCTCTAATATACAGAGTTTGGCCCCAAAGCTCTGCTGTTTAATAAAGCACTCAGCACCAAAAGGGTGCTCCAAAGCAATAAAACTTATGATGTTAATTTATCAAGGCTTTGCGTTATCGCCTCTCCCAGCACTGTTCCTAGGTGCTCGTTCACGAGTAAAGTTTTAATTGTGCAATTAAGTTTGACAATTGATTTTGAAGATGGATCTCTTTTTCCCCCCTTGCTCCTGATTCCCCCACACCACCATCAAACCCCCCATTATCCCCCCACCCCTCCTCCCCGAAGCCATGGTGAGTGGTTCACCATCCCACTCACACCTGATAGGATTATCCCGCCCCCAAAACTGGCACCTTGACCTTGTGGCCTTGGGGGCCAACCTCTGTATATTTCACAACTTACTTAACTTAAAGTTTTAGTCCATATCGAGTACCTGGTCAGGAGAGGATCCCCCCTGCTGAATCATTGGGGGCAGGACTAAGGCTCATATCACAATCCGCTGAAGCCCCCACAGCTTTTCTGGGAGAGCTCTGGGGCTGCTGAACTATATTCCAGATTCTCTGGGCGCATTGCCAGATCTTTCCACAAAGAAGCGGCATGGTTTGCCCGCGCCATAGCCTGTCCTACTCGCTTTTTGACCCTCTGAGCCAGGACAGGAGAGTCGAGATGGGTTGCACCAGTGCCTTTAGAGAAGTTTTGCATTTTGAGACTTACTCAAGTGAATTTTACCTTCCGCCTTTCACTCTCCATTTTCTTCATCTCCTCCTCCGCTTGAGGGTTGATCACTGATTCAAGATTTTATAGAGATTCATATACTGCTTGCCGCGATTGTAGGAGTTCAGGAATACAGAGAACTAGATACCATGTATTGCTGCGCTTGAGCCCCCCCCAGCGACCCTCTACTGGGTAGCGCCTCAGCACTTTGCCAGAACCAGCAGCAGAGTGATGCACTTACCCCCCGGTGAGGAACCTGGTGGTCTGCTGTAATAGGAAAACTCCACATATACGTCACTGGTCTGCTGCTGATCCTGGAGGGGGGGCAGCACAGCCTGCCCAGACATGTCTCAGCGTCAGCAACCCAATGCCATATCACCTGTAGCAGCAGCCTCAACCGTAGCGTGATCTGCAAGGATCGCTGTCCTGCCCTGCTAATACCGGCCAGTGAGTGAATCCCTCAAAAAAAAAAATCACCCAGTACCAGAGAGTTCTCCACTGAGCCAGTCAAAGAGAAAAACAGAGTCAGTTGCAAAAGTATTCCCCAGGAGCTATCTACTAATCACCAAGGCTCCAAAGTGCATGTCCGTTCCTTTGCCTGTGGATCCTAGCAATGTCCTGTTTGAGCCCAGCAACGGAGCAACAAAACTGATGGGGCACAGAGCTCTAAGGGCCCATTACAGGGCACTGCATTTCCCCTATCTGCGTGCCGTTCTCTGCCACGGCCATTGCCGGCTGCGCACGCATAGTCCTGACGTGGCGGGAGGAAGTGGCTTCAGGCGAACTCAGCCGATAGCCTGCATCCCGACCACCGGGTGAGCTCCCCAAGGAAAGGAATATTTATTATTCCTTAGAAAATGCATAAGAACAGAGTCTAATTTTTTAACGTAATGTAGTGGAATGTGTACAGGAATCATGGAGATCAAATATATCAAACGAGGATAGAGCATCATTTTAATAGAAGTCAATCTCCCCACCAAGATAACATTAGGGGGTTTCATTTGAAACAAAAATGTTCTAGTATTTGCAATACATCATCAAAATTCAGTTTAGGGGTTGTTTTAATGGAATTGGTGAGCCACAATCCTAAACATTTAATCTTACTTTGTGGCAAGCAAATCCTAAATCCTTAAATCATCATTGATACTGAGTTTTTTAAGGGGTAATATCTGAGATTTATCAAGATTCAATTCATATCTGAATACAGCAGCAAATTTGTGGACCTCTGATTGAAAAGCAGGAATTGATTTATTTGGGTTAGAAAGATTGAACATAATGAATAATAAAACCTATAGTTGAAGCTTTTAAGGAATCCTATAAGATGTGTAGTGAAGTGTCTTGAGGGGTGTTGAATGTGAAGAACTCATTGATGACATTCATGAATTGTATGTGAAAGGAGGGATCCAATAGGAGGAAATTATTAAATCTCCATATTTTTGGGTGAGAATGAATTGGTAAGAGATCAAAAATGAACAGAAATTAGGATAGAACCACTTTCTGCATGAAGAAGATTTTGAGCTAAAGATTTGGATGACAAAATATAATCAATTCTGGATTCGGTGCAATGAATTGGGGAGAAACAAGTATATAAGCCTGGGCGTAGTTCGCGAAGTAGCGCTACGCAAAGCTACGCAAAGTGCAGTTCGCACTACGTGAGCTACGCGTAGCACTACGCGAACTGCGTAGTGCACTGTTCGCAATGATTGCACAGTGCCGGATGCTTGTCCGCACTGTGCAATCATTGAAAACGGCATCTTGCACAGTGCGAGCTGTGCTTTACTGCCGCTCGAGTAGATTTTTACTCGAGCGGCAGCTTTCTCAACGCGGACTGGTAGTTTCTCATCGCGAGCGGTCGCGAGCATACGCGACCACTCGCAATGAGAAACCTGACCTCCCCGCGTTGAGAATCTCGCCGGGAGGTTTATTTTCCACGCTCGCGATCGGCAACTTGATGTTGCTGATCGCGAACGAGGAAAAAGTCTCGCCGGGATGATCATTTTGCTTGCTCGCGGTCGCCAACTTGACGTTGAGGACCGCGAGCAAGCAAAAATGACCGCTGCACTACGCTACGCGTGTTTGCACTGTGCTACGTGCAATTCGCGTTGTGCGAAGTAGCGCAAACTTCGCAAACTACGCGAGCGTAGCGTAGTGCTTTGCCCAGGGTTACAAGTATATTCTCTTGCAGTGGTATTAGCAATCCACCAAGTATCCGTTAGTGATTTTTGCAAAATGGTTGAACAGAAGGATTTACGCATTGCAGAGTGGAGACATTTGGCTTTAGAAAGTCTGTCTAAACTTGGATCAACCATTTGAATACAGTCTCCTCCCTTATTAAAATATTCACCACTAACATTCAAGATTTGCTCAGTTATATAGTAGCATTTACTTCTTTAAAGCAGGAGAGAAAAAGTCATGACCTTCCCATCTTTTCTTCAATTTTATATAACATCATTACGACATAAGTGTGTTTCTTGAAGAAATGTGATGTCAGCATGCAAGTTGGATAAGTGTGAGAGAACTCTATGGGGCATATTCCCAAGAACGTGTGATAACCACTGCAAATTTAGCTTAACGCAACTTTGCATATCGCAGTCCATCGCGGGAAATTAACGCCTTGTTAACCAAGTATTCACAACATGGCGGCCCCATACGATACTCCCCAGATAACGCGCCAACTGACCGCGTTAGAATCAACGCCACGCCGCAAAAATGTGAAACACCAACACAAAAAAAGCTGCGATGAGGCCAATCGCGATACGAAAATCTGCGAAACCCAGCTACAGGCCTGCAATCCACACGTGTCAGGCGGGAACAATCACCATAAAAGGAGAAAAAAACCAGATAAACAAATGCCAAACAACAGCGAAGCACAATGGACGTTGCCGGAGCAAGTACGGAGGAGAGCCAGAACCCCACAAGCCCCCCGGAGGACCATCCTGGGACTTCGGGGTCAGGGAAGGGCAAGGACAAGAAGAAGAGGAAGACGAAGTTCAGTCCGCAGGAAAAAAGGATCCTGATAACGGAGGTGACAGAACACCATCAACAACTGTTCGTCACCTCCACTGTGTCATTGGCAACAAAAAATACATTATGGCAACCCATCGTGGACAAGGTGAATGCAGTCGGAGTGCTGAAGAGGACAATGGGCGAGGTCAAGAGGCGCTGGAATGATGTCCAGCGCAAAACCAAGCTGAAACTCGCCAACAACCTGAAGACAGCAATGCAGACTGGAGGTGGGAGCCTAGCGCCACAGGAGGAGCTGGACGACATGGAGGAAATGGTGTCCACAGTCATCAGTGGGGAGACGGTGGCAGGAGTTTGGGGCCCGGACACTGCTGAACAGGACCCGACACAACAGCAACAGGGTGAGTAACCACCAGGGCCTGGGGGGACGGGGGAGATGGGCACAATGGCACACATGCACAATTAATTTGAGCACATCTGCGGACACACCATGCCCCAGACCACCAACTCCCACCAAGAGACCAACGTACCCCAGTATGCAACATGTCAACACCGTACAAGCACAGAAGTCAGAGGCACACCTCATGAAAGTGATAAGGGGCAGCAAAATCTGAGCTGCAGGGGCGACTCCCCAAAAATGCAGCACACACATCACATACAGAGCACATCTACATTGACAACGATGTGACACAATCCGCAAAACACCTACAACAGAACACAGGACACTACTGGTGCCGCTTGGTTGCAGACACTGGCCAATCACAATTGGCATTGCAGGGATATGTGCGTTGATAATGTACAAGTACAAACACACATCCGTGATGTTGTTGAAATGTCCACTGTCCCCCATCAAATAGGCAGCTCCTCCCAAACAGCCACAATGTACCCAGTCATGCTGTCTGTATGTAAACATGTACAATGCGACAACATGCATGTGGACACATTGTTAAAATGCATCTCCCCTTCACATTTCAGAGGGAGAATCAACATCTCTGGAGACGAAGAGGACGACCACAGCTTCGACTATGACGCCCTCCAACTGCTCGTGGAGGGCCTCCGCAGCCCACTTCCAGGAGCTGGGCAACCCAGCTGCTACAAGGAGACCCCACCCCCTGCACTGACCACACAGCAGGCAGCACCCACCACCACTGCTGCCTCCCAGGACCCCCACGGAGAACACATGGCCTTCCAACGCCGTGTTTTGGGGTGCCAGGAGAATCTGGCTGAACAGGTGCGGGTGGGTTTCGACCGCATGGAAGACAAACTAGATGCCATATGTGGGTGTCTAAGTCCCATCAAGGACCACTCACGGTCCCTAAAGGAAACCCACAGTCCGCTCCATGCTCTCCAATGGACCATGGCTGACATCGCTGGAGCCCTGACTCAGAGAATGGTACAACTGTCCAGTCCGAGTGGCTCTAGCGATGTCACACGGGAGTTGAGAAACATGCGGAGGTTAATGGAGACCATGGAGCGGGCGAATGCGGAACGAGCGGCTGCCACGGCTGCACACCAGCGAGAGGTAGCTGGGTTCCTCAATGACCTCAAGACCCTCCTCATGGCATTGCTGCCACAAGGCCTGGAACGGATGCATGCTGCTGCCACCACTCCATCCACATCTCCGCCCCTGAAGTGTCAGTGCCACACAGTGCGGCAGACCTTCCACCTTCGGCCACAGATGTGTCACTGCCACACAGTGCTGGAGACAGAACACCACCACCCTCACGTGAGGCACATGAAACAGCAGAGAACGAAGATGCGGATGATACTGCCCTCGTGGTAAGGAGGACGCAGCAGCATGCATCTCATCCATAGGTCCGGCTTCAGTTTGGTACTGCCCTCTGCATCATCACCTTCCACTGTCCCCCGATGCACTCTGCGACACTCACCTTGGACCTCGACATGGACTGCCATATGATGTTTGATTGCCATTGACACAGCAATCAGACTGCAGACTGTACTTGTCCTCTTCCTTTGGACTTCTCATACCCTGGAGGATCCTGGCTGGACCTCCACGGGACAACATTGTCATGTGGGGTTTGCATGGCCCTGTACTGCTCCAGATGCAACACTTCACTGAATGTGCATTAAACATTCAAATACACACAGATGTGTCATGTCTATGGTCTTTTAAGTGTGGAAGTATGGATGAATGTGGGCTCACTGGAGTCCTCTTACGTCCATGTGGCTCATGTCGTAGAACAGGGGTGACAGAGTGACACATTGCCCAATGCGGTCCAGGTGGCGCTGACACAACAACAGGGGCACACACATGAGTTACTTCCTTGTCCAGCCCAGTACGGAACCACGCCCAGGGCCCCGGGGTCATATACAGACCCTTACGCTGGACTGGCATACGCCAGGCCAGCCCACTCCGCTTACGGTCACAGGGGGGGACGGCAACGCTACATGTCCCCTGTCTTTCCTGTGGTGATCTGATGCTCACAGGTCTAGTTGTCAGCATGCCACAGCCACTCCCTCACGGCTGGTTTACACCCACCCCACACCCATCCAGCACACGCGTCACGGGACATGTGACCCTCCCAATGAAAAGGGACGGGCACACATGCTCGACGCCATTTCCACTCTCTATCTCAGTGCGTCCATGTGGTGTTAAGTAGGCATAAGGGCCTCGGGCCCTGCAACATCACATTCCCCAGGACCGGAGGTAACATGATGGCGTCCGCAACACGATACCCAATCATACAGGGACCATGACTTTGGGACACTGACTTGGTGGCACCGGATACATTGCGGCTGGCACAGGCACACCGCCACGGGACGGTGACTTTGGGTGCACTGAGGTAGGGGCACCTTAAGTGCTGAGCGGGTGTGCAGCCTGCGATGATGCCCCGTCCCGGCCGTCCAGACTGCTCAGGATTTGTGTGCCCTGCTGGACCGCAGTGTAGGCCAGAGCCAGCGGGCAGCGCGGGCCTAGCGCCTCATGTTGTCGCATCCCGGATCACAGAGTTAGTGGCACCTCAAGGGCTGAGCAGGTGTGCAGCCTGCGATGATGCCCGGTGCACTGGTATGTCCTCTGCCATGGCGAAATCAAGACCCAGAATCATATGTGAGACCTGGTGGCCTGCGGATCGGGGCTGCATGATGTGGAGGGTGCCATGTCCGCGGGCCCTGGGCATGTGGCTTGCAGCAGCATGTGGTGGGCCCTCATTACTACACACCAAGGGCGGAAGGTGAGCAGTGAGGTCTGGGTGCGCTGGGGCGGGCATGCACCGCTGTGGTGGGAGGGGCTGGGGTACATCTGCCTGGGTGCGCAGGGGCAGGCACGCATCACTGGGCAATGGGAGGGGCTGGGGTACATCTGCCTGGGTACGCAGGGGCGGACAGGCGATGATGTCTTGTGCAATTGTGTGTACTTTGCCATTCATGACTCTGAACTCTGTTTCAGATGACGGATCTGTTTCAGATTTGTGAACTGCACTACATACAGGCACGTGGTTGCAGACACACCTGTGGCAGCAGGTGGACAGTGTGACCTGGGTGCGCATTGTGGGCACTCTCCCTGTTCATCACTTCTGTTATCTGTGTCTCACTCCCCCTCTCTGTCTGTCTTTCTCTTGCTCCCCCTCTCTGTCCGTCTTTCTCTTGCTCCCTCTCTCTGTCCATCTATCTCTCGCTCCCCCTCTTAGTCTGTCTTTCTCTCGCTCCCCCTCTCTGTCCTTCTTTCTCTCGCTCCCTCTCTTTCTCTCTCTCTCTCCTTTGCTCTCTCTCTGTCCTTTGATGTGCGCAGTGTAGGAGAGTAGGATCTGCTTCACATGGGTACCCCCACTTTTTGCTGATGCTTCACTGTTTTTCGACTTTAGTCTGGCTGGGGCCCTGCTAATCAGAACCCCAGCCTAGCTGCTTCCTCTCTAAAATGGTTTCCATGTGCCTTAAGCACATCTCTAATTGGAATATGGAGTGCCCTTACAAGTCCCAAGTATATGGTATACTATGTACCCAGGGCATAGGTACCTCAGAGGCCTGCCAGGGGCTGCAGCATGTATTGTGCCACCCTGGAAGGCCATTCAAAATGACACCGCAGGTCTGCTACTGCAGCCTGGGTAAGGTGGTGCATGCACCCCTTACTGTGATATAGGTTACCTATATCACTACATACATACACACATATAAACCTATAAGTCACTCCTATGGCAGGCCTTGTCGATCCTGAAGGCAGAGTGCTTGGTTCCTATGTGAGAGGGTGCCTCTGCATGAGCAGAGCCCCTCTGCAGCGTTCGGAGACCCTTCTCTGATGCTGTTTGTAGTGCAGCCTGACCATATACTCTTAAGCGCATTATAACCTCGCGTTAAATGCTAACTTTGGGATGGCTGCACGGAAACATGTCGTGTTTGGTGTCAAACATCTTGGAATACTACCCCCGCCAGTTCTGGTGGCGGGGTAGCATTCCACCCTTCTAGAGGGAGAGACATGTACACACCGGCCTGCCCGGTAACTTCTTTCCAAGCCCTGGCATCACAAAATGGATGCCGCTGCCACAGACACGGGTCTGGCCTCCTGCTGCTGACTGAAACTCCGGCAGGGGAGGCCTGGACAATAGGTTTCCTGTCCCAGGGAGGTGTAACCACCTCCCCAGACAGGATAATGTGTATTGGGGCTGGGCGGGAGCACTCTCTGGTGCTTTGAAGTCCTGTACTGGGGGCACACTTGGTGTCCCTGTGCATACCCCAGTTCAAAGGGGCTTCCAGCCCCTGCTCTGGCACGAAACTGGACAAAGGGAAAGGGGTGTAACCACCCCTCTGCCCTGACCCTCCCATAGGTGGGTCCCCAGAGTATGTCCAACCCCCTAACTTGGTATAAGTATGGGACCCCAGCCCTTAGGACTTTAGATTTACCTGGACGAAACTCTGACACAGAATCCTTGACCTTCGACGCTCTACTTTAAGATTAGAGGACTGAAGAATCTCCCTTGGGGTCAAGGAGTGACTCCCCTGCTTGGCAGGCACCAAAGAAGCAATTGTCTGGTCTGCATCACTGAAGCTCCCGCCGGACGCCGAAGTCTTTGCATCACCAGAGGTGGATTTCCAGACTTCCCCGGGGCTGCCCTGAGTCCCCAGAAAAGCTGAGGCCCGTAGCTGTTGTGGGTAACGTGGAACTGTGACCCCTGGACACCGAGCACATTTGCAAGTGCATCCTCTTCCTGGGCTCTCACAAAGTTGTGCTTTGGGCTCCGAGTAGCCCCCACCTCCAGCACAGACTGCACCGAAGATCACTGGGCCCCACTCCACGAGTGTCCCGTGAGCCAGCTCCAAGTGCGTCCACTTGAGGCTCCTTCACGGTCACTAGTCCGTTGGCTAGTGGGCCCTCCTGAATGCAACTCTTATTCTAATTTGGCTTCCCTGGTTGCTCCAGGCTTGCCCTGACTTACATTCGCTGGGTGAGTTCCTCAGACCTTGCTGGTCTGCATCAATGTCCTTCTTCTATTTCCAAGAGACTTGCCGTTGCCAAGGCTTGTTGGGTCCAATCCGGTCGCCGACACCCCTGCAATTGACAGACATTGTAGGACAGCTCGAATCCATCTCCTGGTCATCGTCGACGCCTCCTGGACCTCGTGGCTGAAGAGTCAAGACAACCGTCAACCTACCTGAAGCACCCGACATCGGTGGGCATTTGCTCATCGCCTTCCTGGTCCCTGGCTAGTGACCCAGACTCTGTCCCCTCTGCTTTCAGGTTCTTCAGATCTTCGATCCACCTTTGGATCCACCAGAACACTTTCAACTTGGCCGCAAGCAGCACTTTTCAGCAGATCGCCATTGTAAACGACGACGAAACCCGACCCCGAAAGACACCTATGCACCCGGCTTCCCTGGGTGAGGTAACTCGAGTACTCTGGTGCTCCCGTGGGTATAGACTCTAGAACGACCTAGTTCTAAAGGGGTTTGCTCCAAATCCTCCTCTAAGTTTCCCTTTTCTTTAAAATTCCAACCGCGACTTTCCCCATAGAAGTCAACGGCGATTTGCGGCTGTGTTCTCACACTGCACGCGTCCCCCGTGGGTCCCCTGTGTCACTACCTTGGGTGGTTCCTTGTGGTCCAAGCACTTCTACAGGCTCTAGGCCTTGTGTCTAGCTCAGTCGTGGTTCTTATACCACTTTATTGGTATATGGTTTGGTATGCCCCTAGGGCTCAAACGTGTATTTGTGTTATTACTGTTGATAACTAACTTATAACTTATGTACTTCGAACTCTAGCCTCATAAAGAGACTAGAGGGGTGTGTTTAGCAATAAATACATATATTTTGAATATATACCTGGTGTGGTCCCCTTCATTTGGTCACTCAAGAGATTATATACTGGTGAAACAAGCTGCTTTACATTCCTTCAAGACTTAGCCTGAAGGCTGCTCTCCATAGCTACCACTAGGATAGCTTTCAATAAAGGTTGTCTTTAACCTATCTCCAATAGGGGTTGTTTGGACTGAGTGCAAGGTGCCCACTATAATTAGTGGACAGCATATACCAGGCCAACTTCTCACATTGGTGTGCAGCGTGTGGGATTCCAGCTTGCTATTGTTTTACCAGATAATCTCAATTGAATTGATCAACTGAAAACCACCAAGGGTACCTTAGGTACATATAAATCAAGCTTAGTATACAGTAAGTTCTACTGAACTTAGAGTTGTGTGTTAAGGGATAGCACACCCTTTCTACAACTCAAGAGAGTTTAGTAGGCCACACTAGAGTAGGTAGTGCATACACCACACCTCACTAGTAATGTCTTCAAAGCCAGGACCCAGTGAGTCCTTGCCAGAAGCCAGTGGGCTTCTTCCCTCCAAGTATGATAAACTCCCATTCTTGGAATTGAGAGCATTATGCAATACTAGGAAGTTGAAGGCAGGCAAAAGTGCCAGCACCCAACACCTCAGGGAGGTGTTTCTGGCTGATGATCTCAGCAGGCCCCTAGGATCTGAAGGGGTAGGCAGAGAGGGTGGGGCAGAAAATGAGGAAGGGTCAGGGGTGAAGAAACCCAGGCCCCCTCTGAAACTGGCCAGGAAGGTGAAAATGACCTTGACCTGGAAAACCCAATGCCTCCTGTGGAGGAGGAGGAGGATCAGAATGACCTCCCCTTTGTCCCCCAGGAAGAATTGTGAGTGTGCCCAGAAGGCCTAGATCTCCTTCTCAGGAGTCTAACCACTCTGACACCTCAGTAGGGACCTCTGTCTCCTCTCATGGAAGGGAATCCTCTCATGAGAGGAGGAAGAGACTGATTCAGTATGAGCAAGCCCAGCTTGAACTCAGAAAACAGCAATTGGCTATAGACAGGGAGTCCCTAGATCTCTATAGAGAGAGAAAAGTTGGGACTAGAGTCCCATGGTGGCAGCCATTTCCCCAGAGATAGGGAAAGGTCTTATGACCATAGAAACCTGAGCAAGATTGTCCCTCCCTACCAGAGTTGGGATGACATCCACAAGTGGATAACTGCACTGGAGAGGGCCTGTAAAGTACAGAGGGTCCCTCAGGAGCAGTGGGCAGCAATCTTGTGGCTCTCCTTTGCAGACAAAGGTAGAGACAAGCTCCTCACTGTAAGAGAAGAAGATGCTGACAATTACAAAGTCTTGAAGAGTGCTCTTATTGATGGGTTTGGCCTAACAACTGAACAATACAGGTTAAAGTTCAGAGATACCCAAAAAGCCAGATTCAAGACTGGGTAGACTATGTGGATTGTTCTGCTAAGGCTCTGGAAGGTTGGTTGATGGGCAGTAAGGTGTGTGACTTCACAGGATTGTACAATCTTATCATGAGGGAGCAGATTCTTAATAACTGTCAAAATCAGCTGTTGCATCAGTACCTGGTGGACTCTGATCTGACCTCTCCCCAAGAATTGGGAAAGAAGGCAGACAAATGGGTCAGAACCAGGGTGAGGCAGAAGGTACAGAACCAAGGTGGTGACCCAAAGAAGCAAGATTCTAAGAACTCTGATAAGGGTGGGGAGAAGGGTAAAGACCAGAAGTCTTCACAAGGCCCCCAAAAATCTTCTTCAGGTGGGGATTCACAGTCTAACAAAGGGAAAGGCCAAAAGAAACCATGGTGCAAGGTCTGTAAGCAAAAGACCCACTGGACCAGTGATTGCACCAAGTCCAAAGACTCTACTCCAGCCCCCACCAATGCCCCTAAGGCACCTGCTCCCCCTAGTGCAGTCACAGTTGGTGGTGGGACTACACAAGCCAAGGGTTTAGTAGGGTTGACCCTGGGTAAGGAGATGAGCTCTGACCTAGTCAGAGAACTCACTCAGGATGTCCTAGTCTGTGATGGAGGCATGGATGTGACCTCCTCTGTGAGTCCCAGTAATCTGGGCAAGTACAGACAACAGCCCTTAATCAATGGAAAATAGGCTTTGGCATTTAGGGACACAGGGGCAAGTGTCACCATGGTGACACAAGACCTTGTGAATCCTGGGCAGATTATACTTGGTGAAATGTACCAAGTGACCAATGCTAGCAATGTTAGAACAGACCATACTCTGGCAGTTGTTAACTTCTCCTGGGGAGGGGTAACTGGCCTTAAGAAGGTTGTGGTAAGTGCAGACCTACCAGTTGAATGCTTGCTTGGCAATGACCTAGAAACTTCAGCTTGGGCAGAAGTGGAGCTCAGGACCCATGCAGAAATGCTGGGCATCCCTGCAAATGTGTTTGCTGTGACCAGGTCACAAGCCAAAATGTCTAACACTGAACAGGCCTTGGATTCTGGAATAATGGACCAAGTGCCCTCCAAGAAGAGGAGTAGTAGGGTAAAGGCAGTGCCTTCCCCTTGGCTCAGAAGGAAGATCAGTCTCTTCAGGGAGATGATCTCAGTCCTTAGGAAGGAACTGTCCCAGAGGAGCTTGAGCCTGATCAGGTTGAGTTCTTAGGGACAGGGGGCCCTTCCAGGGCAGATCTGAGCCAGGAGCAGCAGAGCTGAAACCTCTCTTGAACCCCTCAGACAGCAAGCTGCTGCTGAGGCTGCTGGGAAAGCTAGTGGTCCCCATACAGTGTATTGGGATGATGGACTCTTGTACTCAGAGTGTAGAGACCCCAAGCCTGGTGCCACCAGGAGGTTGGTTATACCTCTGAAGTTCAGGGGCTTCCTATTGACCCTAGCCCATGACATTCCCTTAGCAGGTCACCTGGGCCAGAACAAGACTTGGGACAGACTTGTCCCTCACTTTCACTGGCCCCACATGTCTGAAGACACCAAGGAGTTTTGTCGCTCCTGTGTAACCTGCCAGGCCAGTGGCAAGTCAGGTGGCACTACAAAGGCCCCCCTGATACGACTACCTGTGGTGGGGGTTCCCTTTGAAAGGGTGGGGATTGACATTGTTGGTCCCATGGATCCCCAAACAGCATCTGGGCACAGGTTTATCCTGGTGGTAGTGGATAATGCCACCAGGTACCCAGAGGCTATTCCCCTTAGGACCACTACAGCACCTGTGGTGTCAAGAGCCCTCCTGGGAATTTTCTCAAGAGTGGGCTTCCCTAAGGAGGTTGTATCAGACAGGGGTGCTAACTTTATGTCTGGATACTTGAAAGCAATGTGGAAGGAGTGTGGAGTGACTTACAAGTTCACCACACCCTATCACCCACAATCCAATGGTTTAGTTGAGAGATTCAACAAAACCTTGAAGGGCATGATTAAAGGGCTCCCAGAGAAGCTTAGGCGAAGATGGGACATACTCTTGCCCTGCCTTTTATTTGCATACAGGGAGGTGCCTCAAAAGGGGTTGGCTACAGCCCTTTTGAACTTTTGTTTGGTCACCCTGTCAGGGGTCCATTGTGCTTGGTGAAGGAAGGATGGGAGTTACCTCTCAAGCCCCCAAAGCAAGACATAGTGGACTATGTACTTGGTCTCCGCTCCCGGATGGCTGAGTACATGAAAAAGGCAACTAAAAACCTTGAGGCTAGCCAGGAACTTCAAAAAGCCTGGCATGACCAAAGGCTGTACTGACTGTTTACCAGCCAGGACAGAAGGTGTCAGTGTTGGAGCCAGTGGCCCCAGCAGCTCTCCAAGACAAATGGAGTGGACCCCATACCATTGTTGAACAGAAGGGTGAGGTTCCCTACTTAGTAGACCTAGGAACACCCAGGAGTCCCCACAGGGTTCTCCATGTCAACAGACTAAAACCATATGTGGAGAGGGCAGACATGGGCTTGCTCATGGCTACTGATGAGGGACAGGAGGAAGAGAGTGACCCACTCCCTGACCTGCTCTCACAGAACCCTGATGATGGGTCAGTAGATGGTGTAGCCTTGGCAGGCAGCCTCACTGCTCAGCAGCAAACTGATTGTAGACAAGTGCTCAATCAGTACAGACATATGTTCTCTCTGACTCCAAGTCAGACAACCTGGTGCACTCATGAAGTGGACACTGGGGACAGTCTGCCTATTAAAAATAAGATTTAATAGGCAACCTGACCATGTCAGGGACTGTATCAGGACAGAAGTCCAGAAAATGTTGGATTTGGGAGTTATTGAACCCTCAGATAGCCCTTGGGCTAGTCCAGTGGTCCTTGTGCCAAAACCTCACACCAATGGTGGGAAAAGAGAGATGAGGTTTTGTGTGGACTACAGGGGTCTCAATGCAGTCACTAGGACTGATGCCCATCCAATACCTAGGGCAGATGAGCTAATAGACACTTTGGCCTCAGCCACGTATCTAAGCACATTTGACCTGACAGCTGGCTACTGGCAGATCAGACTAGCTGATGATGCAAAGCCAAAGACAGCATTCTCAACCCCTATTGGGCATTATCAATTTGTGGTGATGCCCTTTGGTCTGAAGAATGCACCTGCCACTTTTCAGAGGTTGGTGAATACAGTCCTTACAGGTCTGGAAGCTTATAGTGCAGCATATCTAGATGATATTGCTGTCTTTAGCTCCACCTGGGAGGATCACCTGGTCCACCTCAGAAATGTTTTGCAGGCCCTGCAGAAAGCAGGCCTGACTATCAAGGCCACAAAGTGCTAGATAGGGCAGAGTCAGGTTGTGTACCTGGGCCACCTTGTGGGTGGAGGCCAGGTTCAACCACTGCAGAGCAAGATCCAGACCATCATGGACTGGACTGCTCCAACTACCCAGACTCAGGTGAGAGCCTTTTAGGCCTGACTGGGTACTATAGGAGATTTGTCAAGGGGTATGGATCAATAGTGACACCCCTGAATGACTTAACTTCCAAGAAAATGCCCAAAAGGTTCAGTGGACAGTTAGCTGTCAAAAGGCATTTGATGACCTAAAGCAGGCCATGTGCACTGCTCCCATTCTACAGAGTCCTGATTACTCCAAGAAGTTCATTGTCCAAACAGATGCATCTGAATTGGGGGTAGGGGCTGTACTGTCACAATTGAATGATGAAGGTCAGGATCAGCCAGTAGCTTTTATTAGCAGAAGGCTGACCCCTAGAGAGAAACGTTGGTCAGCCATTGAGAGGGAGGCCTTTGCTGTGGTCTGGGCTCTGAAGAAGTTGAGGCCATACTTGTTTGGTACTCACTTCCTTGTTCAAACAGACCATAAGCCCCTCTTATGGCTAAAACAAATGAAGGGTGAAAACCCCAAACTGCTTAGGTGGTCCATTTCCCTACAGGGGATGGACTTCACAGTGGAACATAGACCTGGGAGTAACCATGCCAATGCAGATGGACTCTCTAGGTATTTCCACTTAGAACATGAAGACTTAACTGGGCAAGGTTAGTTTAATGTCCCTACGTTTGGGGGTGGGTTGTGTAGGAGAGTAGGATCTGCTTCACATGGGTACCCCCACTGTTTGCTGATGCTTCACTGTTTTTCGACTTTAGTCTGGCAGGGGCCCTGCTAATCAGAACCCCAGCCTAGCTGCTTCCTCTCTACAATGGTTTCCATGTGCCTTAAGCACATCTCTAATTGAATATGGAGTGCCCTTATAAGTCCCTAGTATATGGTATACTATGTACCCAGGGCATAGGTACCTCAGAGGCTCTACCAGGGGCTGCAGCATGTATTGTGCCACCCCTGGAAGGCCATCCAAAATGACACCGCAGGTCTGCTACTGCAGCCTGGGTAAGGTGGTGCATGCACTCCTTACTGTGATATAGGTTACCTATATCACTACATACATACACACATATAAACCTATAAGTCACTCCTATGGCAGGCCTTGTCGATCCTGAAGGCAGAGTGCTTGGTTCCTATGTGAGAGGGTGCCTCTGCATGAGCAGAGCCCCTCTGCAGCGTTCGGAGACCCTTCTCTGATGCTATTTGTAGTGCAGCCTGACCATATACTCTTAAGCGCATTATAACCTTGCGTTAAATGCTAACTTTGGGATGGCTGCACGGAAACATGTCGTGTTTGGTGTCAAACATCTTGGAATACTACCCCCCGCCAGTTCTGGCAGCGGGGTAGCATTCCACCCTTCTAGAGGGAGAGACATGTACACACCGGCCTGCCCGGTAACTTCTTTCCAAGCCCTGGCATCACAAAATGGATGCCGCTGCCACAGACACGGGTCTGGCCTCCTGCTGCTGACTGAAACTCCGGCAGGGGAGGCCTGGACAATAGGTTTCCTGTCCCAGGGAGGTGTAACCACCTCCCCAGACAGGATAATGTGTATTGGGGCTGGGCGGGAGCACTCTCTGGTGCTTTGAAGTCCTGCACTGGGGGCACACTTGGTGTCCCTGTGCATACCCCAGATCAAACTGGTTCAGGGGCTTCCAGCCCCTGCTCTGGCGCGAAACTGGACAAAGGGAAAGGGGTGTAAACACCCCTCTGCCCTGACCCTCCCATAGGTGGGTCCCCAGAGTATGTCCAACCCCCTAACTTGGTATAAGTATGGGACCCCAGTCCTTAGGACTTTAGATTTACCTGGACGAAACTCTGACACAGAATCCTGGACCTTCGACGCTCTACTTTAAGATTAGAGGACTGAAGAATCTCCCTTGGGGTCAAGGAGTGACTCCCCTGCTTGGCAGGCACCAAAGAAGCAATTGTCCGGTCTGCATCGCTGAAGCTCCCGCCGGACGCCGAAGTCTTTGCATCACCAGAGGTAGATTTCCAGACTGTCCCGAGGCTGCCCTGAGTCCCTAGCAAAGCTGAGGCCCGTAGCTGTCGTGGGTAACGTGGAACCGTGACTCCTGGACACCGAGCACATTTGCAAGTGTATCCTCTTCCTGGGCTCCCACGAAGTTCTGCTTTGGGCTCCGAGTAGCCCCCACCTCCAGCACCGACTGCACCGAAGATCACTGGCCCCCACTCCACGAGTGTCCCGTGAGCCAGCTCCAAGTGCGTCCACTCGAGGCTCCTTCACGGTCGCTAGTCCGTTGGCTAGTGGGCCCTCCCAAAGGCAACTCTGATTCTAATTGGGCTTCCCTGGTTGCTCCACGCTTGCCCTGACTTACCCTTGCTGGGTGAGTCCCTCAGACCTTGCTGGTCTGCATCAACGTCCTTCTTCTATTTCCAAGAGACTTGCCGTTGCCAAGGCTTGTTGGGTCCAATCCGGTCGCCGACACCCCTGCAGTCGACAGACATTGTGCAATAGCTCGAATCCAGCTCCTAGTTGTCGTTGACGCCTCCTGGACCTCGTGGCTGAAGAGTCAAGATGACCATCAACCTACCTGAAGCACCCGACATCGGTGGGCATTTGCTCATCGCCTTCCTGGTCACTGGCTAGTGACCCAGACTCTGTCCCCTCTGCTTTCAGGTTCTTCAGATCTTCGATCCACCTTTGGATCCACCCGAACACTTTCAACTTGGCCGCAAGCAGCACTTTGCAGCAGATCGCCATTGTAAACGACGACGAAACCCGACCCCGAAAGACACCTATGCACCCGGCTTCCCTGGGTGAGGTAACTCGAGTACTCCGGTGCTCCCGTGGGTATAGACTCTAGAACGGCCTAGTTCTAAAGGGGTTTGCTCCAAGTCCTCCTCTAAGTGTCCCTTTTCTTTAAAATTCCAACCGCGACTTTCCCCATAGAAGTCAACGGTGATTCGCGGCTGTGTTCTCACACTGCACGCGTCCCCCGTGGGTCCCCTGTGTCACTACCTTGGGTGTTTCCTTGTGGTCCAAGCACTTCTACAGGCTCTAGGCCTTGTGTCTAGCTCAGTCGTGGTTCTTATACCACTTTATTGGTATATGGTTTGGTACGCCCCTAGGGCTCAAACGTGTATTTGTGCTATTACTGTTGATAACTAACTTATAACTTATGTACTTCGAACTCTAGCCTCATAAAGAGACTAGAGGGGTGTGTTTAGCAATACATACATATATTTTGAATATATACCTGGTGTGGTCTTCTTTCATTTGGTCACTCAAGAGATTATATACTGGTAAAACAAGCTGCTTTACATTCCTTCAAGACTTAGCCTGAAGGCTGCTCTCCATAGCTACCAGTAGGATAGCTTTCAATAAAGGTTGTCTTTAACCTATCTCCAATAAGGGGTTGTTTGGACTGGTGCAAGGTGCCCACTATAATCAGTGGACAGCATATACCAGGCCAACTTCTCACACGCAAGACACACCTTCTCATCATGATTTTTGTCTTGCAGGCTGTGACCTACGGATTGTCCCAAGGGGAGCCACCATGTGTCTTCATTTCTGTTCTGTGTTTCTTTGAATAAATTTTCATTTGTTACATCGAAGGTGGATGTGTGATGCTCATTTTTGTGACGACACATGCATGCCACCAAATGTGATTGTGCGACATCTGGCGGATTATTTGGTACATGTTCCGTATAGTTGATGTGGTATGTCCTTGGCCGGGGGTCCGGGTGGGGGTCCTGGGGTGGTGGCGGTGGGTGTTGTGGCCCTGTTGGGGCTCCGAGCTGCATGATCAGTGGTTCCATGGCATCTGTTGCCCTTCAGGTGTGGCTCTGGGCTGGGCTCCATTTTGTGGTGCAGGCTGTGGTCTGACTTTGCACCAGGTCAGAGCAGGTGTTAGTTTCCTGCTGCTAACGGGCCTTATCGCCTGTTTTGTGGTCTTATCGCCGATGTGGCTGCTCGTTGAGAATGTTGCGGAGTGGTGTTTTTGCGTTTTTTTGCATGTGTACGCCTACTCTGCATCTCATTAGCGATAGTTGCGGGGGTCATCTGTGGCGATGTTTTTTGCGGATGCTATCGCGGGTAAATTGGTGTTCTGGGCTGTTAACACCAGCTTGTGAATGGTGCGATGAATTTATCGCCACTTTGGCTGCGATAAAGTGCCACTAACTCGGCGATAAGTCCTTGAGAATATGCCCCTTTGTCTTTTTATTGGATTATTCAGACCTTTAACATTCCACGAGATTACTCTGAATGATGACAATAAGAAAATTATAGAATAAAATCGTACTTACAATGATATGAGCAGTAAGTTGAGTAGTAGAATGAAAAAGTTGACAATAAAAAGAAACTTCTGGAAAAAGAGACTGTAAGATGGAAAATAAGAAAGAGTACAGAGAAAAAGGAAAGAATGGAGGAAACTTCAGACAGAAAAGACAATACAAGTCATAAAACTGTCGACTGTTGGACATACCTAAGGGAAGAGTATCTATTAAGTCACAGGGCGCAGGGAAAATCATGAAAGGCAAGATGGACAAGGGGATACTCCAGACTTTCAGTACACATCAGGGATATACGTTGAAGTATGGAGCGATGCTGTAAAGAAAACAAAGGGGCAGATTTACAAGCCCCTTGCGCCACTTTACCGCCGCCTTTGCGTCACTTCTGTGACGCAACGGCGGCGTAAAGTCAGCGCCATGCTGCAGGGTATTTACAACGTGATGCATCTATGGAGATGCGTCACTTTGTAAAGCCCTGCGCTACATGAAACCTGCGTCAGGTTTCATGTGGGCGTTCCGGACCGGGGGGGGGGCGTTCCGGCGCAGAATTGCCTCGCAAAAGTGGCTGAGTGAAATCTACTAGATTTCACTCAGTCACTTTTCTGACCTTGGTGCGTCTAAACCTTGCGCCTGCATGAAACAGGCGTAAGGTGTGACGCACCATGTGCAAGATAGGCTGGGTCGGCATAGTGCTGGAGTTGCGTCGCGCCTGTGACACAACTCCAGCACTGCGCCAACGTTACGACGGCAGATGCAACACGCATCTGCATTTCCTTGTGCCATGATGCACCGCATTGTAAAGGCGGCGCATCACTGGTGGCGCAAGGATGGTGATGCGTGTCGTAAGTTTCCTGACGCATCCCTGCTGATTTGCAGGGATGCGCCAGGAATTGTAAATCTGCCCCATAGTATTAACAAGAATAAGTAAATATAATACCAAAATATAAACATTACTGTGTAAAAATGTAAGAATAACATTTATATTTTCAACTATTTCATTAAATCTTCTCTACATTGCTGAAGAAAGGTCTTCAATTTTGCAGGATCATCATATGCTGTAATTTTATCTTTATAAGTTATTTTGAAATGACAGGGATGAATGAGGCCAAATATTGCATTAAGAGCCCTTAGCTGTGGTCGAAGATCTAGACATTGTTTGCATTTGTGTGCTGTAATCTTTGCTAAGTCTTGTAAATGAAATTTATGCATAGACCAAATAATTTGCTACTTCATTTTTGCTGCATTATGTATTGTGATGAGATCAGTATGCTCCAAAAACAAGATGATGACACCTCTAGCAGGCCTCAAAAAATCATAAAAATGTTACTAGACCTGCAGGTCAAGTAACTTCAATAATCTACTCAACCTAACTGTAATTTACATGGCCTGTGCCTAACTGTAATGTACGTGAATCGTACACTGGTCTCAAATTGTGTGATCAATGGCAAATATTTCATTTTACAGAGTCGCCTTTTTTCTTCATTCTCACATATGAGTGCACCTTCAAATATGTGAGTTCAGCATTTCTGCTGTGCAAAACAAAACTCCATTATTCGATTAAACTAAACATTTGCTCCATGTTTAATAAGAATCTAGCCCACATATAGGGGACACATGATCCCTGACTTGCCTCTCAGTTTACTAATTGGATTGTCATCAGGGCAGGTGCAGGAGTGTTTCTCAGTACATGTTTAAACAGTTATTTGTAATAAATCTATTACTAAGGCATGATGTTGTAGCGCACTGTCATTTACAGATAGTAAATATCCAAGAAACCACCAAAAACCTTCCCACTATCTTGCAGGTTTACTGATAAAACTATATAATGTATTAAGAATAGTCTGTGAGAATTGGGTTTCAGAAAACATATTTATCATTTGTACATCACCAAGTAAAGTGTTATAATTTGCTTTTCATCCTTTTAAAAACATTTTATCACATAAGTACAAAACATGGGCTATCACAATTACTGAAATATATTTTGAAATGTTTGTACAGTAGAATTATTAGCTATATAAATGTGTGTTAGGAATACAGCCTTTAATTTCACACTTCGTACAGCAGGTCAGACAGTCCACTTTACAAAATCCTGGACCTCTTCAGTCAGAGAAGGAAAAGTAATTGTAAACTGACTTCTGCCTCTGAACACAGACCAAATGTGACAAGATAAAAACAAGATTTAAAGGCCTCTTTATTCCTCCTTCACTGTCTGACTGAACAGAACACCTGTTCTTTGTCAACTCGCCAATATGGGTGAGTATATACTAAATATAGCTCAACCTGCATAAATCTGGCTCGCCATAGCGATTAGGTGAGTAGATTTTTCGAGGCCTGTCTAGGATTAGAAGAGGTTCTGGGACCTAATATATGAGCACATTGGATATGGAGAGAAGTAGAAGAGGAAAATCCAGAACTTTCGGAATAAATGCTTTGAAGAACTCAAGGGGGTCATTGCCCTTCACATTTTCTGGCAAACTATAGATTCACATATTATTCCTATGATTCATAATTTTCAGGTCCTCAATGTGCCTTTTTAATCCTTTATTTCCATTTGCATCTTGTGAATTGTGGAGGTAGTGTGTTGAATAAAGCTGACTAGTTGCTCAAACACTGAAATGCGTCTGTCCATGTCTGACCATTTGTCTTCAAGATTATGTAGCATTTTAGGAGTATCCTCAATAAAAGTTTTCAATGCATGTAGTTCCTCCAATGTTAGTTCCATAGATATAGGAAGAATTTTACTGGAGAAGGAGGATCCTTCTTTTGATGTTTATGTGATGATGAAGGTAAATGTTTGGCAGATACTTGAGATTTGGGAATAACCGCAGGCATGGATTAGCATGATGAACCTGTGCCTCCGCCTTGGAGATGGTAGGATTATTACTTGAAGTTAAAAAGAGGCTTTGATTAAGAGAGAAAGAAAAGGAAGTGATATGTGGCAGTTTCCAACAACTTATTCTCCCCATAAAATTATAAGTGCCCAAGTGAACTTTAAAAAATAATCCTCAGAAGAATATCATATGGAGAGGAGAGAAGATGTGGAATAAATACTATGGTAAAAAGCAGCACATATTATCACATCAAAGGTAACAAGAAAGAGAAGCAATTTTGTACAACTGTGCTGTGAGAGAAAAAATATTTCATGTAACATAGAGCACATAGCAGCCGACGTAAAGAAGACAAATGCAAAAAGAACAATTGATGGACAGAATGCAGAACAATGTCATACATTCACTCCAGTACAGAGATCCGGGCCTAAATCCATCGTTTTTTTGCTCCCCATGCCATTCCAGTTTGAACCCAGCCATATGCAAATCAGTCTTGACCCTGCACTCAATGGGAACAGTCCAGCCCGAACTGCCAGGCCAGGTCCTCCCTGGACTGGAAGCAAGCATCCTAGGACCGGTTTCGGGCTTTCACCCCTCCTCAGCCAGGATAGCTTGACTCCAGTGGCATGGAGAGCATGGGACCCATGTCTAGGCATACCCGTCCCACTCGGGGTGACAAATGCAAAAAGAACAATTGAAGAACAGAATGCAGAACAATGTCATACATTCACCCCAGTACAGAGATCTGGGCCTAAATCCATTGTTTTTTTGCTCCCCATGCCATTCCAGTTTGAACCCAGCCATATGCAAATCAGTCTTGACACTGCACCCAATGGGAACAGTCCAGCCCGAACTGCCAGGCCAGGTCCTCCCTGGACTGGAAACAAGCATCCTAGGACCGGTTTCGGGGTTTCACCCCTCCTCAGTCAGGATAGCTTGACTCCAGTGGCATGGAGAGCACGGGACCCACGTCTAGGCATGCCTGTCCCACTCAGGGTGACAAATGCAAAAAGAACAATTGATGGACAGAATGCAGAACAATGTCATACTTTCACCCCAGTACAGAGATCTGGGCCTAAATCCATTGTTTTTTTGCTCCCCATGCCATTCCAATTTGAACCCGCCCATATGCAAATCAGTCTTGACCCTGCACCCAATGGGAATAGTCCAGCCCGAACTGCCAGGCCAGGTCCTCCCTGGACTGGAAACAAGCATCCTAGGACCGGTTTCGGGGTTTCACCCCTCCTCAGCCAGGATAGCTTGACTTCAGTGGCATGGAGAGCACAGGACCCACGTCTAGGCATACCCGTCCCACTCGGGGTGACAAATGCAAAATGAACAATTGATAAACAGAATGCAGAACAATGTCATACATTCACCCCAGTACAGAGATCTGGACCTAAATCCATCGTTTTTTTGCTCCCCATGCCATTCCAGTTTGAACCCAGCCATATGAAAATCAATCTTGACCCTGCACCCAATGGGAACAGTCCAGCCCGAACTGCCAGGCCAGGTCCTCCCTGGACTGGAAACAAGCATCCTAGGACCGGTTTCGGGGTTTCACCCCTCCTCAGCCAGGATAGCTTGACTCCAGTGGCATGGAGAGCACGGGACCCACGTCTAGGCATACCCGTCCCACTCAGGGTGACAAATGCAAAAAGAACAATTGATGGACAGAATGCAGAACAATGTCATACATTCACCCCAGTACAGAGATCTGGGCCTAAATCCATCGTTTTTTTGCTCCCCATGCCGTTCCAGTTTTAACCCAGCCATATGCAAATCAGTCTTGACCCTGCACCCAATGGGAACAGTCCAGCCCGAACTGCCAGGCCAGGTCCTCTCTGGACTGGAAACAAGCATCCTAGGACCGGTTTCGGGGTTTCACCCCTCCTCAGCCAGGATAGCTTGACTCCAGTGGCATGAAGAGCACAGGACCTACGTCTAGGCATACCCGTCCCACTCGGGGTGACAAATGCAAAACGAGCAATTGATGGACAGAATGCAGAACAATGTCATACATTCACCCCAGTACAGAGATCTGGGCCTATATCCATCGCATTTTTGCTCCCCATGACATTCCAGTTTGAACCCAGCCATATGCAAATCAGTCTTGACCCTGCACCCAATGGGAACAGTCCAGCCCGAACTGCCAGGCCACGTCCTCCCTGGACTGGAAACAAGCATCCTAGGACCGGTTTCAGGGTTTCACCCCTCCTCAGCCAGGATAGCTTGACTCCAGTGGCACGGAGAGCACAGGCTTGGCAGTTCGGGCTGGACTGTTCCCATGAGGCACAGGGTCAAGACTGATTTGCATATAGCTGGGTCTGAACTGAGGTGGCGAAGTGAGCTAAAGAACGATGATGGATTCAACCCAGATCTGTGACTGGGGGTGAGTGTCTGAAAAGTTTCAGCGCTCCGTCCATCATTTCCTTGTGTTTGCTTTGTTCGCCCTAAGTTGGCAGGGTATGCCCAGACGTGGGGTCCCTTGCTCACTTTGCCAATGGATTCAAGGTAGCCTGGCTGAAGAGGGGTGTTACCCCGAAACCGGTCCCAGGATGCTTGTTTCCGGTTCAGGGAAGACCTGGCTTGGCAGTTCGGGCTGGACTGTTTCTATGAGGCACAGGGTCAAGACTGATTTGCATATAGCTGGGTCTGAACTGAGGTGGCGAAGTAAGCTAAAGTACGATGATGGATTCAACTCAGATCTGTGACTGGGGGTGAGTGTCTGAAAAGTTTCAGCGCTCCGTCCATCATTTCCTTGTGTTTACTTTGACGTAAAGAAGACAGCTCCATTTTGAGGAAAAGTAAAATGGTATTTGCAATTAATGCAGAAGTGTATAGATGTCAAATTCCTCTCATAGACCTCAGGAATGGCTTAAATTATGTAAAAAGGTTTTAGAGGTATGTCGATATGGTAGAGCATGTTATTTCCTTGAGACAGGAATAAAAATGTCCCAAAATTCTGTAGAGCTAAAAAACACTAAATGGCAGCCATTAGAAATGAAGGTGCAGCGATGCACTGAAATTACATAAAGCTGTTAAGAAATGCTGAGGAAAAAGCTCCAGCTGCTCACCACAAGGAGTTCAAAGCATTATCCTGTCTCTCCATAATGCGTAAATTCAACTCTCCAGCCGTGAAGAGTTCGTAGAGAGACCATTAGTGTGGTCCTGAATGTTACTGCACAGCTTGGACAGAAAGTCCTTGGAGCCCTGGGACACCATAGGGAATATTGTGATTCCCCTGTTATGGGAAGGGAATTGGAACGTAAATGTAAATCAATGTTAGGATGTAACTGTTAAAACCACTTCTGTGAATACAGGCAACCTTGGAGGTGCTTAACATGAATATGTCACTTTGTGCTTATTAACGAGGGTCGAGTCGGAGATAGTATTTGACAGTTTGCAGGGTAGAAAATGCTGGCAGTTGGGCTTGATTGCTATTCCATATTTAAAAGATAGAATTCCCAGTCAAGATGCTTTCCATTCCATTCCATCCTACCATCTCCACACTGATTTATTATTGTCACTACGGTGCCAGAATATCACACATATCACAAGCAGCCTAGTCTTTTGACTTGGAATGTCTATTTAGAGTAGGGCAAAAATGTGAGAACCTTGTATCCAATTGACTGCAGGATTACACCCTGACGAGCTCTTGCAGGAATTGTCTTGGAGTCCTAATGCTGCTACCTAACAACTGTATGCAGCCCCTGAGCCACCAGAGACTACATTGAACAACCCTGTATCTTAAGAAAGGAAATTGCCAAAGAAATCCAAGAATCAATGAGAAAAAGGGATCGTAAAATGATTTACTTTCACAAAATAGTCTTGTACCTGAAGAGCCCTATTTTATGTCTGTAAAGCAATCCCAGTTCCCCTACAACTTACTTATCCTACCATGTTCCTTTGAAGCAAGGATCTTGAAAGACACCTTGAGGAGAGTCTCTGACAATGATGCTGATGCTATTTAACTTCACTCACTAAATTACATCCAAATCTGTATCCCATATCCTCTTGAGACTCTTTTGAATCTACATAGCCTTTCTTAATACAATATACTTTTTCCCCAAAGATTTTACCCGTTTTTCATTGCTAGTTTCTCTCAAAAGTATATCCTTATTTCCACCCCATTTCTGACTGAGTCATGTATCCATCTACCCAGCCTTTTTGAAGGTCTTTAAAACATTATCCTCACTGAGAAAATGCAGTTTTTATAGTCAATATAAACTGTGTGCTTTCCCACATACTGTTTTCCTCCTCCTGAGTTTTTTAAGTAGTTCTCAGATTATTACACCTGATTTAAATATTTTCTTTCAACTAGTCATTTAATAGGTAAATTGGCTTGGCTGTAATGTTTTGACAAACAGAGGAAACACAATTTATGCTGGAATTGAGCCCTCAGAAACTTGGAATGTTGCAAACCAAATTAGCTAAGAGTTTCCCACCTCCACTCATGCCCTTCTTTTACTTTCGTTGCAACCAGAAAATTGTTTGACAAAATCCAAAGTGATGTTGACTGAAGAGGTACCATTGTATTTTCCCTTTGTGCCACTCATTAGCTGTAATTAAATGTTAACTTCATTGTTGTCCTAGTCTCCAGCAAAGACAGAGGTTATTGAATGCAATAAAAGCCCACATCAAAGGACTTAGTGAACCTGTGATATGATACAGTCATCACAACAGGTGCCATCTGCATATGTCTAGCACATAAAATATATATTGCACTCCACATAGGGTTCAAATGTTGCTCAGAATTGGGGCAACAAACATCTTTCCGGTTTAACAGTGGAGTCACAGGGGCTGTCTGCTAGGTCACTGCTTGTTTGGTAGCTATCCAGTTGTGGGCTAGATACATGATAACCGGCTTCTTGTGTACAAACTGCCTAGTGGCTGTCTGCCCAGGAGCTGTCTGGCCAGGAGCTGTCTGCTTATACTATGTCTGCTTTTTGATTGAATGCTAAAGGGCTGGTCTTTTGGTGCTTTGCTTCTCATAGACAGACTTCATGAAACCTGCTTGTGGAGGGATGGGCAGAAATAAGGCTTTGGATCTTCATTTTGTGTTTTCTGAATGACTAATGTATTCTTTTCACATATAGATGTATATAAAAACTTCAGTTATTCTCCACAGAGTTTCTGTCACTCGTGTAGTGGGCGGCAGTCTCAACACTCTTGTCTCTTCTCTTTTCTAGGTCTTCATGGTCTTCTCCACCGACGTCTCTTGAAAAAATGGTAGAGGTGCCCAGGTAAGTATATGTCTTGAAGAAAGGTTGTTTTCTCTCTATCTCTATGTGCTTACTTTTTCTCTATTTCCCCCCTCCCCCTTTTTTCTTTCTCTTCCTTAGATTTCAATATGATGAACTTTAAAACTTCACTGATTCTAGTCAAAAGGAGGTGAGGGAAAAGGGAAAATGAGGGGAAAAAAATACTCCAGTGGTTGTAAAGGTGGAGATAAGTAAATATTTCTTGCTTCTCTCAAGGTTATATGTCAAATCTTGTTAAGTCGTTCTCAACTTTCTTTATACAATCAGCAAGTTCACCCATCAGAGAGACTCTTTCGGTGCAAACAGAGTCAAGGGAGAGAAAACCTCAATTAGCTGTCACCCGCACAGTTTCCAGTAAATGAGTAGTGAGGGAATAAGGGAAAAAAACTGTAGTTAAGCATAATCTACAAACCGGCGCCCATCACACAATCACACACCAAGCTTGCCACAGACCTCCTGGACTATGGCAGGATAGTGTGCTAAATCCAGTGGTGTCCACCACTCCACTGACCAGGCATCTCCCTCCCCTATGTCCTCAGCTTCGGGGTAGTCCTCCGGTGCTCTCGTGCTGCACTTCCCTGTGTCAGGCAGGTGCCTCTTGACTCCCTTCTCAATCTTCTCGAGTGCCTCCAGATCACGTTTGTTTTGCTCCGCCTCCTTCTCTCTCTCCACCACCTCCTCTTCTTCTTTTCTGTTCATCACTCCTCCCCTTTTCTGCCAAGAAGAGTCATTCCTAGATTACTCATTATTCTGTGTTTTTGTTTCCACCCCTTTCCTCCTGCTGCCAGTTCACTTGTCTTTCTTTTATTATCAGGTCATATCTGGGGGTTGCAGGACTGCAACTGTTTCTCTCAGGTAAGTTTTGTTTACTTTCTCCATGTCGTTCCTCACACTGCCTAGTCGATGACTGGCATCTATGGTCTGCCTCCATATTGAATGACTGTTAGGTGCTGCTTGATTTGTGACTTGCTGTTTGATTCATTGGCTTGTTGGTGCTCAACTACAGCAGGCACCTGCTTACAGGTGCCATTGGCTGGTAGCTGTCTGCTTGGCGGGTGCTGGTTTAGTAGATGGCTCGTTGTGGCTGATGGCATGGTGAATGCCTCCTTGGGGGCTGAATACTTGGTGGAAGACTGCTTGGGAGGTGGCTCCTGGATAACCATGGGATGGCTCCAATTAAATGGGACCAAGACAAATTTCCTGCAGGTTGGCATGAACGCCTGGCTAGAAGACCAGACAATTACAAGTTTCCCTGCAAACGTGTCTAGGTGATCGATCATGCTTACTGGCATGGTGAAAATATTTTGGATACACATTGACATTGACTAAACAGGGCTTCAGGACAAAAAGTAGTTGAAAGTAGTTTTTCATTTTATAACACATATGCAAGATGATACATTTTATCCCTCAACAGCACTGACCCTCAGCATAGGGGGCATAATAAACTCTTGTTTAGACTATTCAAAGAACCTGATTCACAAAGGTAACTTTATAACTCTTTTGAGAATGTTTACAACTTTTCAGTATTCACAAATTGCACTTTTGTAGTGATGTACACTTTTGTAGTATGTCCAGTGCTACACATGACTCTCCACTGTTACTGCATCTCCCTCCCACAGAAACTAATGGTGGTAGGGACATACTACAAAAGTGTAAGTTGCTACAAAAGTGTAAATTGCTACAAAAGTGCAGTTTGTGAATACCAAAAAATAGTAAACTTACTCAAAAGTGTAAGTGCAGTTTATGAAGAATGGCAGACTAAAAGAGAAAATTGTTTGGTCAAGGAAGACCTTGATAGGATAATGTAAATGTATCTATCGTGACTGTTGAAAGAGCCATTTTATAGAGAACACGTGAGAACTGAAATTGTTTCTGTGCTCTGTTAAAATTATAAATTCAACAGAACTGTGGATAACACAAGAAATGTCCTCTGTTGAAATACTGATTTAGCCTTGGCTGTGCAAATATGTAAATTCTTTACTCTACATGTAAACATGGAAAATAATATAATGGATAATAAAGAAACTATACACCGTATGTCACCCCAGTGAGCTGCAGACCTGCCAGAAGTTCTATTTCTGTTTTAATGTGTTCCAGACTGGATGAGCAGGAGCTCTGAGCAGAAATGGAAAGCATAAAATGAGGTTTATTTCATCCTGCAATGTCTCCTGCGAGTGCAATTTAAAATGCTGAGTCGTACCCAGTTTATGATTGTTTTTAGTGCTTTTCGCACACATTGTTGGATTTGTGCACTCAAATTGTGAAGAACAAAAAGAGCTTGTTTAAAGTTTTAAAGACCTTTGTACACAAAATAAAATCCCATGAAATGCTTTCGAACCACAAAAACTGTTGAAAATTGAACCCCCAATTTTGTTGTGTTTATTTCCAAGCAGTTTTATGGTGTGCAATATTTTTCGAAATCGGCCTCTGTGAAGCATTCACTTGCCATAACAGCCTACGTTTACGTACTTTCAGTTACTCATTGAAGGAAACGTGATTTCTTAAGAGATCGCACGTGTTTTCAGAAGTTTTAACCTCAATGTGTCCAAGTCTAATAGTTATTTATTATTTTCATTTTAAGTTTCAATTATGTAGGACTATCCAGGTATGATTTACAAAGCATTTACTGTAAGTAGACTTGTCTTACTCAAGAATTTCTAGGCCAACGCCGCATCCCCATGCCGTGCATGGCCTTCGGTCGTTGTTGGATTAAAGTATGATAATTAAATATTACTTTAAGTTAAAAAAAAACCTAGAAATTCACAGAAAAAAAGCAAAGGTTACAGGGACGTTATAGTTGGGAAATAGCATTAAGAAAACATAGAAATTCACTGAAAAAAACAAAGGTTACTGGGACGTTATAGTTAGGAAATAGAATCAAAACAACCTTAGAAATTCACTGAAAAAATAAAGGTTACAGGGACTTTATAGTTAGATTCAGATTTTACACACACAAAACCATAGAAATCCAGCATTTATAGTTATAGTTAAGTCAAGTGACTATAACTCGTGCCCTAAGGTAACTATGATTCACACCCCCGCCATGCACTGTTTTCTCATGGATAATTTAACTGCAAATGTTGCAGTGATATTATCAATGATGTCATAGAAGATGTCATGAGTGATGTAATATGTTGGGTAATTAGCAGTGCATGCCGAGGGTATGAGTTTCAGATACCTTAGGGCACGGGTTATAGTCACTTGAAGTAACTATAATTTCTAAATTTCTATGGTTTTGTGTTCTGTACATATGCCACAAAGGATGCAGTTTTGTGCTTAAGAGATTGACAGGTGTCCTTTTGAGTTGAATAAGTTACTTAAATACTTGTAGGCCCCTATGCAAAGTACTACATAGAGTATGCACCCCTAAAACAACTGATATACATGTTCACAAAAGCATAGAGCCTCTCTGCAACCTAATCAGACAGTTACAGAAGCACATATACATTCAGTCACTTACGAGAAACTACTTATGCCTGCAGCAGACTCAAAGGTAGTTGCAGTCACACGTTCATAGCTCTCTATTCCCTTAAAGAGGCACTGAAGTATTTGTGCAGTCACTTACATACTCTTTTAGGCAGCCATAGAGCTACTAAAATACACAGTCACATACCAGCTCATATACTTAAACACCTTATGGCACTCATACAGGTGTACTGCTACACTCACATATGTAGGAAAGTACTAACACAACCTTCTGTACTAGGGTGAGGAATAGTTTGTGAAGCATGAGTGATGGCTACTAGTGCAGAACCTGTCTGTGTATTCTTACTCCAAGCTTCACTTAGCATGTTGTAGGTCTTTCTCAAGTATCAAACCCACGTTTTAGTGCACATAATATATGTTGTCGGTATGCAATAAAGGAAGGTGTTTTGTGCTTCTGAGATTGAGAGTTGTCCTTTTGAGTTGAATAAGTTACTTGCGCACTTGCAAGCCGCTATGCCAAGTACCACATAGAGTATTCCATCCCTAAAAAAGTGACATAGATGTTCACAAAAGTATACAGACTGTCTTTCATTTACAGAGACAGACTACAGAAACATATGTTCAATCACTTACCAGAAACTATTTATGCATGCAGCAGACTAAAATGTAGTTGCAGCGACACCTAAATAGCTCTCCATTGCCTAGCACAGGTACTGAAGTATTTGTGCAGCCACTTACATACACATTTAGACAGCCAAAGAGGTATTATAGCAGGCAGTTACATACCAGCACATTTACTAAAGTATCTCATGGCACTGACAGAGGTGTACTCCTACACCCACTCAGATATATAGGCAAGTACTGACACAACCTTGTCTACCATGTACAGATATAGTCCTTCAAACATGGGTGATGGCTGCTACTGCAGACCCAGTCTGTGCTCTCTCACTGCAACCTTTAGCTGGCATACAATAGGTCTTTCTGAAATTTCCAACCCATGTTTTAGTACACATATCATGCTTCTAAGATATGCTGTAGGTATGCCATAACGGATGCTATGTTGTGCTTAAGACATTGACAGATGTCCTATTGAGTTGAATAAGTTACTTGTGCACTTGCAGGCCTCCATGCCAAGTGCTACATAGAGTATGCCATCCCTATCACAATTGACAAAGATGTTCACAAAATCATAGAGCCTCTCTTTCAGTACTGAGACAGCTACAGAAGGACTTATACATTCAGTAACTCACCAGAAAATATGTATGCATGCAGCAGACCGACATAGCTCTCTATTGCCTAACACAGGCACTGAAGAATTTGTGCAGCCACTTACATACACATTTAGACAGCCATAGAGGTATTATAGCAGGCAGTTACATACCAGCACATTTACTTAACCAACTCTTGGCACTGATAGAGGTGTACTCCTACACCATCTGAGATATGTAGGCAAGTGCTGACACATCTCAACCATGTACAGAAATAGTCCTTCAAACATGGGTGATGGCTACTACTGCAGACCCAGTCTGTGCTCTCTCACTGCAAGCTTCACTTGGCATGTTATAGGTCTTTCTCAAGTGTCAAATCCACTCAAGAACTCATGCACTTAGTCACTGACCCACTCGGACATGCACCCAATTAGACATCTACTCAAACAGTCAGAGACTCACTCAGACAGTGATGCACCCACTCACCCACCCAGTGAAACACTGATGCAGGTAGTCCCAGACCCACTCATACACACACCCAGTCACACACCCATTGAGACACTCACGCACTCAGTCACACACCCACTGAGGAACTCTTGCACTCACACACTCATTTTCAAAGGTTACAAGTAGGAAATAGAATTTTTTAAAAACCTTAGTAATTCTCTGAAAAAAACAAAAGGTAACAGGGATGTTACAGTTAGGAAATAGAATTTCAAAAACCTTAGAAATTCACTGAAAAAACCAAAGGTTACAGGGACATTATAGTTAGGAAAAGGAACAAAGAAAACCTTAGAAATTCACTGAAAAAAACAAAGGTTACAGGGACGTTATAAATGGGCTCACATTTCACTCGGACAAAACCAGTGAAATTCTGCGGTTAGAGTTACCTGAGCTAACTATAACTGACGCCCCCGTAATGTACTGCTTATGACCTAAAATATTACATCACTCATGAAATGGTCTGTGACATCACTGCTGACATCTCAAATGACATCAATGATAACATCACTAATGACATCATCCATAGAACCACTCACACACCCATTCACACCCCTATACAATCTCACATACAATCACTCCCACAAAGAATGCAGCAAACATGGAAAGAGGAAACAACAAGGAGAAATTAACATATTTCGCCTTGTTACGCCTCACCTCGAGAGGCGTACAGATTTGACGCTTACCCAGGTTTACATCACTTTGTAAGTCTAGGGCAGGATCAAATTCCATGGGTGTTGTGTGGGAAAACCCTCAGCAACACCCACGGATGCCTCCCAAATGCAGAGCAAGGACACGCAGTGATTTGCGCTGCATCACCTTACTCATGATTTAGGAGACCACTCAAAGCCACGCAGGGTGGCTTTGCGTGGCTTCATAAATCTTTATGAGAGCCCTGCGTCATGCATGTACCACTTTACATGGTGCAAAAGTGCCACAGGGCTCTCATAAATAAGTCCACTTATGCCATCCTGATTGTCGGAAAATCTGAAGCTCACACACACCCAATCATACTGACTAAGCTACACCCCTGATTACAAGGTCACCCTCTAAATATTTATTGGAGGAAAAGGGACACATCCTTTACCCTGCATTCTTTACATCATCCAGCATTTACAATGATGTTAGTACCCCGCATGCGACGTTACCACGCATACATTTAGCACGCAAGTCATTATAATGACATTCTGCAGGGGCCCCGCTGTTGGACTGGTTTTAGATTTTCCAACACCTTCCCTACTGTTGCATAGACTGGAGTTGGAATAGTAATTTATGCTCTTCAACGTCCAGTGCCCACTAAAGCAAGTCATTGTAATGTCTTGCGTGCTATAGTAACTCGTGGTAATGTTGCATGCGGGATACTGACTGTGTGGTGAAGGCGTGTGGGGTAAATGCCTGCTGGGTTCCATCATACAACCGAGGAAAAAAATATCCAGTATTGCAAGGAACATGGGAATTTCGTTGTGATAAGCACACAATGTGCTTCTTATTCCACAAAAATTCCTGATTGAGTGGTGTTTATTTCAACTGACAAATTCCAACTCTGTGTACTCGGATTTAATCAGGTTCTAATTATAGGGCTGCTTGTAATGAGGTTCAATCTTAATGAAATTCTTTAGCAAATTAAAACAGCGTTTATACCATATATGCATATTCAGATTGTTTACTTCACACAGCAATGATATTATGTTTGAATTATTGCAATAGGTCTGTATTTCATGTAATTAAGAGACAGGTGCTCTAACCCAACTGTGTTCGGACACACGGTTAATAGTGTACCTCTCTCCGTCGCATTTCAAGTGTCTACAATCTTGTAAGCTTGCACAGTGGAAGACTGGTGCTCTGCTCATGTGTATGTAAGTACATTTCTTTAGATTTGTGCAATTCTGAGAGCTGCAGACTCCAATTTTACACTTAAGTGAGAAAAACATGAAACACTACTGTTAATACTGAAGGCAAATAGCACATACATCCAGTCGGATAGCTGTGCAACTTAATTTTTCCTGTTATTATCTATTATGTGAATGATATTGGACAGAGGATTATTTAGGTAATACATATTGCTTTATTTGACTTTAACAGAAATTTAATGTATGTAGAAATTGCTATTTCTCAGAAAATGTCAATGGATCTGCAACTTTCCATGGTTGTCAAGTATTATGAACACACCTTTGGTCTCAATGAATGAATAAAGGGCAAATCTATTCATATTTAAACGCTGCCAGAATCAGACTGAAATTCTTCCATTATGTTAGTTCCATTTCAAGTGCTTCTTCCAGTTTTAAATATCATTTAACAAAGATGACATTAATCACAAGTCCATGCATGTTTCTTTAATCAGGGTCAGCATTTGGTTGAACAGCGATGGAGGCAAAGTAAAATGTGGTCCCCTTTTGACCCAACAGCGGAATCTCCAACTCTGAGCTGCTTCAAAGCCCTTTTTTTATTTGTCACAGTGCACTTTTTGCCATAGAAAGCAGCTGAAGATTCAGCTGATAGTTGCTAAGAGCTGTATGTAGCACTGATGTTTTCCTATGGGCACTATTTTCTGTTTTCTAAAAATGCCTGGACTTGATTTGCAGTAAGTGACTGCACCCACCTGCAAGGGGATGTCTGGGGGGTCCATAGGACCCTCTTTCCCCTTCCAGAGGGCTGCCATCAGAGGCCGCACTGACAGTGCGCCCGCTGACAGCTTCTTTGCCTCTGTGCACGTGCCTATATTACAGCGTGGGTGGAGAGGCAAAGGGATTCCCTCATTTGCATGGGGCCATGCCCCCATGCAAATTAGGGAACGCCCTCTTGAGAAAGCACAAGCATCTGTGGCCCCTTCTGTAATACTAAAATGCACTGGGGCGTGAAAAGCAGGCGCAAACGCCCATTGTGCTCCCGGGGCACTTTGTGTAATACTGTCCCTGGTGTTCAGGACCGTTCCTGAACTAGCATTATAACAGTTAAATAAGCTGCCTTTTTTTTGCAAAAAGATTCTTTGGTGGGATTAGCATTAGGATGTGTAGTGAGTCCAGCTATAAAGTTGTGGTATGTGTTGAGATTATGTCATGCATTTTCCATTTTAGACCTAGCCGTAATTTTCTTTACACTGGCATAATTTGGCATATTCTTGGCAATTCTGCATTATGGAAATAATATGTAAAGATGTCCCTTCACAGAAAAATTCCAATAAAATAAGTGCAATAGAGAATGCGTCTATGGTACAGATAACATCAACTTCCTCTTCCTGAAGACTCCTCCTTGTGCTTTGTTCAGACCTTGATCATTTTAGATTTGGATCCTGGAAGGATAACATAGCTCTTCTCTTCCGTGTATATTGGATTTTTTAAAATTGGAAAATCAAGTAAGTTCACGGCAGTTCTCTGCAAATGTTTGTGCTGGCAGTCACCACTCTTTTTGTTCCTTTTTTTATTTTGTTTGTTTTTTGCTGATGGTCCGAAGTTTAGGCTAGGGTGCATGCAGGCAAGGCCATATGAGATTAAAGAAAAATTAAACATTTTTGATGGTGGAGGCCTGGGGTAAATACCATTTACTCATTTTCCCTGTGTTTTTGCAAAATTTGTCCTGATTTGTCTTCATATTATGGTACATTTTACTTTTTGGAGCCTAGTCTGCTGTAGGCATTTGATGTATTTTTTAATGTGCATTTTTCACATTTTCATGGCCTGTGTGTTATAGTTTTTATTTTTAGGGGCTTATGAATGGATGTGTATTCATGCCAAATTCAGTTTTTTTTGTCTATATATACGTGGTGATGGCTAAGGTCGGGGTCTCTCCAGGAGTCCAGGCCGATGTACCCAGACATTTTCCTTCTTTCTTCTCCTTGTACTTCCTCCCCATTTTTTCGTGTGTATGTTTGGGTGAGATGGTTGATAAAATGTTTTTCTTCAACTTTTGAAAATATTTTGCAGAATTAATTGCTGCCTTGTGCTGTTTGTGTTTAGGGAATATTAAAAGATTCTTTTGCAGTGATGGCCATTTGATGCAGCCAGAGTGTGTGTGGATCAGGTGACAATTTTATCTTTGTCTGGTATGCCTACTTTCTTGCTGGCCTATGCCATGTGGTGCGTGACCACCATTTCAAAGAGCTAATGGGTGTTTATGATTATTCACTGTTTTATTCCACTTTCTATGAGCAATGATATTAGAAGAAGCGCATGCAAGGTCGGACTGGCACAAAAAATAGGCAACAAAATAAAAGTGGCCCACATTACCGACGTGTATAGTTTAACCGCTTCACCGCGATCGGAATTCCGCCCAGGTGCTGGACATTCCGATCGCGGGTGTGGTCGTGACGAGTTCAGCTCGTCATGCGCACACGCCAACCGCGCAGCATGACGAGCTGAGCTCGTCATGAGCATCGAAGGGGTTAAAAAGTGGTAATATGTGGGACATAAAAACTAAAAACTGACCCACCTGGCCATAAAACCAGCCCAAATGTTATTACAAAAGGCCCACACACTGATCTGTGAGACCAGCCTATCAGGCACTGCCTGATTGCCCTATAGGCCAGTCTGATCCTCATGGAATGACATTTTTGTTCATTTTATGCTTTTTTCCAATATATTTGTCATGATGTATTTATATGTCCTTGTGCTAATTGCAGTATTTTGTAATACACAGTTATTGTTTTTAATTAATTCATTTGATTTTTGACGGCCTACCATGTGCCTTGGAGGGATACCATTTGTGATTTTTAATTAATGTATCAGATATTTTGTCTTCCCCCTGTCTCCTATGAGGGTAGCGTGGGCCTGGAGGGACACCAAGGGCGATATTTATCAAGGCTTTGTGTTGCAAGGGGACAAAAGGGCAACACAAAACCTAATTGAGATTTATCAAGCCACCTTGCGTGGCCCTGAGCGGCTTGATAAATCTAGAGTAAAGCAAAGCAGCGCAAATCACTGCATTGCATTACTCTGCGGCAGGGCAGCGTGCCATGGATTCTGACAGATTCCCAGATTTACGTACATTGGTAGACCTGGGGATGCATCAGAATTGTATGCCTCGCCACCAGAGACCAGAGATGCAACGAAAAGAAATATCGATTTTTCTCCTCATTGTTTCCTCTTTCTAAGTGTGCTGCATTCTGCAGCACACTTAGAAAGAGGGAAATGTCTCTGAGGATTGTTTTTGTGCAGGAAGTTGTCCCTTCCTGCACAAAAAGAATCCTGCCTGCAACATGACACAAAGGTGCCCGCATTGGCGTTAGGCAGTCAAAAGTGCACGAGCGTTAGGAAAGGAAAGGAATACACTGTATAATGGTAAATACAGTGCATTCCTGCCCTTTCCCTTTCTTGCAGAGCAGTGCAGCAAGGTAGCTTGCTGCGTTGCATTAATTTTTTTATAAAAATAACCCCAACTATTTATTTATTAAATTGTTTGTCTGCCCCCTGTCTCCATAGTGGCATCATGGACCCTGGAGGGATTCTGATTAATTTATTCAATAGAGGGACACCAGGGGCCCTATTACACATAGGGCGCATTTTCTCTGTTTCCGTCACGGTGCACCTTAAAACAGGTGCGCCAGGTGCAAACAGAGAAAGTGCTCCCTATTACATTGAATGCACTGCCCACAAGTCACCCACAAACTTACGCTGACCTGGGAGCAGCACATTCAAGGGAAAAACAGAGTGGCTGTGAAGTAGCAGCTCCGTGTTTCACTGTGCAGGAGGCAACCTGCCTGCACTTTTGAGGGAGATTAGAGATCCCCTTGCACGTGGGTGCAGTGAGTGACTGTACCTGCCTGCAAGGTAATGTCTGGGGGCCTATAGGACCCCCATTCCCCCTCCAGAGGGCTGCCATCAGGGGGTGCACTGAGAGTGTGCCACCTTTTAGATGGCGCACTGTCAGTGCAGCTCTAGACAGCTTCTTTAATTCTGCGCCCATGTCTATAATACCCATTAAAAACTAATGGGGTAACCCATGATACGCCAAAGGACTTGGGTACGTCATAGTAAAGACACAAGGTGGTCCTGACATCCCTTCTTGGATGAACCAAGAAGGCTGTGACCCCTAAAATTGATTGGGTCTGTCACTTAAATATTTACAAGAAAGAGAATATTCTTCACAACACACCAGAGAGAAAGACACAAATACTTAATTTTTGGAGAGAAAATATCTCATTTATATTATCCTATTTTATGAAATAGAGAAATGGATAATAATATGAATGCCAAAGATATATCAATAGACGGTTGCTCTAAAAGAGAGTGCAAAGAAAAAGTGCTGGTGTGCGACGTGAATAAGAAAAATAAAAATTCTGAGAAAAGTAATTACAGATCATAGGGGCATATGTATGAAGCCCATTTCCCGTTCGCAAACGGGCCGATTCTCAGAATTGGCCCGTTTGCGAACGGGAAAAAGCCTTTTGGGATGTATCATCCCAAAAGGCACTCGCAAAATAGTGAATCGCAAAATTTGCGATTCCCTATTTTGCAAATATATTTAAGGAATCGCAAATTGCGATTCCTTAAATGCGATGTAGAAAGCACCCAAGTTGTGCGATTTCTCCTTAAGAAATCGCAAATTACCACCAACATCAAGTTGGTGGTAATTTGCGATTTTTTTGAAAAATGCACTTTTTGGCATTTTTCAAAGTGCCATGTGGCACGCATACATGCCCTTAGGGCATGTATGTGCGCCACATGTGCACACATGCTCATTTCAGGGGTGCAACAGGGTGTCCTTATGACACCCTTGCACCCTTGAAATTGCATTCACAATTTGTGAGTACCTAATGGGTACTCGCAAATTGCGAATGTCTTCCCATTCATTTCTATGGGCCTCTAGGCCCATAGGAATGAATGGGAAGGTATTCCTTAATTGCGATTCGCAATTTGCGAGTCGCAATTAAGGAATGCCAAGGAATCGCAAAATATTTGCGGATTTTTTATTACATCCCGTTTTGCGATTCTCAAATAGCGATTCTCTAAAAATCGCTATTTGAGAATCACAATAACGGTATTTGATACATATGCCCCTTAGTTCCATAGTTTTATACAATGCACACTGGATGAAGTAATGTTAAGAACAGTAAACCAGGGCACATGGGCTTGTCTTCAAAACAGTTTAATTTTCTTCTTTCGTGTCCGTTTCTAAAAATGATGCTAATCTACTCAAAAAGCACCATCCAAATTAGGGGAGGACTAATACAACATAATCCAGGCCATGGAACAAAGGTGTCGATGTTTTGATCGACTTAGGCGTAGAGGGTAAATTCAGACCTCCGCATGCAGGTCTTCATCAGGACAATAGGATATACATGAGGCAACCGTGAGTAGCGCCAAAATGGCAGACCAGGTCAGTACACAGCTCACAGAAATGAATCATCACCGCACTGGTGCAGAGTAGTTTAAGTCACTGGAAGGCTCCTTGTGATGAAGAAGTAGATATATATTTTGTTGGCATCCATAAAGTACGTGTGTAATGCCAACTGGAGTAAAGCAAATGAATCGCTGAGATTCTTAGCTGGCTGCACGTCAGTTACATAGGTGCTCTTGTCAGGACGGCATCCTAATTTGGATGGTGCATGTTGAGTAGACTAGCAGAGGCAGAGGCTAGCAGAGGCAAAGGGATTCCCTCATATGCATGGGGCCACGTCCCAATGCAAATGAGGGAAAACCCTCTGGTGAGAGCATTGTCGATATATGTGCACCAGCACTATCTGTGTTAGAGAAAGGGCCACACAAGCGTCTGCGGCTCCTTCTGTTATACCAATGTGCCATGGGGGTGTACAAAGCAGGCACAAATGCCTGTTGCTTTGTATAATATGGCCCCAGGCATTCTAAAATGAATGTATTACCTTTTTTGCCTTCCCATCTGCATAGCCAAAGGTCATCATGGGCCCTGGAGGGACACCAACTATTTATGAATTAATTTATTCAGTTTTTGCGCCAGGCATAGAGGCCTCATGTCCCTAGGGTGGCACCAGGTATTTTATTGTAATTTAAAAAATGTTGTTATAATATTGGCATGCTGATTTTGGTGAATATTTATGACATGTATTTCACTGACAAAAATGGCCAAGTCTCGCTCTCTCTTTTTGCTGCCTGCAGGAGCACAAGAGGATACTTATTGACAGGGTTTGAGAGAAGTCTCTGACTTAGGTGACACCTGAGTCACAAGAGACCTCTCTGCTGCATGCTTCTGCTGGTCACCCATACAAAATGTAAAGAAGAAGGCCCACAGAGGGAGGTTTCTGCCAAGAATGTTGCCAGTAAGGAGAAGAAGTCTGTGTCAGTGCCACCATTGGCATCAAGCCCTCATCCTTTTTCTGCATCACAATGCACATGCTACACCCTCAACTGGGTAGGAAAATGGTAGGAGGAGGATCACCCCTGGGTCAACAACTGCACCAGTAACACCACCATCACCAATAAAACTAAAGCAGACAGCCGTCAGCACTGCAGTGACTGCAGTTATGTCTGAGAGCAGTGAATAAGGAATCATATTATCCCAACAGCAAAACCAATCATCAAAGGACACTCAACAGCAACCAGAGTCTGCTACACATGATCTTCTGGAGTTAGGAGCAGAGCATGAAGTTGAACTTGCTGCTGAGAAAGATCTTTTTATGGCTGTTCTTTCTTTGGACACATCAGCTTCACAATCCCTGCAAGGAAAAGAAACAGCATGCCCCATCTTCTCTAAGCCCCGCTTTTGATGATCTTGAAATGAGATTCAAGTGAAATGGAAGGTTCCCAACAGCCTTGGAAGAGAGGAATATGATAAAGCAGTGATTGTGTGGGGAGTGGCACATATCAAATGCAAATCATCTCTATATAACCTGCTCTGAATCATGTAGTACAACCAATACCACCTGCAATCATCTTTTCAAGAGCCCAAAAACCCAAGGCAACAAACTCTACTGCAGCACTGCTGGTCCTATAGAGAGGCCGACACAAACAACTAGCTTCACCTCTACAAGTCCCTCAGGCATTGGCTTAATAAGAAAGCTTTCCTCCCCAAACTGGGACTACTTTACACATAGACCGCATGAGGAGCACATCACAGATTGCTCACTGTATCGCAAACCAATGTGTTGTGGTAAGGCAGGTGAACATTACTGTACTGAGAGCCAACTGACGTATCTGAAAAATCAACACATGATTGTTTGGGAAAATATATCAAAAAGATAGCTGCTCATGAGAGAGAAGTTGAACGGACTGAAGGAGTTAGTGGTAAGGAAGAAGTAAATGCTGTCAAGCAAAGAAGCCCTGTGACTAGTCCTCATAGTATATAGTCATCATCCACAGACACCTCAGCATGGCACAAGGAAAGTAGGGACAGAGTCACCCCAAAGCATCCAAGCAGCTTACGTGTTACCCATAGGTCACTGGGGAGATGTCCTCACAAGGAAAATAAATTGTCACAACAACCCACTATCAAGTTTATGTTTAGCAATGCGTTACTGTACCATCGCACACATAATAATGTCCATTTGTACAATCGGATGCATGCCAAAATGTTAGCTACTGACCTCCTGCCATTGTTTTTGGTGGAAACAGAGGCGTTTCTGGAATTGGCGGCGATCGTCTGTCTAAAATGGAAGGCTCCAAACCAGATCTATTTTTATCACTGTTGTTTTGCCGGCACGGCACTATATAGTGCTGAAATTGGTTGGTGAAGCAAGGAAGAAGAGTGTTGTTCAGTTGATCCACCTCACGACAGACATGTGGACCATTGGTCAATCCACAGATTATAAGTGCATCACTTCACACTGGGGGCATATTTATGACCCGGTGCACGTCACACTTGCCCCACACAATGTGGTACATGCATGACACAAACCTTAAGTGAGATTTATAAAGCCATGCAAAGCCACTTTGCATGGACCTGAGTGGCTCCATAAATCTGGAGTAAAGTAACGCAGCCCAAATCGCAGTGTTGCCTTACTCTGCCCTGGGAAGGCGTTCCATGGGTGTTGCATGGGCATTCCCATGCAACTCTCATTGATTTTGATGCATTCCCAGATTTATCAGAATTGGTAAACCTAGGAATGCGCTACAAATCTGGGAATGCGCTAAAAAGATACGCCTTCCCAAAGGAGGCATAATGATGAGAAATATCTTTATTAATCCTCATTGCTTCCTCTTTCTAAGTGTGCTGCAGAATGCTGCACACATAGAAGAAGAAATATGCCTCAGGGGATTTTTTTTTTGAAGGTGCTCCTAGCACATAGCTGTCTGGGATTAATGGTACTAGATTGTCCCTAAGTTAATTGTATGCTAGCATATGCTCCATACTCTGACTCCTTTACACTTACCAGCCTATCACTATCAAATATTGTCATTTTCTTTTTTTATTCTCCAGACCTTCACTTCTGCAATAAAAGTGGAAACTCCATGGCACTCCTGGTGTCCGGTTCACCACTGCCCCAAGACAGACTTTGCCAGAAGAATGCAGTGGCACCATTTGTATGAGTATTATTTTTCTTCAATTTTATTGTAAATATTTTTGAGCTGTCAGTATCTTTTCAGTTTTGGACGTCAGCCTAGATAACTAACTTGGGAGTCTGTTAGCTGCTAAAGACTAAGGGGCCGATAACGATGTTGTTCGGAAAGGCTCCGAACAACATTCAGTTCATCAGAATCCGATTCAGAAGCCTTGTTTCTGACTGACTCAGAAACATTTCCGACTGATTGATTACGATGGTCGGAAGCTGTTCGGACTGTCTGACTTCGGTCCGAGTCACATCCATTCGGCATTTAGAGACACGGAGTCGGTCAGAGCCGACTCATACGTCTCTACGGGCTGCGTTTCTGACCGAGTGATTACGATGTCGGAATCAAACATCCTTTCCGAATCGGTCTTTCTGACATGGATAGGCTGTCAGAATCTGACTTTGGGGGCCCATAGCAGGCCCCGCTACACCCGGAGGCCTCCGAATGGGCCCCGTGGGGGTACCTATGGGTCCCCTCTTTCCAACCATGCATAGTGTGGCAGGCACCATAGGGTGCCCACCACAGGGTGCAAAGTTTTGCGCAACCACCCCTTTTTTCAATGGGAGCCTGTGTTGTCGGTCAGAACACAGGCTCCCATTGAAGTCAATGGGAATCCGACCGAACGGTGATTGGAACCATTGAAATTGGTCGGTCGGACTCCTCAAACCCGAGTCAGGCGGAAACCATTCCGAAACCGATTCGGTCGGAATGTTTTCCGACCGACATCGTAATCAGCCCCTAAGTAGTTTAATTTAAATGTTATCTTTCTTCAATGGCAGATGTGCCACACTCATGGACTTGCTGAATTCTGTGTTTGTCTCTATAATATTTTACCAAATTCTCCCTATACATTCAATCACCCATACCCTAACCCTCTGCCTCCACGTTATGACATCTATTATGCTATTGTCTATTTCACCAATAACAGATCTCACCCTTGGCTAGGGGGGTGGGGTGTAAGCTTTGTTAAACTGTTACAGGTGGAGGTTACAAAAAAATGCAAATTTGCCCACACTGTGTCCTTTATTTAGGCCAGGAAGGTTCAGCATAGTGCAAAGAATAAATTACAACAAAGGTAGACCAAGGATATGCATTGTGCATTTTGTCCTCTACATTGTGTGTACCACGAAGAATCAATCTACCTGATGATGTTAACAAAGTCAACCTCCTTCTGTTAATTCACTGTTCATTACACTTACTTATTAAATGAGTCTCCCCTGTGCACTGTTTTGTTTGATTTATGCTGTTCTTTGTGTTGAGGTTTTCACTCACTCTGTATTTTTCATTTTGCTCCATGTTGCAGAATGAGAAGCCATCTGTGCTGGTTTGTCTGCTCCATGTAGAATAAGAACAACCTTGTTTTTCCAATGACATAGTCCCTGTTTGTTCTTATTAGGAAGACAAGCAGTTAGTCTCTTTGGAAAAACCTATGCATCAACAGAAAGTCTTGGGAGAGGTAGCTGACAATATATTTCAGCTCAGGTAAGAACTGCAAGGAGGAACTGGATGGGTTTGAAGTTGGACACTTGTATTTCAATTATTGCAAGTAGTCTTCCTCCTTAGTGTTGATTAAGTGTTGACTGGGTGTGGAGGTTAGGCAGTACACAGATATTGTTACTGACCGATGGGAGGGTTGGTGCTCTCAGATGACATCAGTTAGAGTTGAGAGGCAAAGGTATTGTAGCATCAGTTTTCTAACTTTGACATCAGGAGTGTGAAGTGGATGAATGCACTGGGGTTAACCTGGTAAAAGGGAAATCAAGTCAACAAGAGACTAGACTAGAGACAGGACATTGAGGGTGGACATTTGCAATTTCTTTGTAATTGGCTAGGTTTGGGGCACTATATCTACTCTAAAGGTAGGAAAACCGATTATCCTTCTTTATGGATGTTACAGTAAAAAGTACAACTAGCAATACAACTTATAATAACCTTGAAACAAATAAGAATAATAAAGTGTTCATTTTAACAAAAAATAAAACGAGCAACTCCACCTGCAACTGATCCACCTTTTTCCCCGAAATCCCTTAAAACCCCTCAAAATAAAGCTGTACTAAATCTAATCAATTCTGCCCCTCCTCCCAATGTTCCCACCAACATCACCCTCAACAGACACAAAACTCTCCTTTCTGATGCCCCCCAAAAGGTTCAGTCCATCTTTTATTTCTTTTTGGCCCTGCTTTTGTTCTTGAAAGCCTTTGAGGCACTTTCATGGGAAGACCTCCAAGGTTAAGTGAGGAATGGTAGTGGCTGCTGTGAAGGATGAGGATCCACCTAGCCCCCTGTGGTGGCTGTAACAGGGGGCTAGTGCACTGGTTGAAGGGATTGCTGCTGCCTCCTCCTCCAGTATCAACAGTATGCAATACATCACCACAATCTCCTTATGTGGAGGCGCAACTGAGCGGCTACCTTCGGCCGGCACATGTCTTTTTTTGGTGGCTGCAGTAGAGCTCGGGGAGGGGCCTCCAGCAGGAACAGCAGGATCTTGTTGTGAGGAAAGAAGAAAAGGGCAGGAATTGTAGCACTCAATGCAAGCACATTTGTATAGTCAGGCACACTGGGCTGCTGGTCCTTTAGCGCCACTGGATTTTTTTAATATGAATTTATGTCCCTGTGACTTACAAATTGTTCACATAATTACAATTTGTAGCACTTTACTTTAGTCCATCCTCTACAAGCACTTGCATAATTAAATCAGTGTGACACTTTCTTTCACCTGATACTTAAGAACCACTTTTAAAAAATGACTACACTGCAAAGTTATATGCATTGCTGTCAAAAACAGTGGTGCTTTAAATGTGTGCTAAACAATTTACTTTACTATATCATGAAAACTTAATAGGGCTAATCTAGCAGGGCACCATCATGTTTGAACAACTATTGTCACATAACAAACATTCTACTATTTTCTACTCTCCTACTCTTTCCATACTGCCAATTGCTGACAACCACAACATGACCCCTAATTCCTTACCAATACAATTAATATTCCCGAGTTAGGGAACAAGTGAGTGTTGGGCAAGGTTGATGAGTTAATCCAATGCTTGGGCTAGGTTTAGGTTGGGCTAGGGGAAGGATCGAAGGTCAATAGATGGTAGAGTAGAGACCAGTGTAAATGATGCCATCTAAGGAAGAACTTAGGAAGGAGTTGAGGGAGAATTTGGAGCACTTGTTGGGAATGGGACATGATGGGAGTAGTGGGTTTCTGTGGGCTGTGGGTACTAGGCAAGGCCAACATAAACACATCTCTTCTTCCCTTAATTTAAATGGTCGAGCTGCAGAAAAAGAAACATAGGAAAGTGATAACATAAAAATGATTGGGGACCCAGCTTAGGAAGGTGCTAGGAAAGAAAGGAATAACTGAGAAAGGGCAAATCAGCCGAAATGCATTGGGATTATCACCTGGGATTACCAAAAAATATTTATATCTAAAAAATAGCCAACACACACGATAGTAATGTTTTTCCATTACTGAAAGATAACCTTTCATTCAGGTTGTCATTATGTTTTGTAATTGTGTATCATCAACTGTATCCTTATAGGATGCCATTGTTTAAACAAAGCAGCAAAGTTTGAGGACACAAACAGAACAATCTCGTAAAAAACATCTGAGTGCATTCAAAAGTTACTTTTTACAACCTCTGGTGCTGGCTGCCTTTTCAGCAGGACTTCACTGTGTAGTTGTTGGTATATCTGTGCCAGATGTGTCAGCATGTTTGCCTTGTAGATCATCCATCTGGCACAGATATGCCACTGAGGCTAGAGCTGTCTTTGCCTTCAGATGGTTGTATTATGTTGGGAAATGACAGATTATGTTTCTGAATATTCTCCAGAGCTGTGGTCACTTGGACCAGATCACATGCTACATCTTGGCAGCAGTGCCCCATGTAATTTTGGATGTTCACAGTTCTCCTGGCAAGAGTGGTCATGGCTACTGCCAATTGATTAATTGATGTTGTAAATGCGTCATAGCATACCATGTGCTTCTTGTGCCTGCAGCTTTGCAGACATTACACTATTTCCATGGCAGCAATCCAATGCCCTTGACCTTTCTGCAATTTCAGCATTGAACCTGTCATGCTTTGCATGCCTATTCACTGTTTTATCTGTTTGGCTTGCAGGCACTGTACTGTGGCAATTGGATTTGTCAAGCCCATCAAACAATTGTGAATTGACTGACATATCATCAGAGACATCATCATTGTGAACTGAACGGTGTTGGACTCTACGTTGTCTTGGTGTCCTGTGCATTGATGAAGTTGTGTTCCTGCCTCGTGTTTTCTCTTCAACACCTTCCTCAAAGTTTGGTAGTAGTCCCACATTTGCTCTCCTAGTAGTTGGAGTTTGGATTGTGGGTGTAGGAGCAGCAATTGTGCTGTCATCAATTTCTACTTGTGTATCAATTGCTTCATCAGGGTCAATGTTTTCAGTCATGTCCTGGGTGTGTTCTGTGGAAATGTATGTATATAGTTACTGTAAATAAATGGTTGCTAAGTTTGTATAATTTAGTTTACAATGAAATTAATGTGTTCTTGACATGAAGATGATATATTGCTATGTGTAGTTTATACATTGACACACGCTTCACCATATTACTTGGTTGTACTACAACTCCCATAATACATCACTAAATTACACCAAACATTTAATTGGAGTTTTTGTAGCTAATATGTTGTGCTTGTAGACTAGCAAACAATATGTTATGGAACATTTATACAAGAAAAAATGTACCTTGACTGGAGACTGCAGGATTGGAGCTGTCAATGTCTGACACTCCCACCACACTTTCAGGTTCAAGTTTCCCCTCAATAACTGATTCTATGAAGTGAGAGGAGGATGATTGGAGAGACCACCACCTGTGCCACGAGTCTCAGCCATCCTGCTGGCCACCTTCTCCTTTGATAGGATTCTAAGTCGTACCAGTGTTTCCGTATTTCTGGTATGGTCCTCTGGGTGGCACCAAGAGCATTCACTTTTCAAGGATGCTGTTCCATGTTTTTGTTTTCTGGGCCTCAGGTACAGAAAAAGATGATTTCCCAAATATCTGCTCTGTGTGTGCTACACATTCCTCAGTCAACAGATCCAGCTCTTTATCAGAACATTTCATTTTCCTCTTCCTGCTGCCAAAGTCCTTATCCCCATCATTCTTAGACATGGTGATCTAGGCAAATGTAAATGTCACTGCCAGTAATCACACAGAGGCACACCTTCCTTCCAGCACCTTCGCAGGCTTTTAAGTATTTCTAAACTTCCTGGTTCTTACATCATCAATTTCCATCCAAAATTAAACTTTTCCTAATTGCAATTTCCTATTTGGAAATTGCATCAATGCGATTTCCTAATAGGAAATTTCCTAATTGCAATTGAGAATTTGACGGAATTGCTGATAGTGGAATACTCACCTTCGTACACATCATTTTGAGATTTGCAAATAGCGATTTTCATTATATCGCTATTTGGAAATCGCTAACCAAAACTTTCATACATATGGCCCTAGAACCGGTGTGCATGTCTTAGACTTTTGTTCCATCACAAAATTCATGTATAGGGCATTTGCAACTGTACACAATTTCCTGCCCTCCAATATAAATGTATAAATAATCACGTAACCTTATCTGTAATGTAAATAATGCCTTCTGTAAGGTAATAAATATAAAATTAAAACAATTTATACAACATTCACCTATTTTCACCACCTCAATGATGAGCAGGTCTAACAGGTGCTGCTCCCAGTCCAGGATGTCAGCCTGGGGTGCATGACTTGCCACTGAGTGCAGGAGACTGAGATCTGGTGGCGCTTACTGTACTGTACTCTTTCCTCAGGGCAGTGTCCACTCTACCAGGCTGTACCTCTTGCCAAGCTTACTGCATGCTGCCAATACAAAGGGAAGGTAGTATTGTGCATAAAACTTTGCTTAGGACATAAAAGTCGTTATTCGTTTACTATAGCTGATGCCTTTATTTTCATTATTCAGCAAAAATGTGCATTAACTTGATCATGTGTTCTGATATTATACTTTTAGTTCATAAATTCATGTATTGATTTGAATATGGTGCCTAGGAGAAAGCATAATAGCTTTAGGGCTTAACCAGAGTGTACCAGAGAATTCTAAAGTTATTGCCAACAACTTATATCACAATCATGAAGTTTATGTTCCTCAAAATAAATGGCATAGAAAGGATATAAAGCTGTTTACAGCCATCACAGTGAGAGAGATCGGAACATTGACGACATTCCAAACAGCAGAGCTGTGCTGCTCTGAAATGAGCCACTCTAACGCAATCTGGGCTGTTTGTCTCAAATCATCTTATCCTGTAGAGCCAAAGGGAAGTACAAAAAGACACTTTCAAAGCCGCTCAGAGAAGGCACCACTAGTTAATCCAAGTTATAAAGAGAAAGGCCCTAGTTGGGTGTGTAAAGGCCAGCTCTAACAGCAAGTAAGAAAGATTTGCTAATGTCAAGGATTTTACCACACCTACTGCTGCTACCAGAAACATCAGCCTAACCCAGGAACTGTGTAACAAACTCTCTAACTTCTTTTGCAGCAAGATCACAATCATATACAGCAAATTTGCCCTGGAACCTGACTACCGGACTTTCACGATAAGTCTCCAATTGAAGAACTAAGACAGCACAATCACAGAGGAAACCACAGCAAAAATGAAAACCGAACACTCCAAGGCCCCAGCGGACCCCTGTCCCCATCAAGACTTCGACAAAGGAGTGATCCCTATCAGAGAGGCCCTGCCACATCCACAGTACCTTCATCAGTACAACCACCTTCCCTCAACCATGGAAACATGTAGCCGTCAACGCCCTCCTAAAGAAACCCTCGGCCGACCCGATCAAAGATGCCAACTACTGATATCCCTCCTTCATTACGCAGCCAAGGTCTTCGAAAAAGCCATCAACAATTGCCTCTCCATCCACCTTGACAATCATCAGCTTCTCAATACCACACAAGCAGGATTTACACCCAACCACAGCGTGGAAACCACCCTCATAGCAGCAACAGATGACATCAGGATAATCCTCACAGCCCTCATCCTCTTAGACCTATCAGCAGCCTTCAATACTGTCTCCCACCCCATTCTGATCCGACAACTGCACAAAGCAGGCATCCAGGATCAGGCCCTTGACTGGATCTTCTTCTTCCTTACTGGAAGAACCAAACCACCAACATGCCCTCCTACTCCTCCAAAGCACAGGAACTCATCTGTGGAGTCCTGCAGGGCTCTTTGCTGAGCCCGATGTTCGTCAGCAACTACATGGCTCCTCTGGCCAATGTCATATGGACCCACAACACTAACGTTCTCACAAACACAGATGAATTGTAACTTATAGTGTCCTTTTCAAACAAAACATGCAACACCAGGAACAAGTTCACAACATACATAACTGAAGTGCCCTCCTGGATGAAAGCCATCAGCCTCAAAATCAACTTTGTCAAGACTGGAGAGGCGGTCTTCGGGAGTGACACCTCACCATGGGACTATGCCTGGTGGGTCGCACACCTTGGACCGACCTCCATACCTAGCTCAGAAGCAAGAAACCTCAGACTCACATAAATAACAAACCGGACATGGCCGCCCAGGTCGACGTAGTAGCCGCATTCTGCATCAATACCCTAAGGATGCTGAAGGAAATATTCAAGTGGGTAGTAAAGTAGAGAGTAACACGTTGTTTTAGGGGTTCTGGTAATGGTCCTGACAGTCTTCTCAGGTCTCTGTACCACTCACTGAGCGCAGGTGCATCAACCAGAGCATGTCAGCTCATCAGCTCAAAGGAACCTTATCAAACAAAGGGGGAAGGGAACACTGCCTCATATCCCAGCACTCAGTTTGCCCTGATGTTTTATAGTAATTGCATGGTAACCCTTACTTCAGTGACAGTCTTTAGTTTTCGCCATTATGCCCAGTGAGTGGTACAGAAACCTGAGAAGACTGTGAGCAGCATTTCCAGCACCTGTAAAATAACTTATTAATCTCTACTGATCACAGCCAATTGTCCAGAAACAAGTGTCTAGAGATACACAGCACTGATGAGACCAACAATTGTGAAAACTAAAGAATGTCACTAAAGTAAGTGTTACCATGCACTTTATTCATCAAAATGCATCTGGATGATCTCAGGACCTGGTTCACACAGGGCCTCCGCACTCATGGCGGAGGCCCACAGTCATAGGGAAGTCTCCGCACTCTGGGCGATATCTCCACAATGAGAATTCTCATTGCCGAGATTCCTCCCCAAGTGCGAAGACTTCACCATGACTGTGGGGCCTCCTCCACAAGTGTGGAGGCCTTTTGTGAAGCAGGCCCTGAGTGCTGGGATAGTAGGCAGTGGGCTTCCTTCCCCCTTTATACACATAAACAGAGCAGGGGGTAGCACCTTCTCATACCTGGCTCCTCAAGTCTGGAACAACCTCCCACAACCCAGCAGAGCATCCTCCTCTCTTCTTGAGCTCTGCAAGAAGCTGAAGACCTGGCTCTTCAAATAAGTCCACAAGGGCTGGCCTCACACACCAGCTACAAAGTGCTTGGATACCCTCTTGGGTGATAAGCATACTATAAAACATTGATAACATAACAAAAATGAGTCATGCATCCCAGACTAGTTCTTAAACTGGGAAATGTATGACGTTCCGGCATGTAGGTGTGTTGATTCTACAGAAATAAATAACATAACATATGTATTTGTTAAGCGCACATTCACCCGTAGGCATCTTGGCACTGAATAACAGATGTGTATTGTTACCCAACTCAATGATACTCATTTTATTGACCTCAGATGGATGAAAGGTTGAGTGGATCCACCAGAATTTGAACCTCTGATCATGAGGTCGAACACAGGCCCCACAGCCACACAATTGCAGAATGTGGGGAGAGGTGGGAACCAAGTATGTGTGAAGGAGGCAAGTCACCCATGAATAAGAATGTACACAATGCCAAGTGTGGCGGTGATGTGCTGGACAGACTACAGTATGCAGAGCACAGACATGTCCATGTGGACATATACTGCTGGTGTTTGTAGTGTTGTGGAAAGTGGACGCAACCATGTTACTTCAGGCAGTGGGGAAGACCCCGGTCATGTATCCGTGTCGTCGTCCCCTGTAAGCGTAAGCGGAGTGGGCTGGGCCGGCGTACACCAGGCCAGCGTAGGAGTGTGAATAAATAGGCCGGGGCTCTGGGCATGGTTCACTTCCCGGATGGCCAACACGTCTGCCAGGGAGGTGACCCTTACCCTGCCACGAGTCCACCGCCATTACCGCCAGCCTCCTCAGCCGATCGCTGGCGTCCGCGACACAGGCCCCCAGCGCAACCAGCGGCACAGCACCTCGGGGTTATGTGTGCGCTGACTACTTTCTGCGGCCTACACTGCGGTCAGCAGTGCCCTTAAATCAAATCCAATCCTGACCTGTGAGGACACGCCATCATCACTGGCTGCACACCCGCTGAGCGCTTCAAGTGCCACCAACTCAGTGCACCACAAGTCATCACCACGTGGTTGTGGGCCCTTTCTGACCGCTGCCTCTGGCCTACACTGCGGTCAGCAGGGCTCACAATTCAAATTGAGTCCTGATTTATTAATGGCGCAGTCCAGTAGGCAACAGACGTTGCTTACAGTGTGGCCCGCCCGGACGACGCATCATCGCAGGCTGCACACCCGCTGAGCGCTTCAAGTGCCACCAACTCAGTGCACCACAAGTCATCACCACGTGGCTGTGGGCCCTTTCTGACCGCTGCCTCCGGCCTACACTGCGGTCAGCAGGGCTCTCAAATCAAATCTAATCCTGACCTGCGAGGACACGCCATCATCTCTGGCTGCACACCCGCTGAGCGCTACAGGTGACACCAACTCAGTGCACCACAAGTCATCATCATGTGGCTGTGGGTCCTTTCTGACCGCTGCCTCCGGACTACACTGCGGTCAGCAGGGCTCACAAATCAAATCCAATCCTGACCTGCGAGGACACGCCATCATCTCTGGCTGCACACCCGCTGAGCGCTTCAGGTGCCACCAACTCAGTGCACCACAAGTCATCATCACGTGGCTGTGGGCCCTTTCTGACCGCTGCCTCCGGCCTACACTGCGGTCAGCAGGGCTCACAATTCAAATTGAGTCTTGATTTATTAATGGCGCAGTCCAGTAGGCAACAGACATTGCTTCCAGTGCGGCCCGCCCGGAAGACACATCATCGCAGGCTGCACACCCGCAAAGCGCTTCAGGTGCCACCAACTCAGTGCACCACAAGTCATTGCCACGTGGATGTGGGCCCTTTCTGACCACTGCCTCCGGCCTACACTGCGGTCAGCAGGGCTCACAAATCAAATCCAATCCTGACCTGTGAGGACACGCCATCATCTCTGGCTGCACACCCGCTGAGCGCTTCAGGTGCCACCAACTCAGTGCACCACAAGTCATCATCACGTGGCTGTGGGCCCTTTCTGACTGCTGCCTCTGGCCTACACTGCGGTCAGCAGGGCTCTCAAATATAATCCAATCCTGACCTGCGAGGACACGCCATCATCTCTGGCTGCACACCCGCTGAGCGCTACAGGTGACACCAACTCAGTGCACCACAAGTCATCATCATGTGGCTGTGGGGCCTTTCTGACCGCTGCCTCCGGACTACACTGCGGTCAGCAGGGCTCACAAATCAAATCCAATCCTGACCTGCGAGGACACGCCATCATCTGTGGCTGCACACCCGCTGAGCGCTTCAGGTGCCACCAACTCAGTGCACCACAAGTCATCATCACGTGGCTGTGGGCCCTTTCTGACCGCTGCCTCCGGCCTACACTGCGGTCAGCAGGGCTCACAAATCAAATCCAATCCTGACCTGCGAGGACACGCCATCATCTCTGGCTGCACACCCGCTGAGCGCTTCAGGTGCCACCAACTTAGTGCACCACAAGTCATGGACCCTTTATGATTGAATCTGTGTGTGTAATACGAAGATCACTGTTCTAGTTGTTGCCAGCACCAACCACTCCCTGAGTGCTGGCTTACACTCACCCCACACCCATCCAGCACAGGCATCACTGGACATGTGACCCTGGCAATAAAAAGTGGCCGGGCGCACGTGCCCGTAGCCAGTTCCACTATCTATCTAAGTGTGTCCTTGTGGTCATTATGTATGCATGATGGGCCAGGGCCCTACCACCTTACCTTGTGCTGTGGACTGCGGACGCAACCATGTCAGCTCAGGCAGTGTCTAAGACCTTGGACACGTAGCTCTGTCATCCCCCCTGTAAGCGTAAGCGGAGTGGGATAGGCCAGCGTACGCCAGGCCAGCGTAGGGGTGTGAAGGATTTGCCCGGGCCTCTGGGCGTGGTTCAGTTCTGGCCTGGACAAGAAAGTAACTAATGAGTGTGTCACTGTTGTAGTGTCAGCGCCACCCAGCCCGCAATCGACAATGTTGCAATGTAGCATGCACCCGGAGGGCGGGCTCGCACAAACAGAGAAATGAAGGAGCGCAAGACCGCTGGGGGTCTTGGCTCATACATGCCAAGTGTTGTGTGTATCTGTATTGCCACAGCATGAGCCAAATGCCTAGCCTTAATCGCAGCGCGAGTTCAGCCAGGCATGAACTCTACATCTGTGTGCGCCCTATCCTTCCCACAGGCCTACACTCACGTGGCCACCCACCTTCAATGGCCAACATCACAGTGTCGTTGTCAGGCTTGTGGACATGCGCAGACAGGCATGACAATGGTGTGCCATAGGAGTGCAAGTGATGCAACCGCGTAGCGCACACAAGTAAATAGGCTCGGGGGAGGGAGGAGCAGCTGTGAGGCAACGTAACACACAGTGATGCCGCTCATTTGCCACATGCAAGACATGTCAAACATGAATCCCAAAGTCACACACATCCCACCCCACCCCCACCAAGCCACTTCACATATCCTGAATGCAAGCAGATGAGAAACTAGTATTAGGGATGAAAGCTCCTTTGTCTGAACTATCAGGCGGAAGCACATCTGCACCTCCGACCTCGGAATTGCATGTGCCCGGCACCCCTGAGAGATACTATAGCAGCTGATGACGACTCCCACACTACGCACAGCCCGACGAAAGACCAACGTATACACACCCCACACACAGAAGTCCTTGCTCGAAGTTATCTTGCATGGAATGGCCTTCACACTTACTCCCACACCATCCCAGGCGTACAACCGTTGCACACTAAAACAACTCATTGATCCGAGCTGTGGCATTTCATCCACAGAACTGGCGCAGGTCAGAACAGTGCCGCTTCAACCAGAGCCACTAACGCAATGGCAGAACATCCCGGACACATGCACAACCCCTGTCAGGTGGAACTGTACCGTGCACGTATGCTGCGTTTACTGGGGGCACTGCCATTGGCAGTGCTGCAGATCAGTTACCGGCTAAGCTTCCGCCTTGCCAACGTCACCTGCGTTCAGCCTGTGTTGCATTGTCGATCGTGCATATTCGAGTGGTCCATGGATGTCTGCCTATCCAACAGGACGGTGGCTGAACTGGATTTTGACATGTGTGTGCCCCCTGTTGGCCCATGACCAGGAGTGTCACCGTGATACCCGTTTATGGGATGCCTTGATACTTGGCATACATGCTGGCAGCTGGACCTGGGAGATTGCACGACTCCTCATGTGCAGTGACCACATTGAACCGCTCCCCTATTGGGATGTAGTGCTAATTGGTGAAAGGGGGTGGGCGCAGCACATCTGTCCGGACCTGCTAATGGATCGCCTCGCCGTCCTGTTTGATGAAGTCGACAACGAGCTCATGTTGGAAATGATAGCCTACGAAGCTGCAATCGCTTTCATGGACGAGTAACTACCTACCTGCAGCCACAACAGATTGGAACCCATTGCACATGTCCCAACACCTTGTTGCATCTTGGAGATCTGGTCACATGTCCCATGACAACAGTGGACATGGCTGCATTCGCCTGGACTCCGAATACATGAGCGGACAACAACGCGGGTTAACACACACCAGTGAAAGGTGAGGCACTCCCCTGGAGTGGACAGCGGTGCTTGGCAACGTTCCTTATCCTGACATACTGCTGCATTGGTCTGCATGTTGTGGCACTTATCTTGCCCGTACTGACACGCATATGCTAATAAAGTCTACGCACCTTCACTTGTATTCAACTGTGATGAGTGTTGATTTGAATGACAATGTATGTCTCACTGCCTATCTGGGTCACGGCCATACATGCGCATTGATAGCATTACCCAGGGAGTACCTTTTTGTGGAATCACTGTCCCAACATTCATCCATTCTTTCATACTTGATTGCTCATAGCCACGACACATCTGTGTGAATTAGAATGTTTTATTCGCATTCAGTGGAGTGTTGAAGCTGGAGCAGTACAGGGGCATGTGAACCCCACTTTACATTGTTGCCCCGTGGAGGGCCAGCCAGAGTCCTTTAGGGATTGACAAGTTCATCGGAAGAGGGAGACTTCAGTCCGCAGTGTGATTGCTGTGTCATTGGTAACCAATCAAAATATGGCAGTCCATGTCGAGGTCCAAGGTGAGTGTTGCTGAGTGTATAGGGGGACAGTGGAAGGTGTTATTCCAGGGCATGATGCAGAGGGCAGAACCAAGCTGAAACAGGCCATATGGCGGAGATGAATGCTACCACTTTATTCTTACCACAGGGCCAGATTCATCATCACCTTCATCCTCTGATGTGTTAGGTGCCTCACATGCGGGAGGTGGTGTATAGTCTGCAGCACTGTGTGGCACTGGCACATCAGGGGCCGGAGGTGGAATGTCTGCCACACTGTGTGGCACTGACACTTCAGGGGGCGGAGATGTGGATGGAGTAGTAGCAGCAGCATTCATCCGCGCCAGGCCTTGTGGCGGCAATGCCATGCGGAGGATCTGCACGGCATGGAAGATCACAGCTACATCTCGCTGGTGTGCAGCTGTGGCAAGCATTATTTCTGCCTGCATCCGCTCCATGTTCTCCATGATCCTCCACATGTGTCCCAACTCCCGGCTGTCATCGCTTCAGCCACTCTGACTAGACAGTTGTTCTTGGCTCAGAGTCATGACTCCAGCGATGTCAGCTATGGATTGTTGGAGAGCATGGAGCGGACAGTGGGTGTCCATTAGGGACTGTAAGTGGTGCCTGATGGGATGTAGACACCCATGTATGGCATCTAGTTTGGCTGCCATGAGGTCGAACCCCACCTGCAGCTGATCAGCCATCTTCTCCTGGCACCCTAACACACGGCGTTGTAATGCCATGTGTTGGTAGTGGGGGTCCTGGGAGACAGCTGTGGTGGTGGGTGCTTCCTGCTGTGTGGTCCGTGCAGGGGGTGGGGTCTCCTCGATGCAGCTGGGCTGCACTGCTCCTGGAGGTGTGGTGCCAAAGCTGTCCATGGGCTGTTGGAGGGTGTCGGTGTCGATGATGGGGAGGTCCTCTGTGCTGAGTTGTTGTGTCTGCTCTGCAGGAGGTGTTGATTCTCTCTCTGCAATGTGAAGGGGAGATGCAGATTGACATTGTGTTTACATGTATGTTGACGCATTGGACAAGTTTACTTACAGACTGCATGACAATGTACATTGTGACTGTTTGTGAGGTAATGCCTATGTGATGCGGGACAGTTGACATTTTGCCACCATCACGGATGTGAGGTTGTATTTGTCCATTATCATCTCACAGTTTCCTGCTATGCCAAATGCAAATGGCCATTTTCTACACACAAGCGGCGGCAGTTGTGTTCTCTGTTCTGTTGTGAAAGTGTTGCAGTTTGTGCCACATTGTTGTCAATGTTGAGGTGCTCTGATTCTTATGTGTGTGTGCTGCATTGTGGGTGTGTTGCCCCTTCAGCTCTGATTTTGCTGGCCCTTATCCCTTTCAGGCAGTGTGCCTTTCACTTCTGTGCTTATACAGTGCTGAGATGTTGCAGACTTGGGTAACTTGGGCTCTTGGTCGGAGATGTGACTCTTGGGCATGGTTTGTCCGCAGATGTGCTATACTTAATTGTGCATGTGTGCCATTGTGCCCATCTCCCCCCGTCCCCCCAGTCCCTGGTGGTTACTCACCCTGTTGCTGTTGGGTCAGGTCATGTTATGCAGTGTCCGGTCCCCCAACTCTGCCACCGTCTCCCCAATGATGAGTCGGGTCACCATTTCCTCCATCTCATCCAGCTCCTGGTGTGTCGCGTGGCTCCCACCTCCAGTCTGCATATCTGCTTTCAGGTTTGCTGCGAGTTTCAGCTTGGTTTTGCGCTTCACATCATTCCAGCGCCTCTTGAGCACTTCATTGTCCTCCTCAGCACTCCGACTGCATTCACCTTGTCCAGGATGGACTGCCATATTGTATTTTGAGTTGCCAATGACACAGTGGAGGTGACGAACAGTTGTTGATGGTGTTCTACCATCTCCGTTATCAGGATCCTGTTTTCCTGCAGACTGAACCGCGTCTTCCTCTTCTTCTTCTCCTTGCCCTTCCCTGACCCCGATGTCCCAGGCTGGTCCTCCGTGGGGCTTGTGGGGTTAGGGTTGTCCTCTGTACTTGTTCTGGCTACCTCCATTGTGCTTCGCAGTTGTTATGTTTTTTTATTTTTTTTTATTTGCAGCTTTTATGGTGATTTTTCCCACCTGACGTGGGGATTGCAAGCCTGGCGCTTCTTGTCGCTGATTTTTCTATCGCGGTTGGGCCCATCGCAACTTTTTTCACGTTCGGGTTTCCTTTTTTATCGCCGTCGCGGTAGTTGTGTCGCGGACATTTGATGCGTTATCGGGAAACTATCGCATGTTACCGCCATGTTAAGAATGAGACGTTAACACAGAGTTATTTTCCCGCGATGGACGGCGATATGAGAAATTGCGTTAACCTATTTTGGCGATGATTATCGCACGTTCTTGAGAATATGCCCCGTAGTGTACTAATACATAGCCATAGAAGTAAGCCTGGGTGTAGTTCGCGAAGTAGCGCTACGCGAAGCTACGCAAAGTGCAGTTCGCACTACGCGAACTATGCGTAGCACTACGCGAACTGCATAGTGCACTGTTCGCAATGATTGCACAGTGCCGGATGCTTGTCCGCACTGTGCAATCATTGAAAACGGCATCTTGCACAGTGCGAGCTGTCTTACTGCCGCCGAGTAGATTTTTACTCGAGCGGCAGCTTTCTCAACGCGGACTGGTAGTTTCTCATCGCGAGCGGTCGCGAGCATACGCGACCACTCGCAATGAGAAACCTGACCTCCCTGCGTTGAGAATATCACCGGGATGTCATTTTGCTTGCTCGCGGTCTCCAACTTGACGTTGAGGACCGCGAGCAAGCAAAAAATGACCGCTGCACTACGCTACGCGTGTTTGCACTGTGCTACGTGCAATTTGCGTTGTGCGAAGTAGCGCAAACTTCGCAAACTACGCGAGCGTAGCGTAGTGCTTTGCCCAGGGTTACATAGAAGTGACTCTATGGTGAAAAGATAACTTCAAAGATTATTCAAATCTAGGCAAATGTTCAAAGCATAAAATCTGAAAGCTAAAATAGTGAACCTGAGCACAATATTATTTATTAATTCTGAGCACCCATTTGTGAGGATTGTAATGTGAAATCCAGCAAAAACTTTCAGGTACATACCTCTTGGGTGAAACTGCTTTAGTGAGTTTATCATAGGAGGAAGTGGCATGTATTTCCTGTATGGCCCATTGTAGTTTTCTCTATGTTAGCCTAATTGTGCATGTTGTATACCGCATTTTCTTTTGCACATGTTACTATATAAACGTGCTAGCTTCTGTGCCACACTTTGCTTTCACACAAAATCTGCATATGTTTTCGTGTTCTATTCTTTCCTCGGATTTAGTCTGAACACCACAGACAAGTTCAAACAAAAATGCCTCTTGTTATTCTCTCTGGTCGAGCACAAGCACCTAGCACAACACGAGAATGCAGCTGCTGTTTGTGAGCACATATGTCTTGTCATACAACTGAGCACAAAAGGTTAAGCACACACATGGAGCGAAGGTTGTAGGACAAGACTGCTACGTCAGCCGAGATGTAGAACATCCATCTATGAATGCTAAGGTACGGGGTCTGCCTCTAATCCCAGGGATTTTTTATATATAATCACTGAGATTCAGTAGAAAGGGAAGGGGGTTTAGGATGTTCTGTCTTACAACATGAGAGGGCTTTTTATGGTATCTGTTGTATTGATCATGCTAACAGTATTTTTAGTATGCATTTGTTTTCTAATTGTGGCACAAATACTGCATTCTAGGACACAACAATTTAAATAACTATTCTAAACTTCTTTTGTGTCTGTTGTTTATTTTATTGTGGACGAGTACGAGTGAGAGAGCAAAAGGGTGTGCCCTGTTACCATGATCCCTGAGAGGGTCGAGAGTGTTATGTTCTGGGGTTTCACTTCTCTGGCTTCTCTGGTAAGATTAGGAGAGTAAGTGGTCTGCTATAGCTCGTTGGACTCGGGCTCATAGGTACTGAAGTGGTATGGTGACTCAGTCCCTACATGCTGATGTTCTATGGTCCTAAGCATAGCTCTGTTCCTGAGCAGAATCCCTGCAACATGGAGCCGCCAACGTTTTGGTCAGGTACTTACATGCGGGACCCGAGTAGTGCTTGTGCTTGTCCACAATACCCTTACACATTTTCTCAGAGACATCGGTGGTGTTAGGGATTTGTCCTCCACAATTTTTAAGGAAGACCTAGTTTTGCTAATTTTTCAAGCTTAAATGTTAAAAGGTTTACACCCTGTTTGTGCTACACTTTGAAACCATTACAAATTAGTTGTGACGCAACCCATTGCTATTGCTGTAAACTGCCGCTCAGCGGTAACTCAACAGCGATGGTTCCTGTGATTTTTGTTATAGAAGCGGATGCAGCATTCTGCTTAGAAGTTTTTTATTCCTGGGTCACTTTTCCGGCTGTGGACTCTACTGATAATAGTATTCATTAATATACAACACTCCAGGCACCTGCTGCATATTGCCTATGTGCACTTGTTGAAATTCCTCTTACTATCTGAGAACACCAGACTTGGTTTAATGGCGCCCTTCCCCATGTGTCTTGGACTGTTTGAATGGACTCCTTTAGTAACGAAGGTGCCACGTGGCCGGCACCAGCAGGTTATACCCCATATCCAGATTTAGGTCATTTGAATTTGGTACAAACTTATGTTTTGTATAATTTTCATGTCGTCCTATATAGACGTCTCACTCAGTATATTTCACATACTTTGCTGGCTGGTCTTGGCCTGCAAGCGTAAGCTCAGTTGCCTGCAGGACCTGTCATTAGTCCTGTATTTGTTCATTCAATTATGGGCAAACGACCCACAAATCGTGAGGAAATACCATTTATGATAGCCCAAAAAATCGATCAACTTGAAGCTGTGTTTTCCCCTATGGAACCACAAGAAAAGCACAAAATTCTCACCATGTCTTACCTACTGGACTGGTTCCCACTCTAGCAGACTGCAATACCTGGGGGACTATTTTTGCCACTATTTCAATTATGGGCAAACGACCCACAAATCGTGAGGAAATACCATTTATGATTGCCCAAAAAATCGATCAACTTGAAGATGTGTTTTCCCCTATGGAACCACAAGAAAAGCACAAAATTCTCACCATGTCTTACCTACTGGACTGGTTCCCACTCTAGCAGACTGCAATACCTGGGGGACTATTTTTGCCACTATTTACACTCTTTGTCATGACTCTTCCTCAATAGCCATTCTACCGAACGTCCTCAGACAGAGGCAGAATGAACATTGGGCAGGTCCTGCCCTAGATTTGTGGATCAAACATGTTGGTAATGTCCCTTTTGTCTCCGAAATGACTCTTTCTAATGTTAAAGGTGAAGCAGCATCTTTGGCTATACGCTAGCGAATTGCCGTGGTGGCGGTAGCCGACCACGAACGCTAGTTGCCTGTCATAATTGCTAATGTATATACGTATTTAGGGCATAAGAGTTTGGGAACCAGACCTTCAGTACCGCCACTATCAAGCCTAGCTCTGACAAGGATGCCAGACCTGCCTTGAGTTGACTAAAAAAACAGGGAATACATCTAAACAACCACAACAGAAAGGTAAACACTGTGGAGGATCTCCACCCCTGGAGTCCTCTGAAAGGCGATATGATTTTCATGATTGCACTAAAATCAAGACCCCTGATTCCTGATCCCCATTCTTCTCTTTCCTTTCAGGACTCGTCTGACCAACAGTTTGACAGAGGAGGAGGGTGATGTGACCACAGACAAAAAGAGTACGTGAAACCAGCAAGGGAGACACAATGCTGGCCTGATGTGAAGATAAAGAAGGAGGATCGTCCTCCTCCTTATAAACCCCCTTTTCAGAAAAAGAAAGTTGCAGCTTTAACTGCAAAATATTCCACAGATGGTGAGAACCCTCCTCCTAAATAGGAGTTGGGCAGTGACTCTCCTCAACAGCATGGTTGAGGTCACCATAGTACGCTGGAATGCCCACCAATTTCTGGTAGCGAAAGCAACTGAAACATATATCACAGTTGAAACCGCGGACACTGGCGTAGCTCTTCCGGACAGACTATACCACTTAGATATTCAAATTGAAGGTGACGTTCGACGCACCATAAAAGCAATATTCTGGGACAAAGTGACTACTTCTTATGACATTCTCTTGATGGAGGTCGATTGGTCCCCACCTTTTGTTCTTGCATGCCCCCAGGGTGAAGATGTCATTCTCCCTTCTTTATCACAGCTTGTCCATGACGAAGTCAAGGAAGCTTATGCATCTGGATGGGCCCTTGCTTTGGCACCTGAACTTTATCGTAACCATACTAGTTGGGATAAGGAGTCCCCTTATCATGTTATTCCTATGCAATCCAGTTCTCAGGTACAACCACAATATCCTATTATGAGGGATGCAAAAGCTTGCGTTAAAGAAACTCTTTCCCAATTGGAGTACCAGGGAGTAATTGAAACCTGTGTTTCTCAAATTAATATTACTCTTTTTCCAGTTCTGAAACCAGATCGTTCATATCGCATGGTCTTAGATTATAGACATTTGAACAGCCATACACACACATTTGCTGTGCAAAATGCCCACAGTATGGCACTTATTAATAATGTGGTCTATAAAAAATATAAAACCACTTTGGATGGTTTTTACAGTCACAATTTGGCTTCTGAGAGCCGAGACTGGTCCGCCTTTAGCATCTTAGGCTTTCAAATGTGCTATGCACAACTTTCTATGGGCTATAAGTACATCCCAGGAGTTTTTGAAGCACAAATTGTTCCGATTCTTCATGATATAGATTCTGATGCTTTATTTTATGTGGATGACATCTACCTGACAGACGATGACTTAAACCCACATTTGGTAAGAGTGGAGAGCATAGTATTGTGATTTGCTGAGCTTTGTTATAAATTTAACTTCAAGAAATCTAACATAGCTTTTCTGAGTGTCCTTTTAATAAAATATAAACTTGCAAATGAGGGAAAGAGTCTTGCCCCTAACTTTCTTGAAAAATGTGCACAGTTACAGTCTTCAAGCACACTTAAAAAGTTACAGTCCCTGCTAGAGTTTTTGAATTTTGGTTGAACATGCATACCTGATTATGCACAACATATTAAACCACTTTATGCCGTAATACACCCAAATTGTGCCGCTTCCTGTTGGAAGTTGGAACATACTGACAGCCTCAGATTTTTACAATCTGACTCATTTGAAATACACCACTTACATACATGTTTCAATACCATGAATTTAGTCATCTGTGTTTTGCTGGATGCAATAGGATTTACATATGTCATCTTTAATGAGGGTGAAACGGTACCTTTAGCATATAAATCACAGTTATATTCCACTGCAGAAATGAGTTTTGCTTCTACTGAAAAGATACTGACTGCCGTGTAGATGGCCATTCTTAAAGAATGACCACTTGCTCAGGGAAAACGCATTATTGTCGTTTCTCCAGTGCCAGCCTTAGAGGCTGTGACCAAAGCCAGAGTTCCTAGCGCAAAAGCCCTCCATCCTCAGTGGATACAATGGGCTACGTTCTTAACAGCCTTCCTTGCAAGCACAAGAATGTTTACAATATGAACATGTTTATCCTTTGCCTTCTTCTGTTCTGTTTTTGGCCAATATAAATACATCATTTATACTGATAGGTCAGCTCAGCCTGTCATAGGTTCTAAGCAGCAGTATTATGCTGCATGCGCCATTGTTATTGGCACTTTATCACATGGAGTTTTTCACCCCCAAACGACTCACAGACAGACTCTCGGAGACTGCAGTGCGCTGTTAGTTGAACTGAAGGCTTTACTTCTTGAACTTGACAATACGAATCCTGAATTCCCCACCCTTATAGTGTGTGATTCATATTATTGTGTGCAATCCTTTAATTATAATTGACTTTTTTGGAAACAAAATTTCTTTAGATATCCTACGGGTTGCACAATCAAGCATAAACTGCTTTGGGTTAACTTGGCAAATCTTAAGGATAGGTGCCACAAATTCATGTTATACATACATTGAGTCACCAGTGTGTGGGAACAAACGCTGTAGGGAATTCTCTGGCTGATGAAGCAGCCACATCTGCAGTAGCCACAGCTAGAATAGCAGCAGTAACCCACTTTAAAACTCATTTCGACATTGATATCTAGGCTGCAGTGAATGTTTTTAAGAATGGTACCCCTTTACCGAAGGGCTTTCCATCTAAATATTCTTATCATTTAAATGACCACAGAGTTCCTTTTGTCACTATTCCAGGTGTTGGTGATTGTGTGGTACCAAACACAGACCCCAGACATGATCTGATTGTAGCCGCACATGAAAGTGTAGCTTCTGCTCACGCGTCATGACTGCCACTATTTCACTCTTACAGCGACGTTATTGGTAGCAGGTTTATACCAACAATCTAGAAAATATGTTCTCTGTTGTGACATCTGCCAACAGATTAAAAGTTCTACTGTGACTCGTCCACTGCAAACACAACTTTTTATTTCTAATAAACATTTTGGCTGCATCCACCTGGCTCATTGTGGTTCATTGATTTCAGATACTGCATTTAAATTTATCTTGGTTGCAGTTGATTCTTGCTTCCGATACCGTTTGGCTGCTGCGCTCCGCTGATGCTCGCACCGTTATTAAAAACTTGCAAGTCTTCATCAGGACTTATGCCTGCTGTGCATTCCATTCAGACCAAGGTCCGGATTTCACTGCTAAAGCGTACTGCGAGTTAATGAAGTCTATGGGGGTACGAGTGCATTATTCTTTGCCATACCGGCCCAGGGACAATTCTGTTTTGGAAGGAATGAACCGTGACTTAAAGCAGTCCTTAACAACAAGGGTATTAGGTACAGGGCGTGGCTGGTTGAATAATCACTATGGGGTTCAACAAGCATTAAATAACCACCCCAAAAGATCTCTAGTTGGGCGGACACCGTACTAAGTGCTTTTTGGCATCAAGATGTATGTTCCAGACCTTGACGGACCAGACATTGGGATGGCAGCCGTATCCTTCGACATAGATAACCATTGTGCTGTCTTACAGGACCTACAAAAGTTCAGTGACACTCAATCTCACAAATACTTGCCTGCATCTCTCTCTTCGAGTAATGAAGATCGGCTTCCAGTTTCTGGTTGGCTTCCGAAGGTTGGAGAACTGGTTCATGAAACGGAGGGCATCAAAAAGGAATTCGGCCCAACGTACCATTTCTGTTCCAGTCCTTGACATACAAGGTACACAAACTGTGATTTTGCCACCACTTCTGGGTAATAAAGACAAGCCCTTTGTCTCAATTGAACATGTCGAACTACACCATGTGATCAGTTCTCAATAGTATGCCACTGAGTGTCCATACCCTTCCACAAGACTTTCCTTTGCAGCCAGTGAGCACAGCCGATGCTGATACTCCCCAGCTGGGGGGGAAGGCTGAGTCCTCCACTGACAACGCAACTGACACGGTACCTGTTTATACTATCACGTCTTCTACAAGGGATGTCATTTATACGGATCCAGCATTGGTGAATCCTTCTGAACTGGATTTTTTGAGTCCTACTGCTGAGTCACATCCTCTTATTTTCTAGCTGAGTACCTCTGGTTACTATATAGATAAAGATGATTTTTCTTCACACATTTCTTATGTTTTGCACCTGCCTCCAGCACTGATTTGTGTTTTTATTTCATGGGTAAAAAGCACTTATATGGTCCCGCCTGGGATCTATGTGTTGATCATACTCTCCTTGTTTTTCTATTCGTGTGGATTGGATTTGTGACTTTTTTTCTTGTTAATCAAAGGCCATCACCTCCCGGAATGTTCTGCTACAGAGCTGTCGACGGGGTGTTGGCCCCCCATTCCTCATCAACATTTCAGCTGTTCCAGTGACTGATGGAATTGTCTGGGATAAGGTTCCTTTCGACATATATGGGCCTACAGAGATCCTGCAGATACCATATGTGTTCAAAGTTTCTATGGGTCATGTTATAGTACCGGGTTTACATTCGGATGATTGGGATGTGGACACTGTAAATTCTATGCCTTCTGAACAAGATGATTATACTGTTTTTCAATCTGAGGATTTATATCCTAATTCTGCTAATTATGCCAATATATTCTGTTATCATCATTATGGACACCATTTTCTGCACAGTGCAAGTGGACAGTGTCCCAATTTTAATTAAACACAATAGGAACATTGTCCCAAAGGGAGTTCCAAAAAGCAAATGATAATTCCAGGTATTTTATGGGTTATGACACTTCAGACCCCACGTCATAGTATTTCAAATTAGTTCCGACCCCACCAAAAGACTATATGCTTACTTAGACTAAGCTCATCTACACAGCTTCGTTTGTCAACCAGTTAGCCCTCAAAGGTTATGATTACTGGAGGGACAACATCAGTTTGAAATTGATTTGGGGTATGAGTCCTAGCAGGTTCAAGGCATGAAACATTGTTTCAAGCCTGTTGAATTCTCACACAAATTATTTTCTTGAATGAAAGGATCCAACAGACTAGGATTGACAAAAATTAAAGAAATGAATGCCCGACCATTCCCTCTGTTGTCAGCTTTGATAATTGAGCAATTAGCTGAAACGCCTTCAGTGGTGTGGTTAATACACAGTGTAATTTCACTGCCTAGCTCAACATTTCAATTAACAGCTAGCATTGTACAGAATGGTACATTTCAGTCTTCATTTGTGAGTCCTGGCAGTTGGTTGTTATGGCCAGTGGACACAAATCATTGTCATGCTCATTTTCTTAATTCCACACCTAGGTTCAGTCAACACATTCTGGTATTATTACCTCCTATCCGGTGGGAAAGTTATTTCAACAATGGTTGCAACATTCCATCCACACTGTCTGCAGTGAAACATCTTTCTCTCCTGTCTGAAGAAATTAATTTATAAGATTTTCTTTTAGGTACCAAATCCCCATGTGCCAAAAGATTTATACATGCTACTTATAATGAAATTTGAAAATTAGCCCAGATGGAAGCTGCTGCGTGTTTATGACAAATTGACCAAGATAATCTGGATAAAGTGCTTGCTGTTGTTGATATTAGTATTAATACATTGTTATCTCATATTTACAATTTAAACAGCATTGTATCATCTGGTATTGATATTGTGAAGAGTGACATGTCAACATTGTATCATGGGCAAAGTCAACTTAGATCTGTTATGCAGTTTAGCTGGACGCTTCAAACACTCAAAAATGGGCGCATTCCATGGCATTACTTGAATTGCAGTGATTTGTTTCTGACTTTTAATTTAAATCCCAAACAACAACTGATGGCCATGAAAGACGTCACCTACACAATGCTGCATTTAGAAAAATTAAAACAACTCCCATTCACCATAGCTGAAACACCTTCAGCGGTGTGGTTAATACACTGTGTTATTTTACTGCCTATCTCGACATTTCGATTCACAGCTTGCATCAAAGATTTACCTGTAGGTAGATATGAACCCTTTGGAAGCAGCTTAATTCATGAATTATGGTCACTTCCCTTTACATATCATTGTGAACATACTAATAAGGACGTTTTTATTACTGGAGAAGAATGTGACTCTACTGTCAGACATTCACTTGTTTGTAAACAGGTTAAAATTCACGGGGCATGTAATACTTCAGTGCCTAATTTAGCTTGTTATTTGAAAGGAATTCTGGTTCCTCAATTTTCCTTTCATTACAGTACTCTCTAATGGGAGTTATCTCATGCTTAGCGATCAAGACTGTTGCAGATTGTGGACTGGAATCCCATACATTTTGTCCATTTCCCACTTAGTCACTTGTTGCCACAATGTCTTGTTTGTCCCCCCCTCCCCGCATGGGATTGTAGATAGCTCATTGTGGCGTTCTGTTCCAACTTTGAAGGCAGAGTTCAACAAGGTAAGCAGACTGAAAGCATTATTGTTACAACAAGAAGTAGCTCTTACATCGGCTTGCAAGACCTTTGAATTACAGGTGGCTAGAACTTCTAGTGAGATACAGTCATTGTTAAATACAAATCTTCCTCTGCATTTCGGAGAATTAGTGCATCAAATCCTTAATGCCTCTAGTAGGCCAGCCTTTCCCACTATTTTAAGGTTGTCGGCTCCGGCCTCATTAGTTCTTTTCAAACCATCTTTGGAGTAATAGCGGCTTTTATCCACTCCAATTTTTTTAGTGTATTTGGAGTTTTCCCGTTGCTGTTATTTCTCATTTGCGGCATTCTCATCCCGTTCCTGCTTCTCCGCAATGGATACTCTTTTTGCGGCGCTCTGGAGCTGGCACCGCTCCAACACTACCGTGAGTGTATGCTTCATTTCTATGGACTGTTTCTACAGCAGGAACTGGATCTTCATTGGTCCCTAACATTTTGACCTGCCTGGCTTACCTGCACACAACCCAGGTAAACCAGGCACGGATGCAGGTTGACCGGTAACTGTCTCAGCATTGGCTGTGACCGGAGAGCATGTCTGTTCTTTGGAGCTCATGATTTGGGCAGTTGACCAATCATCATGTGCGGAATCAGACTCCTTTACAGAGTCTTTAGCCTTTGAGATGGCGAATGATGCAATGGTTTCCTTCAAAGCATCATAATTTGATTATTTTCCCAAAATGACGTTCTCTTCCATTAATTTTCAGTTAAACCCAAGTCTGAACTATGATTTGAGTTTGTTTACCTTCTGATTACCTTTATTAGATTGAGTATACTCTTTAGTGCTATTATCCTCACCAAAGGGATGGTGTGATGTGTTTCCTGCATGGCCCATTGTAGTTTTCCCTACGTTAGCCTAATTGTGCATGTTGTAGACCGCATTTTCATTTGCACACGTTACTATATAAACCTGCTGGATTCTGTAGCACACTGTACTTTCACACAGAACCTGCATATGTTTCATGTTCTGTTCTTTCCCGGGACTTCTTTTGAGTCTCTTGTTTAGTTTATTGTGGACGAGTGAGAGAGCAAAAGGGTGTGTCTTGTTACCGCTATCCCTGAGAGAGTCGAGAGTGTTGTGTTCTGGGGTGCCACTTCTCTTGGTTCTCTGGTAAGGTTAGGAGAGCAAGTGGGGCACTATAGCTAGTTGGACTCGGGCTCATAGTTACTGAAATGGCATGTTGACTCAGTACCTACATGCCGCTGTTCTATGGTACCAAGCATAGTTCTGTTCCTAAGTAGAATCCCTGAAACATAATGCTCAACATGGGGCATTATAGTTGGTCGGACTCAGGCTCATAGTAACTGAAGTGGTATGATGACTTGGATCCTGCATGCCGGTGGTCTATTGTCCCAAGCATAGTTCTGTTCCTGAGCAGATTCCCTGGAACAGAAGACATACTGCTGTTGGAGACTCCTCTAGTTTTCCCATCAGTTCCATCAATGTATGGAGTTAATTAAGCCAGTCATGGTAACAGATGATGTACTGCTTCTTGGTTGTCTGTCCTGCAGTATTTCTGTCAGAGGTACATCCATAAAACAATACAATTGAAAGATGTGTAATTTGTATATGAAGGAAAGCAAGATTTTTCTTAATCCACTGGGAACCACTACACCAGCATTATAAGGAGCAAGATATGTTGGCACTAACAATGTTCCTAATTTGGAAGCACAATTCTTGCAATCGTGTTTTGCGATGGCCAAACTGACATCAATGAGAGGCCACTCCCAAGTTAACTATTCTTGTTTCCAACCTAAAGTAAATAATAAAAAATGTGTATTTGTAAAGCGCGAACATATCACCCCTTAAGGGTTTCAAGGTGCTGGGGGCCATCAGGGAGATTAAGTGAGTTATTGCCCCGAGTCACATGATGCTGAGCTGAGCTGCCGCCTGCACCGGTGATCAAACCGCGAGCTCCACGCTCCGGAGTCAGTCGCTCTGGCCAGTGTGCCACACCTCACCTCACCATAACCATCAGACTTGTTCTAAGCAACACACTAAAATTTCATTAGCTAGCAGTGTGGAGGAGAACAAATATGTCTGTGACCTTTTGTGCCTCTCACTTGAGCTCCACATTTCTGGTGACAGTGAATATTAGGGCCTCAAAGACACCAATTCTGTAGCGGAAAATGCTGAATTAGAATGTGGTGCTCAAATGGCCTTGGTGTTCCCGATAGGTGGTGAGATATGAGGTCCCCAGAGCATTCTCCCGTGGACCCAAGATGTGCCAGTGTGGCATGGAGAGCAGCATAGGTGGTGGCGAGCCAAAGCATGCTCCTTCTCCAATGGGTCGGAGGGTAAGTAGCACTGTCCATCTTTCCAGTTCACAGATCTCCAACAGGTCGATCATGATTTACCAGTAGCTCGTTTCCTGCCTCTCAGTAGCTCACACATAATTGCCTGTCAGATGGTTTGTTCAGCTGCCCTTTTGCTAAGGCAACACATTGAAACAGTGTACACCCTATTCTGTGAGGACTGGGAAGCTCACAGTGTGAAGTACTCTTGTCTATTAAAAACTTTATGTCCCCGGAGGCCTGCACCAGATCCCAACATCTTTCAATGAACTGGTGCAAATAGCTGGCGACCTACTTTCAAAACATGATCCTAATCATTCAATCCAGCCTGTCCTCCCACTCCCAGCTAGAAGAGGATTTGTTGGACATAATGCAATCCAGTACTATCTCCTCAACTAAAGCCACACTCTTTAGCTTCCAACATATCCCTCTAGAGAGCTCTTTAACAGCCATTTGCATCCTTAAATCTGGGTCTCCTTCTTACCCTTGTCCTTCCAATATACTAGTTTTAGGGGCGCTCACCATTAACCCTCCGGCCAATAAGGTGCTTAATGCCTCACTGTCAACAGCTACTGTACTCCTCTCCTAGAAACAGGCTAAAATCTTCCTGTTAAAGAAACATTCTGCAGACCCGGTAGACCAGTCTAATTATAGGGCTATTTCTTTATTACCGGCCCAATCCGAAGTGTAGGAAAAGCATGTTAATCAGCAGCTCTCCCTACATCTGTAAACCAACAACCTGCTCCATCCTGGCCAGTCCAGCTTTAGACACAACTTCAGTACAGAGACAGCGCTAATGAAGGTGACAGAATACATCAAAGGCACCATAGATGCCGGTGAGAAGACGGTGCTGACCATGTTAGATCTGTCAGCGACCTTTGACACGGTCCCCCACTCCAAACTTTTAGTGCATCTCCAATCCATTGGGATAGTGGGTCAGGCCCTGGACTGGCTTGCCTCTTTTATGGAAGGTAGAGGTCAGGAGGTTTGTATTCCTCCCTACTCCTCAAGGTTTCTTGAGATGACAGTGGGGGTTCCCCAGGTCTCGGCCCTGAGCCTTACAATATTTAATGTGAATCTCACTCCACTGGCCCAGATAGCAGAAGTCATTGGGGCAAAAGCTATATCTTATGCTGATGACACTCAGCTGTTGTTCTTGTGTGGCAAGGGAGAGGAGATCTTGTGCGGATCTATTAAAACCTGCCTGACATTGGCATTCCACTAGATGGCCATACACCAACTAAAGTGTAACGCAGACAAAACTGAATTTCTATTCTTGGGTAAAACTCCCCAAGAAACATGGCTGAAATTTTGGCCTAAAGATGACCCCTCCAGGCCCACAGGAGGGCACAGTCAAGATCTTGGGGGCCGAATTTGATAATTGTCTGTCATTTAAACTACAAAACAGATCAGTGGTAGGAGCGTGTTTTGGACTACTGGGTTCACTAAAAAAAGTTCTTGCAGTATCTCTCATTTATGGCAAGGAAAATGGTCATCCAGGCTCTGATAACCTGGAGACTGGACTATGGTAATGCCCTCTATCTTTGACTTCCAGAATATCTGATTAACAAACTGCAGGTAGTCCAGATCACAGCAGCTTGCATTCTTCTGAATATACCTGCAAGTACGCATGAGTCCCCACAACAACACGGCCCTCCACTGGCTCCCAATAAGGAAAAGAATCATGTTCAAAGCAGTAGTGTTGGTTCACAAGGCACTATACCACACAGGTGTGGGATACCTCAGAGCAAATCTACGGTCTGCTAATATCCTTCAAGCCAAGATCCCCAGAATTTGCCCCTCTACAGCGGGAAATGGTCGTGCTCTTCCCTAGGACCAGTGGCATGGAACAAGCTCCCTCTGGAGCAACGTGCAGTGGACACTATTTCAGTGTTAAAAAAAAAAAGGTTGAAAACCTGGCTTGCAGGAATAGACCATATCCTAAACTGTGACCTTGAGCAATGGCGCCGGACACTCCTTGGAGTAGTCGCGAACGATACAAGATGCAATTCATTCTGAAAATGTTTATTTTTCTCTTCCTACTTCTTTCTCTCATTTCTTTTTCTACTCCCTTTCATATGCTCCTTTTAATTCTTTTCTTTCTATCCCTACTTTCTATCTTAATTCATTTTTCACCCCTTTCTTGTTTTTACTCTTTGTTCATTATTTTTCTTTCTTGCTATGTCTTTATTTCTATAGTTCTTTCCTTCCGTCTTGCCTTTTTCTTTTTTCCTATATTTTTCCTATATTTTTCTATATTGCTTTTTTTCTTCCTCTGCTTCTTTCTTTCTTGTCTTTCTTCCCCCGTTTCTCATTTCCCTCCTTATTTTCTCCTAATTTCTGTTTGTTTCTGCTTTTTTCTTTTACTTTTTTCTTGCACCTTCCTTATTTATTTGCTGACTGGTCTTTGTTTTCTTATCTGCCTCATCTTTCATTTGCCCCATTTTGTTTTTTTCTTCTTTATCACTCCTTTCCATCATAGTCCCACCTACGGCTCACCAAAATGCTTCCCACATGCAACCCTTAGGCCCATAGTCCTAACCTTTAAGCTCTGAAAGTAGTGGCCCCCTTCGCAGGTTCTTGGTTCCATAGACTATTAGCTTGGGCCATCCCCTTATTTGCAGACTTATGGTGAGTCATTGGTGGCAGTGGTAGACCTGTATATAGCCATGAAATCCCTGGTGGCAGTGGTAGGCCTGAGTGTGACTATTAAGAGTCCCTGATGGCAACGGTAGGCCCATGTACACTTCTGTATTACCATGTGCTCTGTTACCGGCACGTGGCGCCTTGTTTTTGAAGCACGTGCCAAGATCTTGTAGGATTACGAGTCTGCACGTTTCTCTGGTGGCCATCTTGGGGGGCATGTTATAAAAACCGAATCCCCGAGCACGAGACTTTGCTGGACTCGTCTTGTGCAGCTCACCTGTTGTCCTTATGATTCTCCCACGACGCCTTCTGGAATCACCCGTGACACTACTGTGATGCCTGCGAATCACCTGCAGCTTCTCCTTCTGTCTTCAGACGCTCCAGCAAGAAACCTGAAAAACAAAAGACAAAAGATAAGACGAGGTATTTTCAAAGGCTCGCAGTTTGGCACCACTTAGCGAAATGAAAGTGGGCCAGCGCTGTAGACAGTATTTTATTGCAGCAAAAGGAGTCTTATACAAAAGGAGACTAAGCAAATTTGACATTAGTGCCCAATTTGTGGCTTCTCCAGGAGCAGCAAGAACTATATCGTGTGCACTTTGTTTTTGAATTGATGCATCACTAGAATTGCATTTCCCTGACTACAGTAGAGAGAACACGAACTACGCCACATGAGCTTTTGGTTGACTGCCCCAAACACAAAGCATGTTTCCCTCATAGGGGCAGATTTACAAGGCCCTTGAGCCACTTTCAACATGGGAAAAGTGACGCAAAAGTGGCGCAAGGGGCTTGTAAATCTGCCCCATAATGTATAGCGAGAACAGATCAAAAGACGCTAGGAATGTGAGAACTTCCTAATTTGGACAATAATGGTGAATTCCCGGATGTATATAGGTATGCTCACAGTTTGCTTAATGCTTGTTAGAAGTAGATAGGAGGTTGCAATTATTGTACTAATTGTTTCCGTCGTTAGCAGATAATTCACAATTCTCTGATCAACATTCCCTGTGGTGAAGCTCGCCAGAGACCAGGAGAAAAATCCCGGTCCACAGAGTGTCTTCTCTCTCTCTCCCAACCCCCTTCCCTTCGGGTACTATTGCCAGTGCATTACCCACCATCTGCCATTGAGGGTAGTTCCCAAAGGGTAGGAGGTGCAGCCTCACCCCATTGGAACCACCTGGAGTGCAGGTGAGTGACTTCATTGACACTTTCTTTTCTTTCTCTTTCTCTTTTTCTCTTTCCTTCTTTCTTTTTCTTTCAGCTTCTTTCCTCCCTTTCCTTTTTGTTTCTATTTTCACTTTTCTTTATCATTTATTTTCCTTCTTTTTGCTGCTGCTTTCTTTTTTATTTTTCTGCTTCCTTTTTTTTCGTCCATCTACTTCATTTCTTTCTTTTTTCAGTTGCCTCCTTTCATTTTGCTTTTTATTTCTTTTTTCATTCCTTTTTTAAAATGTATATTTCTTCTTTTATTTGCTTTTTCCTTTTCTTCCTTTCCTTTCTCCTTCTATCTCTCCTTGTTTCTTTCTGCCCATGTTCCTTTTTTCTTTTGCCATCTCCTTTCTTTCATTCAGCCTGTCCTTCCTCTTCCTATCTTCCTTTCCTTTCTTCCATCTTTCCTTTCTTCCTTCCCTTTTCCTTCTCTACTTCCCTTCTTCCCTTTTTCCTCTGCCTTTCCTCCCTCTAGGGCTAAAACAGGTCCACAGGTGTAGCCTTGTAAGCCGGCACTGCCAAAGGGGCACTCCCAGTGAAACGTTATTATGGGATCATGGGCAGAGCCTTCTTGGAATCATGAGAGTGCTCCTGCCTTAATGGGAGCTGGGGCTCCCAGTCCTTACCCTCTCAATGTAAGCCAAGGACCTGCGCAGTGTAACAAGTGTAAGCTGTGTTACACCCTTTCACCCATCCATGGGAGTTGATTTTGAGCACTCCTTTTGGATCCGGGAGTCGGCACCGATTCTGTGACCCATAGCACCCCAAAAGGTGAAATGACATAGAAAAATACAAATGATTATTTCACACCAAAATCTTCTTCACAAATGAGTGGCTCTAGATTAACAGACACAAAACCAGAGAGAGTGAAATGGAATTAATGAGGGGCAAGTAAACTCTCTTGAACTGTCTCAATGCACTCCATTCCACTTTTGAGCAGAAATCAAATAATATTGAGTCATTAAAATGTGCGGTCGAGGAAAATATGAAAGGGCTGTCCAACAGGGTACTGCAGGCTGAACAAGCAGAAGCAGGGCCGGCTTTAGCATTGGTGGCGCCCAGAGCGATAATGTTTGTTGGCGCCCCCCTCCCCACCCAATGACCACCTCTGCCACAGATTCCACCCTTTGACAGTGCCCCTCAAGTCTCCATAACCACTGTTTCTTACATTAATTTAGTTGTATAGCGCCACTCATGTTAGTTTAAGGTGTCAGAACATTTTACATCACACAAACATTGCACATATACAATCGTATGTGTGTGAATCAGTGTATAGGAAATGTTACATAAGACGGAGGCTTACAAGGTGTAGGAGTCACATATCATCCATTCTGGTAGGCAGTAGAGTTTAAGAGTACTTGGTCTGGAAAAGAACAAATTCAGAATTTTAAATGTAACACCATTATTAGGGTTTTTTTTAATTAGAAGAATTAATTTCTACCTAAATTAACCCTTATTACAATATTAGGATATCGAAAGACAGGGCAAAAAAACACATAGCTCTAATATATTTCTTGCCGTTTGCATGCAGATCTTTGATGACAGTTAATAGCTCATTGCTCTATATTAGGATTTTAACTTATAAACTGCAAGTAACGAAAGGATCTCTCTGTCAAAAGGGGTAACCCATTGACCAATTTATATTATATGCACTTTGTGATCTGAATGGGACACGTTCTTTGCAGCAGGCACATTAACCCTCTGCACTACAAGGAGTCATAATTTCTTAGACCAAGCTCCGGTCTCTCTCCAGGAAGAACATTTATCAAAGGAGTTATCTTGATATTTTTATTGCTGGGACAAGGAACGTGACATCAGGTGCTTTTAAAACAATAAATATAGCGCCCCCACACCAAGTCAGCGCCCGGTGCGATGGCACCGATCGCACTGCCCTAGAGCCGGCCCTGAGCAGAAGCACCATCACCTGTGGGTATGCATAGATTGGAAAATCAGGTGTAGACGCCTAATGAGGATTTGCCAAGAATGGGTGAGTTTAAGGTCTATGCTATCAGAAGTCTTATGAGACTAGAACAGAGGTCTAATCTGTTAGACAGTGTGTGAAAAGGGTAACCCATTAGCAAGAAGATCCACTGGAACGCTGTCCAGCTCAATATTCGGGTAGCCCCACTCAACATTACTAACACTGCTATTGACATAAACAATTTCTTAATGTGCAAGCATAATATTTGTTTTCCATTTAGAGGGAGACTCATGGTCATTGGCATTTTATTTTATTTTTTTATTTTAAGTATTGCACTTTATTACTGTTCACGATGGAAAAACCTTATAAGGTAAAATGTGTTACTGAATGTATTATGAACTATATAGGAACTAACAAATGTTATTAATTACTACAATGTTCCTTGCCAGTTTCTTGTATTCGCCTTGTTGCTACAAATCATCTTTTGAGATACTATGATGAGATAAAATCTACAGCATAACGTAACAGCGGCGGTTCCTCCACAATGGCAGAGGAGCTTCACCACACTGCCTGGCTCCGAGCCAGCAAATGTAAAATAAAACAATGTTCTTGCATAATTTTTTTTGCATTTGCCGGCGCTTAGCCAGCCCTGAAGGGAGGGGCGGGGCCTAGGCACAGGAGGGGGGAGAAGGAGTGCTAAGTGCATTCCACTCCTTAAGTGCTCATGTGTGTTTGGCCAGCCGTTTCAGGCCAACCAAAACACACATGCGCACTTAGATTCTGAGCAGCCGGGCTGGAGAAACCCCCACAGACTCCCTGGTCTGAGCAGGGTGTCTTCTTTTCAGCTCGCTCGGACCAATCCCCGAGCTGCTTTGCAGCACTGGGATTGGATGGGAGTTTGTCCCAGGGGCTGCTGGGACCTAGAGAAGAGGTGAGGCGGCAAACGCGATGCTGGAGGTGGCTGGCGGTTAAAGGTAAGTTAAAAAAAATCTGTTATTTCTACTCCTGCACGCGAAACCCTCACTCCCGCCCAACCCCTCTGTGACCCTCCCCCGCAACCCCTCCTGTGTTTCCCCTCCCACCCCACCATCCTTTAATTGTTGCTGCCGCCACTGTAACGTAATGTCAATATTGACGGTAAAGTCTACATATAGTCATGTTTTTATGTCATTCTTATCTTTGGAACTACTTATTGCATGCCATTTATATGGCGCTATGTAGAAATTGGTGCATAATTCTTATGTGTTGGAATGGATTTAACTCATACTCTGGTTGTCGATTTCATTTGAACCATTAGCCAATGTATTACTGTCAGAAGTGCGTTATTTAATATTTACTAATGAAAGACTTTAATTACTGGCTAAGATGATATACTAAATATTTGCTATTTTCAAACAGAGGTAACTGGAGATGCTGAATAATGAGATTCATATGTTTTGTTAATTCTTTGCAAATGTGTTTTTAATTCACAACCCTGAAGAAGCAGTTAATGTCATGAAGCACATGTTGGGCTGTCTGTTTGCATTACATTTCAATTAAAACATTGGATGGCTTGTGAAAACACAGCTTTGAAATAATACGGAAAATACACAAAACAGTGAAATTATTTTATTGAGAGATATCATTAACTCTATTCATTTTCACGTATTTTCAACTTGACTCTATTTGAAGCACAAAGGGGCATATTCTCAAGCCCCTATCGCCACGGGAACGTCACTTTTTCTGATATTCCCATGGCGATAGGGTCAGCGCCTGATTCTCAAGGCAGCGTTAACCCACTTAATGTGGCTTTAAGCCACATTGAGTGGCTTAACGCTGCCTTGAGAATAAGGCCCCTTTCACGCTAAATTTAGCGTGAAAAGGGCGTGCAGTGGGTGTTGCAGTGGGCGTTCCACCGCAACACCCATTGTGATCGACGCTGCCGCCTATTATCAAGGGAGGCGATAATAGGTAGCAGCGCCGAACTTAAGACCAGAAAAATCCTGGTCTTAAGTTTTGGAAACGAGGAGAAATGCTTCATTTCTCCTCGTTTTTGGTTTTTCGATGTGTGCTGCCTTGTGCAGCACACATGGAAAAAGCAAAATGCTATTTCATGAATGTTCATGTGCAGGAAGGGGCACCTTCCTGTACATGAACAACCCTCCCTTGCACACAGACACCCTTGCAATCTGGTGCAAGGGTGCCTGCGTTGGCGCTAAGTCATGGAACTTAGCGCCATCGCAGGGGGAAACGCCAGGCTGCACCACATTCTTGAGAATAGGCTGCAGCCTCGCATTTATGAAGTGGCGGTGAGAGGCGTTAAGCCAAGGAAGCTAACGCCTCTCACCGCCACTTCAATGAGAATATCCCCCATAGTGTCAGAAACTGCAGTGACTCCACTCAGCGCTGGGCTAATATCCCTCATATAACTTGTGTACATTTTATTGCTTCACATGCAAATAACTGAAATTGGTTTATTAAGCTCTGGGACACCACAGACCTAATGGCCCTTCCTGCGTTTGTCGTTCGGAGACGCCGAGAGTGAGACATGATGTGAAGTCCTTATCATGGGCTTGTTGCAATGCTTGAAGTTGTTTGAGGAATATTATGTCTGACAGTTTGCTATGTGGAAAGTTGTTATAATGGAGTGATGGGATCGCCCATCTGACAATTTGTGGACGGGATGTTTATGAAGAAATTGGTGCTTTGTACACCATAATCTTCTTCACAAATGAGAGGCTCTAGATTAGCAGAAACAAAACCAGAGAGAGTGGAATGGAATTAATGAGGGGCAAGTAAACTCCCTTGAACTCTCTCAATGCACTCCATTCCACTTTTGAGCAGAAATCAAATAATATTGAGTCAGTAAAATGTGCGGTCGAGGAAAATATGAAAGGGCTGTCCAACAGGGTACTGCAGGCTGAACAAGCAGAAGTGCCATCATCTGTGGGTATGCATAGATTGGAAAATCAGGTGTAGACGCCTAATGAGGATCTGCCAAAAATGGGTGAGTTTAAGGTCTATGCTATCAGAAGTCTTGTGAGACTATATCAGAGGTGTGATCTGTTAGACAGTGTGTGAAAAGGGTATTCCATTAGCAAGAAGATCCACTGGAACGCTGTCCAGCTCAATATTTGGGTAGCCCCACTCAACATTACTAACACTGCTATTGACATAAACAATTTCTTAATGTGCATGCATAATATTTGTTTTTCATTTAGAGGGAGCCTCATGGTCTTTGGCATTTGAATTTTTTTTTTTTTTAAAGTATTGCACTTTATTATTGTTCACGATGGAAAAACCTTATAAGGTAAAATGTGTTACTGAATGTATTATGAAAATCATGAATACACAACTTAGTACCTTCTTAGCTGAGACACAAGCCTTGGATCCCTCCCAGTATGGCTTTAGAGAGGGATATAGTACTGAGTCCGCTCTCATTAAGGCCACAGAGGAGATCAGAGAAGCCATGCATCAGGGTGGCAGGGCGGCTCTGATCCTATTGGATCTGTCCGCGGCCTTTGATACGGTCCATCATGACATCCTGATGGACCGTTTAAAGGCATGTGGGATCCAATCCAAAGCCTGGGATCTTTTAAGATCTTTTCTATCTGACAGAGGACAAATTGTTGCTCTGGGTGAATACCAGTCCAAACCCTTTTCACTGCCCTGTGGTGTCCCACAGGGGTCCTCTCTGAGCACTACGCTTTTTAATGTGTACGTTTCATCCTTGGCCCCCATTATCAGTGCATTTGGGTTTGGTCTTACCTTGTATGCTGATGACACCCAAATTGTGGTGTCTCTGTTACCTGGCCAGGAGGTGGGTTTGGATGAACGCTTCCAAGACTGAATGGAATCAGTTGGGAGATGGATGTCAGAGAATTGTCTAAAGCTTAATTCAGGCAAAACCGAAGTCTTACTGTTTGGAAAGGATACCAACTTTTGGACACCAAATTGGTGGCCTGACTCGATGGGCTCTCTCCCGTTGCCTTCAAAAAAGGTAAAAAACTTGGGAGTAATAGTGGATGAGAGATTTACCTTTGTTGATCAAGTAAATGCAGGGGAATCAACAACAGCCTATGTGCTTAGAACAGTCAGGCAAATACTGCTGTTTTTACCCCTGGGTAGCCGGCAAACAGTGGTCACGGCACAGGTATTGTCGAGGCTGGACTATTGCAATAGCCTTTATTTAAATATTCAACAAAGATTAATGAACAAACTCCAGTTGCTGCAAAATGCAGCTGCTAGACTCCTCACTGGTACGTCAGTTTCTCTCCCATATCCAAGGAAATAAAATACTGCACTGGCTCCCGGTAAGGAGTCGAGTGCGTTTCAAATCCCTCTGTTTGGTTTTTAAAGCTCTTCAAGGTATAGGACCAGACTATTTAAAACGGCAGTTCCAGTGGTACACACTGAAAAGGACACTTCGCTCACTGGGTGCCAAGTTGGTCTCAGTGCCACACACAAAAAAATGTTTTGTGGGGTGGTAGAAGCTTTGCCTTCTGCGCGGCGAAAGCCTGGAATGACCTTCCGTGTCACCTAAGAAATGCCACAGATCTTTTAACTTTTAGGAAGGGTTTAAAAACCTGGCTTTTTGCTAAATAAAACTGCTTTCCTCCATTTTTTTCCTATAGGATAAGTAACTAGCACCAGGACACCCTCGGGTAATCACTGCACTTTAAAAATATTATTAACATAACATATTAACATAAAATGAACTATTTAGGAACTAACAAATGTTATTAATTACTACAATGTTCCTTGCCAGTTTCTTGTATTTGCCTTGTTGCTACAAATCATCTTTTGAGATACTATGATGAGATAAAATCTACAGCATAACGTAACAGCGGCGGCTCCTCCACAATGGCGGAGGAGCTTCACCACACTGCCTGGCTCAGAGCCAGCAAATGTAAAATAAAACAATGTTCTTGCATCATTTTATTTTGCATTTGCCGGCGCTTAGCCAGCCCTGAAGGGAGGGGCGGGGCCTAGGCACAGGAGGGGGAGGAGGAGTGCTAAGTGCACTCCACTCCCTAAGTGCTCATGTGTGTTTGGCCAGCCGTTTCAGGCCAACCAAAACACACATGCGCACTTAGATTCTGAGCAGCCGGGCTGGAGAAACCCCCACAGACTCCCTGGTCTGAGCAGGGCGTCTTCTTTTCAGCTCACTCGGACCAATCCCCGAGCTGCTTTGCAGCACTGGGATTGGATGGGAGTCTGTCCCAGGGGCTTCTGGGACCTAGAGAAGAGGTGAGGCGGCAAACGCGATGCTGGAGGTGGCCGGCGGTTAAAGGTAAGTTAAAAAAAAATCTGTTATTTCTACTCCTGCACGCGAAACCCTCACTCCCACCCAACTCCTCCGTGACCCTCCCCTGCAACCCCTCCCGTGCTTCCCCTCCCACCCCACCATCCTTTATTTGTTGCTGCCGCCACTGTAACGTAATGTCAATATTGACGGTAAAGTCTACATATAGTCATGTTTTTATGTCATTCTTATCTTTGGAACTACTTATTGCATGCCATTTATATGGCGCTATGTAGAAATTGGTGCATAATTCTTATGTGTTGGAATCGATTTAACTCATACTCTGGTTGTCGATTTCATTTGAACCATTAGCCAATGTATTACTGTCAGAAGTGCGTTATTTAATATTTACTAAAGAAAGACGTTAATTACTGGCTAAGATGATATACTAAATAGTTGCTGTTTTCAAACAGAGGTAACAAGAGATGCTGAATAATGAGATTAATATGTTTTGTTAATTCTTTTGCAAATGTGTTTTTAATTCACAACCCTGAAGAAGCAGTTAATGTCATGAAGCACATGTTGGGCTGTCTGTTTGCATTACATTTCAATTAAAACATTGGATGGCTTGTGAAAACACAGCATTGAAATAATACGGAAAATACACAAAACAGTGAAATAATTTTATTGAGAGATATCATTAACTCTATTCATTTTCACGTATTTTCAACTTGACTCTATTTGAAGCACATAGGGGCATATTCTCAAGCCCCTATCGCCACGGGAACGTCACTTTTTCTGACATTCCCGTGGCGATAGGGTCAGCGCCTTATTCTCAAGACAGCGTTAACCCACTTAACGTGGCTTTAAGCCACGTTAAGTGGCTTAACGCTGCCTTGAGAATAAGGCCCCTTTCACGCTAAATTTAGAGTGAAAGGGGCGTGCAGTGGGTGTTGCGGTGGGCGTTCCACCGCAACACCCATTGTGATCGACGCTGCTGCCTATTATCAAGGGCGGCGATAATAGGTAGCAGCGCCAAACTTAAGACCAGAAAAATCCTGGTCTTAAGTTGGGGAAATGACGAGAAATGCTTCATTTCTCCTCGTTTTTGGTTTTTCGATGTGTGCTGCCTTGTGCAGCACACATGGAAAAAGCAAAATGCTATTTCAGGAATGTTCATGTGCAGGAAGGGGCACCTTCCTGTACATGAACAACCCTCCCCTGCACACAGACACCCTTGCAATCTGGTGTAAGGGTGCCTGCGTTGGCGCTAAGTCGTGGAACTTAGTGCCATCACAGGGGGAAACGCCAGGCTGCACCACATTCTTGAGAATAGGGTGCGCTCAGGAATGTTCATGTGCAGGAAGGGGCACCTTCCTGTACATGAACAACCCTCCCCTGCACACAGACACCCTTGCAATCTGGTGCAAGGGTGCCTGCGTTGGCGCTAAGTCGTGGAACTTAGAGCCATCGCAGGGGGAAACGCCAGGCTGCACCACATTCTTGAGAATAGGGTGCAGCCTCGCGTTTACGAAGTGGCGGTGAGAGGCGTTAAGCCAAGGAGGCTAACGCCTCTCACCGCCACTTCATTGAGAATATCCCCCATAGTGTCAGAAACTGCAGTGACTCCACTCAGCACTGGGCTAATATCCCTCATATAACTTGTGTACATTTTATTGCTTCACATGCAAATAACTGAAATTGGTTTATTAAGCTCTGGGACACCACAGACCTAATGGACCTTCTTGCGTTTGTCGTTCGGAGACGCCGAGAGTGTGAGACATGATGTGGCGTCTTTATCATGGGCTTGTTGCAATGCTTGAAGTTGTTTGAGGAATATTATGTCTGACAGTTTGCTATGTGGAAAGTTGTTATAATGGAGTGATGGGATCACCCATCTGACAATTTGTGGACAGGATGTTTATTTGTTGTATTACTTTGATGAAAATGAAGAAATTGGTGCTTTGTACACCATAATCTTCTTCACAAATGAGAGTCTCTAGATTAACAGAAACAAAACCAGAGAGAGTGGAATGGAATTAATGAGGGGGCAAGTAAACTCCCTTGAACAATCTCAATGCACTCCATTCCACTTTTGAGCAGAAATCAAATAATATTGAGTCAGTAAAATGTGCGGTCGAGGAAAATATGAAAGGGCTGTCCAACAGGGTACTGCAGGCTGAACAAGCAGAAGTACCATCACCTGTGGGTATGCATAGATTGGAAAATCAGGTGTAGACGCCTAATGAGGATCTGCCAAGAATGGGTGAGTTTAAGGTCTATGCTATCAGAAGTCTTATGAGACTATAACAGAGGTGTGATCTGTTAGACAGTGTGTGAAAAGGGTATTCCATTAGCAAGAAGATCCACTGGAACGCTGTCCAGCTCAATATTTTGTAGCCCCACTCAACATTACTAACACTGCTATTGACATAAACAATTTCTTAATGTGCAAGCATTATATTTGTTTTCCATTTAGAGGGAGCCTCATGGTCTTTGGCATTTGATTTTTTTTTTTAAAGTATTGCACTTTATTACTGTTCACGATGGAAAAACCTTATAAGGTAAAATGTGTTACTGAATGTATTATGAACTATTTAGGAACAAACAAATGTTATTAATTACTACAATGTTCCTTGCCAGTTTCTTGTATTCGCCTTGTTGCTACAAATCATCTTTTGAGATACTATGATGAGATAAAAATCTACGGCATAACGTAACAGCGGCAGCTCCTCCTCAATGGCGGAGGAGCGTCTCCACACTGCCTGGCTCAGAGCCAGCAAATGTAAAATAAAACAATGTTCTTGCATCATTTTATTCTGCATTTGCCGGCGCTTAGCCAGCCCTGAGGGGAGGGAAGGGGCCTAGGCACGGGAGGGGGGAGAAGGAGTGCTTAGTGCACTCCACTCCCTAAGTGCTCATGTGTGTTTGGCCAGCCGTTTCAGGCCAACCAAAACACACATGCGCACAGAGATTCTGAGCAGCCGGGCTGGAGAAACCCCCACAGACTCCCTGGCCTGAGCAGGGCGTCTTCTTTTCAGCTCGCTCAGACCAATCCCGAGGTGCTTTGCAGCACGGGGATTTGATGGGAGTCTGTCCCAGGGGCTGCTGGGACCTAGAGAAGAGGTGAGGCGGCGAACACGATGCTGGAGGTGGCCGGCGGTTAAAGGTAAGTTACATTTTTTTTTTTTAAATCTGTTATTTTTACTCCCGCGCGAAACACCCCCTCCCGCACGACCCCTCCCCTGCAGTCCCTCCTCTTCGACCCCTACTGCCCCACCTCCCTTTATTTGTTGAGGCTGCCACTATAACATTTGTCAATATTGACAGTAATGTCTCCAAATAGTCATGTTTTTATGTCATTCTTATCTTTGGAACTGCTTATTGCATGCCATTTATATGGCGCTATGTAGAAATTGGTGCATAATGCTTATGTGTAGCAATGGATTAAACTCATACTCTGGTTGTCGATTTCATTTGAACCATTAGCCAATGTATTACTGTCAGAAGTGCGTTATTTAATATTTACTAATGAAAGACTTTAATTACTGGCTAAGATGATATACTAAATATTTGCTATTTTCAAACAGAGGTAACTAGTGATGCTGAATAATGAGATTAATATCTTTTGTTAATTCTTTGCAAATGTATTTTTAATTCACAACCCTGAAGAAGCAGTTAATGTCATGAAGCACATGTTGGGCTGTCTGTTTGCATTACATTTAAATTAAAACATTGGCTGGCTTGTGAAAACACAGCATTGAAATAATATGGAAAATGCACAAAAAAGTGAAATACTTTTATTGAGAGGTATCATTAAGTATTTTCATTTTCACATATTCTACAACTTGACTCTATTTGAAGCACATAGGGGCTTATTTACAAGCCCCTTGCGCCACCCGTACGTCACTTTTCCCATGTTAAAAATGACGCAAATGTGGCGCAAGGGTCTTGTAAATAAGCCCCATAGTGTCAGAAACTGCAGTGACTCCAGTCAGCACTGGGCTAATATCTCTCATATACCCTGTGTACATTTTATTGCTTCACATGCAAATAATAGAAATTGGTTTAAGCTCTGGGACACCACAGACCTAATGGCCCTTCCTGTGTTTGTCATAGGGAGACGCCGAGAGTGTGAGACATGATGTGAAGTCGCAAAAATTTAAGTTGTTTGAGAAATATTATGTCTGACAGTTTGCTATGTGGAAAGTTGTTATAATGGAGTGATGGGATCGCCCATCTGACTTTTTGGGGACGGGATGTTTATTCTTTGTATTACTTTGATGAAAATGAAGAAATTGGTGCTTTGTACTTAATTTCGATCTGCTGTGAACCCTGAGGAAGTGACAGGACACACAAAACACGTGCCAGCTGGCATTAATTCCAGTTTTATGTTTGTTGTGACTCAACAGAGTTGAAGTCTCTACTACTGGCTATTTTCACCTGTCAGTTGTACTTGATGGGGGAACAGTTGTTGGTGTTCCTATATGTTGAAGGAATCATTCTGATCGATGTCTCTGAACAAATTGAATGTAGTATGTTCTGACGAAAACATGATGATAGATGTATATTATCCATACTATTTATGTATATGAATAATACATCTGAGATATGTTATTCAAAGAACCTGCATTTGGAGAATTATTTTGGGGTTCCTCCTCCATTAAGAACTTTTTGTTGTTTAGACTTAACGTCATTTATTTCTGACCTCACTGAAGGCCCAAACAATCTAACTCTCTGGGGTAAATTGTTTTTTTGTGAGACATACATTGTTCACGCTTGGGGTCTTATTTACATGCCCCTTGCCTCACCAGTACGTCACTTTTTCCCATATTAAAAGTGACGCACCGGTGGCGCAAGGGGCTTGTAAATAAGTCCCTTGGTTTCTTGGCTCAAGAAGCAAGCATTTACTTAAAGAAAAAACATGTGGTGCATGTACAACATCTACCCCAACAACAATAGCGCTAATAAAAAAAGAACATACAATCTAATAATCAAGTGGGACAAAAAGAGAAATAAAACAATTAGAGAGTAAAATTCCAACATCATGTAAATATATAGATTGTGCAGTAGACCAGTATTGGGCTCCCTTTGCAGCCAACTTGCAATGGACAGTCACTGGGTAAAAGCTGGTGGTAGTCTTGGTCATTTTTTTACCCTTGGACATGGAAACCTTTTTGGAGTTTTTGGAATCTTCTGTGGGACAAGGCTGTCAGGAGTAGCTAAAGGGATTCTTAAGTTTTGTTATAACTGTTGAGTGGTTGTGCAATAGTCGAAATCTTCATGCGAAAAAGCTCCAAGCTTTTTAAATGCTAAGCGGAAGTTGCCATGGTCACATCTTTTTGGGTGGGACTGCTACCTTGTGTCTGTCCACCAGAGATTCGTTTGTGCTAAGTTTCAACTTTTAAATAGTCGTTCACCGGTGCTATATAATTTCAACAGACTCAAAGTAAAATATTCAGGGCCTTAATTATGAAGGCCTGCGTCACATTTGCGCCGCCGTTGCCTCACTTTTTGTGACGCTGTGGCGGCGTAAATAATGCACCATGTTGCACCATATTTACGAAGTGACGCATCTAGGCAGATGCGTCACTTCGTAAACCCCTGCGCTACATTATACCTGCGTCAGGTATAATGTATGCAGGGTGGGCGTTCCCCCGCAAGAAAGGGTAGTAGGAGTGGCGCTGTGAAATCTATGAGATTTTGCTGCGCCACTTCTAAGATGCCAATGCGTCAGAACCTTACGCCTGCCTCATGGCAGGCGTAAGGGTGACGCAGGCCCTTTCACATGGGGCTTGCCCCATGTGAAAGGAACATTTCTGGAGTTGCGTCACGCTTCCGACAGAACTCCAGCAATGCGCCACTTTTGTGCTGACATATACGTCAGTAAAACTGACGTATCTGTCATTCCTTGCGACATGATGCGTCATACAGTAAATATGACGCATCATTCGGGTCGCAAGGAAGGAGCACTGGGAAGTGTTGCATCGCTGCTTTCACGCAGCGATGCAACACTTCTCATAAATGAGGCCCCCAGTTCTACATGGTTCCTGGGATTTCTCTGCAGCAGCACCAGCTTTCTTTCCCCCCACAATCTTTTTAACTCTCCAAGCACAAGGAAGAAATTGCACAGAAACAGGTAGGATAAATGCTGCCATGTACATAGTTAACTGGCTTTCTTAAAGAAATCCACACCTTCTTCAGTCGTCTGTTTCTGATGTTTCTGAACTTTTCAGCCTATTTCACAGGGGAAGAAGGATTTACTGGTATGACCTGACTTCAGTCTCCTTGGGCGTTAGTAAGAGGATATTGTCACAGACATTGGAGGAACATTTTTTATGAAAGTGATAGGTATGGCTACTTTAGACTAGAAACAGCTGTCCCTTTAAGCAGAACACATGGAATTGTCTCTGGATCAGTCAGCCTCGACAACTTCAGAGATCAAAACCACCAGCTGACTTCAAAAAGTTTGAGGGAGCTGAACCAAAAAAACTGATTTTCTCACTCTCATACACTTAAATCTCTTTATATACATAAATAACAGAGCTATACCCTGGTTATGGATTCTTCTAAAGTGCATGTATCTGGTATGTGCTCTCATTTTGGGGTGGAGAACTTCTCTTTCTAGATAAAATGCTATTTTTTACTCTTAGAATGTATCAATCATCACTTGAGAACCAAACAACCACAGGTTGTTTATCATATGAGTCATGCCACGAAAGCCAAAATTCAGGCCAGTCTTGGAAATAGAGTTTAGAATAAACATCGGACAGAATATACTTAAATATATGAGTGAACCCAGTATGCTTTTTGGCCCTAACGACTAAAGGTGAGAAGGATAAAATTAGGATCAATAATTTTCATGTTTAAAAAAAAAAAAAAAAAATTTTTTCGCATGGCTGCCCTTAACGGAGGTGTCCCGGCGCTTGCAGCGGAGACTAAACAAGGTGAGGGCAAGTTGTCGAGTGCCATAGTGTACTTAAGGAAGGCTGAAGAGCCAAGTCTTCTGGGCTTTCCGGAAGATAGATTCTGATTTGGCCTTTCTGATGTGTTCGGGCATGGAGTTCCACCGGGTCGCGGTTCTAACGGGGCAGGATCGTCCTCCTATCCTGGCTTTTGCAAATCGCGGAGTGATTAGGAGTTCAAGATGATTTGACCTCAGGTTCCTGGTCTGTTGGGATTTACGTAGTCTCTTCCTTAGATAGTGAGGGCCAATGTTGTTGATTGCTCTGTAGGCAAGCGTCAGTGCCTTGAATACTGTTCTCCTTTTAACGGGCAGCCAGTGAAGACTGCGTAGGAGAGGGGAAATGTGATGCCATAGCGGGATGTTTCTGATAAGCCTAGCGGCTGCATTTTGTATAGTTTGCAATTTCCTGACCAGGTAGGCTGGCAAACCCAAGTACAGACTATTTGCATAGTCCAACTGCGAAGTGATCAGCGCGTGGACTATAGTTTTCCTGCAGTCCATGGGTAGAAAATGCAGGAATCTTCGTAGAGCCCTCATTTTCCAGAAACAGGATGAGGAAACATGGCCTATCTGGGTCTTGCATGAGAGGGTGGTGTCGAATTTAAACCCCAGGTTTCTGGCAGAGGAGACCGGAAGAGGGGGAGGATTAAGTTGTGTAGGCCACCAGAGGACGGATTGAGGAGGGGAAGGCTGATTGAAAAACAATACCTCCATTTTGTCCGTATTCAGCCTGAGACAGTTGTCAGTCATCCAGGCTGATATGTCCATGAGACACTGCTTGAAGTTTGTAAATGCAGCCTCAGAGTGATCTTTGAAGGAGAACACAAGCTGGGTGTCATCAGCGTATGAGATGACATTTACACCGTGTTGCTCTACAAGTGGGGCAAGGGGGGCAAGGTAATTATTAAAAAGAGTCGGGATAAGGGCTGAGCCTTGAGGGACTCCACAAATCAGGGGGCGCGGGGAAGAGATGTGGGGGTGCAGCAGTATTCTCTGGGACCGGCCCTCAAGAAAGGAGCTGAAACCAGACTAAGGTGGTCCCCATTACTCCCAACTGCCTGAGCCTGTATAGCAGGATCTTGTGAGACACCGTGTCGAACGCTGCCGACAGGTCCAGCAGCACCAGCATTGCACAGCTACCTTTATCCAAGGTCTCCCGAACTGTTTCTGCTACTTCAAGCAGTGCTGTCTCTGTGCTATATCCTGATCAAAATCCGGACTGGGAGTCATGGAGTAGTTTGTTGGTCTCTAGGAAATTGGATAGCTGTTTCTGTACTTCTTTTTCTAGGATCTTAGCTGGTGCTGGCAGGAGGGAGATGGGTCTGAAGTTTTTCAGTATTGCTGGATCTGCATCCTCCTTCTTGAGGATAGGTTGAACGAGTGCAGTTTTCCAGATGGACGGGTAGGTGCCTGTTTTCAGAGATGAATTCCATAGCAGGTTTAGTGAGGGGTTGAGCAGTGGGGCTAGTACTTTGAAGAACCTGGCTGGGCAGGGATCAGTTGGAGATCCGGATTTCGTTTTTTCCAGCTGCGTGAGGGAAGTGTCTGGGTTGAAAAGACTAAAATCCGACCATGTGTGTGCTGGTGAGGGGAAGTGCAATGGTGTGCTAGGCGGTTCCGTCCCGGTGAATGAGGCGTAAATGTCTTGGATCTTCTCCTGGATGAAGACCGAAAGGTTTTCGCAGAGGGTGGCGGAGGGGGCTATATTGCTTTTCATCGTTCCCGGTTTAATGAACCCTTGTACAATTTTAAAGACTTCTTTAGTGGAGTTGTCAGAAGTTTTGATTTGATTGGCAATATGATCCCTTATGGAATTGCGTTTTAGCTTGTGGAATTGTTGTAGTGCAGTTCTGTAGATGTTTTTGGCCTCTATGTTATAGGTTTTTCGCCAGATTCACTCAAGCTTCTTGCAGCGGCTTTTTTCTGATCGAAGTTCCGGCGTGAACCAAGGGGCAGAGGGTTTGTTCCTGGTCAGTTTCATAGCTTTCATAGGGGCTATTTTGTCCAGGGCAGAGGTTATCCAGTGGTTAAAAGTTACCGCGTCACTATTTGGTTCTCCGGTGCAAACCATGGGAGTGTTTAATAGTGCCGGGCCCATTGCTTCAGGAGTGACTCTCCTCCAGTTTCTTCTAACTACGTGCTCAGGTACCTTAACCCTGTGTTTTGTGGTTAGATTGAATGGAATAAGATTGTGATCCGACTATGTGAGGGGAATGGGATCCTCTGTTGTTAGGGTTGGGATATTAGTAAAGATGAGATCCAGTATGTGGCCTGCCACATGTGTAGGCATAGACACCATTTGATTGAGGTTCAGTCCTTTGCATGTCTCCGCTAGTTGGGAGGCCAAGGGGCATTGATCTTTATCCATGTGGACATTAAAGTCACCCAGGACTATGAAGTTTGCATATTTCAGTGAGAGATCAGCGATACGATCGCATAATTCCCATAGCTCAGCGGGTTTGGAAGCAGGGGGTCAGTAGACCAGCATGCCCGCAATCGAGAGAGTGGAGGAGATTGTGACGTTGAAGGACATAGCTTCCATCAGGTCAGTGTGTTCGATCCTTTTGTGGGAAATCTCCCACTTGTCTCTTATGATTATGGCGAGTCCACCCCCTAATTTGTTACCAGCTCGGTTTTCCGTCACTATTCTATAGCGCTCCGGAATGGCTCTCATTATATCGGGGTTCGAACTCTCTCTCAACCATGTTTCTGTAAGGAAGATAAGATCCCGTGTACTTGGTTCTAGCAATAGCCAGATATCGTCCGCATGCTTGGGGAGAGATCTACGGTTAATTAGACAGGCTTTGATTTTAATAGTTGACCTATTACTAGCTGTCCGTAGTCCCGAGGGTGGAGCCCCTTCAATGGCCCTACACCTCTTTCCTAGGAACTCTTCAAAGGAGCAGGCTTTGCAGTGTAACCCCTGGCCGTGTGACTCCTGTTCCGATGAGCAGGGGTCCAGGCAGGTCGGCCTAGGACAGCATTTTGATTTTAACTCAAGGATTTGTTCTCTAGATAGCATTATTCTAGTAGCCGGACGCGGACGGGCACAGACGGGCTTGCCTTAGGCGTGCCAGCGGCGCGCCCGCTGCGTGCATCCGCTGCGCGCGTCCGCTGCATGAAGTTTGTGGCATGTGGGTTAAGTAGTAGCGAGGCTCCGCCCCCTCCGGTCTCTTGCCCGGAAGTGGGTGTGGAAAGATGCAGAGTACTCCCTCCACTTAATCGGGATAACCCATGGTGGACCGGGGAGCAGTGCGGTTCATGAGAAAAGGTGAGTGAAGTAAAGTGCAGCGCAGTTTAAAAGAAGTTACTTCCGTGATTTAAAAAAACAATATTTTAGCAGCAAATGCAGGAATTTATGCAATTGGCAGAGCTTCAACTTGCCTCAGCCTGCGCGCGTCCGCTGCGCAAAGTTTGTAGCATGTGGGTTAAGTAGTAGCGAGGCTCCGCCCCCTCCGGTCTCTTGCCCGGAAGTGGATGTGGAAAGATGCCGAGTACTCCCTCCACTCAATTGGGATAACCCGTGGTGGACCGGGGAGCAGTGCGGTTCGTGAGAAAAGGTGAGTGAAGTAAAGTGCGGCGCAGTTTAAAAGAAGTTACTTCCGTAATTTAAAAAAACAATATTTTAGCAGCAAATGCAGGTATTTATGCAATTGGCAGAGCTTCAACTTGCCTCAGCCTGCGATCGTCCGCTGCGCAAAGTTTGTGGCATGTGGGTTAAGTAGTAGCGAGGCTCCACCCCCTCCGGTCTCTTGCCCGGAAGTGGGTGTGGAAAGATGCCGAGTACTCCCTCTACTCAATCGGGATAACCCGTGGTGGACCGGGGAGCAGTGCGGTTCGTGAGAAAAGGTGAGTGAAGTAAAGTGCGGCGCAGTTTAAAAGAAGTTACTTCCGTGATTTAAAAAAACAATATTTTAGCAGCAAATGCGGGAATTTATGCAATTGGCAGATATTTGAGATACATCCATAAGCACTGCAACATGATCAGCTTGGACCCTTGAAGAACAGCTTTGCAAGGACATAAGACCTGGATCCTCTATGAAGCTGTAACATAACTACCATTTTCTTTTTGTCTGTTGTATTTCTGCATTTTGGCAACTGTTCATAGTGCCTTTGATCCTGCAGGAACTCTCAAAACTCCAAGGGACATATGTACAAGAATTGGCGATAACTATCGCTAACGCTAGTTAGCAGCAGTTTTCTTACCGCCGCATACCGCCGAAAACTATCGCCATGTTAGCGACGTATTTACAAGCCGTCGCTACATGGCGATAGCTCCAGGGATCGGCGGCGAAAACTGCAGCTAACATTAGCGCAATGGCAATAGGAATTCCGGTGTTAGCGGCGAAAACCAACGAAAGGCCCATTAGCGGCAAGAAAACGCACGTTAGTCAGCCCAACATGAGTTTTTTTTGCCTCTAATGGAAAAAATAGCCTATCAGTCGACCTCCAATAGACAATAGGCAAAAAAAACAATGAAATGCAGAATGGAGCAGCCAGGGCCAAGTGCAGCACACATCAGCAACCCCCTCAAGCCACCCAACATCCAGGATGACCAGGATGAGAGCCTGGATGCCTCGCTGCACCTGCACCTGGAGCCTGGATGCCTCGCTGGACCTGCGCCTGGAGCCTGGATGCCTCGCTGGACCTGCGCCTGGCACCTGGATGCCTCGCTGGACCTGCACCTGGAGCCTGGATGCCTCGTTGGACCTGCGCCTGGAGCCTGGATGCCTCGCTGGGCCTGCGCCTGGAGCCTGGATGCCTCGCTGGACCTGCGCCTGGAGCCTGGATGCCTTGCTGGACCTGGGTCTGGAGCCTGGAGTGGGATGCGGAGGAGCTGTGGAGTCTATGAGCCGTGGCGGTAGACATTGAGGCGCGGCGATCGCCCGTACCTGGTGGTGAAGTCTGGCCGGTCGCATGGAGACACGTTGCTGACCTGTGTGAGAAGACCCCCTTGCACCCCTTGGAGCTGTGAATGGTAAAGGCGCTCCTGCACACCAACATAGGGAGGTCTGCATCGCATACTACGATCCACCACTACACCGGGGTGCATGGAGGGGATTACCAATAGTGGGCGGCACCTCTCTGCATCACAGGCCGGATGATGTTGCGCTGGCCGGACGCTGTGGAGGGTGAAGCCCCTAGCTGCGCCGAATTTGTGTGGCGGAAGCGCTGCAACTTCACGCCTAAGGGGGCCCTGCTGCATCATCTGCATCGGGAGGTTCACCAGCGGACTTGGCGGTGACTGCTTTACCCAGGCTTGTGAAATCCCACCTGGCTGAGGCTCCTGCTGGCTGAGTCACAGATTTGGAGAGAGTGCAGCAGATTGCACCACGGTCTCAATGTCCAGGTAAGGAGAAGGTGGGACGCGTAGCGGGGGAGGCCCGGGGGTCGAGTCGCCCAGGCCTAGCACCTGTAGATGACGCACCCCCAGTGGCAGCTCTTCTGCTATGGTGGAAGAGCGTCACCCCACTGCTTTCAAGGAGTGCAAGAAGAGGAACAATCATCACATGATGATAACTTCTTGATGTAATCGTGCCATGTTTCCTTTGTGGGCGGGAGGGTGGGTAGGGCTGCTCCACTCACGGAGCAGGGCAGGGGCGGAGTGGCATGCCCACTCAAGTGCGCAGTGACTGTTTCGTCGGCCCGCTCAGGCTGCCCAAAGCAGTCATGTGCACTGTCCTGTTCGCAATGCAGGCTGCATTACAGCCTGAATGGAGAACATGCCCACTCATCCAGCCCCTGGCTGAAAGCCTCGTCCCGGCGCCAATGACCAATCCCAACATTGCATTGCAGCGTTGTGATTGGCTTAGGGGAGGGAGCCTGGCTGCCTACTTCCTGTTCCTGGAAGCAGACTCAGGAGAGCAGGAGCAACGAAGACACGGAACCCGGCCTCAAGGTAAGATTTCTCTCATTTAAATATTTACAACACTCGCTCACGCACACCCCCCTGCATCCACGCCACATCCAGTGTTCTTTCCAGCGTTTCCCACCTCCCAGCTGTCCAGTCCCCCGCAGCACTTCTCAATGGCGGCCGCTGTGCGGCCATGCGCAGCGGGCGTACCACTGGTGTGCCAAAGGTATATATGGAGTTACGACGCATACCATTACATCGCATTCCATTACAATGCATACTAATACTAGGCATATTGCAACAGTAGGGAAAGTGTTGAATTTCGGAGATGTAAACATTACTATTCCCACTTCAGTGAGTGCATCCCTAAAACTAACCCTTGCACCCACAAAGCAAACCGTGAACCCTAAAATTAATCTTTGAGCCCCAAAACACACCCTAAATATCATATTTGACCCAAATGCACACCCCAATTTTCAAATTTAACCCAAATGCACACCCCAATTTTCATATTTGACCCAAATGCCCACCCCAATTTTCATATTTGACCCAAATGCACACCCCAATTTTCATCTCCAACACCCGAAACCTATACCCACCCTAAAACGTAAAAATACCCCATTACTGACCTCACAATGCTTTGTAATGGAATGCGATGTAAAGGCATCTGTGTTGTTGGAGTTGCGTTGTAAAGGCATTACGATGTAATGCCTGCGTTGTAATGGATGTCTCCCGTGCCAAAGGCAAGCCCGTCTGCATCCGTCTGCCCCTGGACCGCGCTCAGCACCAAGGACCCTTCCTCTCGGACACTCCACCACTACGGCGCCAGCACCCTCCTCACCATCAACCCTGGATGCCACATCGCCTGCCAGGACCAACATCTGCTTCGGGCCAGACATCGCCATCGTCATCACAGACGGCTACTAAATCACCCGCAAGGACTACCCCGACCGTCCAGGAGGAGGCATTGCCATCATCTACAGAAGCACACTCCGACTGACCACGCACTCTAATGACCCAACGGTGACCATGGAACACCTCAACTTCCAGATCCGGACCAACCACAACCCCATCCTCTGTGGCACGCTCATCTGCAGGCCCCCCGGGCCATGGACACGCATTCTCCGATACCATTGTAAACCTCATTGCAACCCAGGCTGTCCCATCCACAGACGACATCCTACTCAGTGAACTCAAGTTCCACCTGGACAACCCCAGTGACCAGAACACCAGCCCCTCCTGGGGAAGCTCCCCAACATCAGACTCCAGCAGCTAGTCACTGCAGCAAGCCACATAGCAGGACACACGGTTGAGCACGTATCCTACGCCAGCGGGAACTTCAACTACAGCCACAGCACCGGCCTCTCCTGGACCGACCATCATTGTATACATCACGTCTTCACAATGCCCACCGTACACAACCGCCATCATTGCCCCCTCTTGCAGCTGGATCAAGGCCACCGAAGAACGTCTCAACAACTCCCTCAGCACCACCCCTCCACCAATGCTTACAGACGATGACACCACAGCGCACAACCGCCACCGATGGATCTCCAACTGCGCCGACACCCTGTCACCCCTCAGGAATGGACCAGGCAAAACTAGCACTACGTTGCGCCGTATTTGCAAAGTGACGCATGTAGGCATATGCGTGACCTTGTGAAGCCCTGTGCCACATCATACCTGTATCAGGTATGATGTACGCAGGGTGTGCGTTCCCACGCGACAAGGCCTCATAGGAGTGGCACAGTGAAAACCCTCAGATTTCACTGCCACAATTGTAGGACGGCACTGCGTCAGTACCTTATGCCTGCCTGATGGCAGGCGTAAGGGTGACGCAGTGCCACAGGTATAGGCTGGCCCCATGCATTTCTGGAGTTGCGTCATGCTTGTGACACGACTGCAGCAATGCGTGACTTTAGCGCAGACAGATACGTCAGCATTCCAGGCGTATCTGTCATTACTTGCGTCATGGAGCGCTGTCCAGTGAATACAGTGCATCTGTGGTGTCGCAAGAAGGGTGTAGTGAAAAGTGTTGCAACGCTGTCTTGTCGCAGCGCTGCTACACTTTTCATGACTAAGGCTCAGGAATGCGCATTCCTTCTCTGTAGTTTTGTCACAGGGCAGCGCAGCAACATTGCTTGCAGCGCTGTACAGCACCAAAACCTGCTGAAAAGAGGCCCCAAGTGTTATCTCCATTTTTAAGACCAGCTATTTTCTGGTCTTAAAAAACTGCCTCTAACTGCAGTTAGAGGCAGTTTTTTTGGTCTTCCACACTTCAAAAATTCCCTTGTAAATATTGCGAAGTGGGGTTAGCATCCGTTTTTGCACATGAACGCCTCCCTTGCATGTCACTATCGCTAACAGAAGTGGCAATCTTTAAAATGGACATTTTCGCCGGAAAACTGCCGCTAACAGAGGTTAGCGACAGCTTGTACATACGGCGATAAAAATATCGCAGCAAAACCATCAGAAAAGTGCAGCTAACGTGGCATTAACTCCTTGTACATATGCCCCTAAATCTTTGTCTCCTCATTGATACGTTTTGTGTGCATTGAGATGGGTAGAGCCCTTCATTGTTCTTCTCAGCCTGCAGTGTCAAGGCGGTAGCCCTATTTGACACTGTGAGAGAGCGAGATCTGACCCACGTAAGCTCCGCTTACATTTTTAGATTTTAGACCACCAGTTTTTTGTATCTCTGTAAGGAGTGAGGCTAAATTCACTGTAAGGCTCTGTATAATGAACATCAATGTTAACCGTCAGTGCCCACTTTTTAGAATAAGGTCAGTCGCTGTGCAACTCCAATAAAAGTCTCTGCAGTTGTTACATGTGAACACTTGGCACACATGCACGGTCTAATCGAGTGGGACTGTCTATCTCAGTCCAGTATCCTGCTGCAGAAGGGACATTGAGTAAACTGGTTAAGCCTTGTGTAAGCCATATAATTTAAATGACGTTCCAAAAAGATGTATCCCCATTTCGTTTTGTCTATAATGTGATTCTGGAGCACATTACTGTACGTCTCAAGTGCTTGACTGTAAGTCCATAGTACTATATTCACACTGTTGGTGAAAGCCACACCAAAATATTAAGGGGCATATTCACAAGAAAGTGGCGAAGTGAGGCATTAGCCGTCATGGCTTAACGCCTCTCTTCGCCACTTCAGAAACGCAAGGCTGCACCATATTCACAAGGATATGGTGTAGCCTTGCATTTCCCCCTGCTCTGGCGCTAAGTGTAGCAGCTGTCTGCATGCAGGGGAAGATTGTGTATGAACAGGAAGGCCCCCCTTCCTGCACATAAACAATCTTGAAATGCTGTTGTGTGACTTCTATGTGTGCTGCTTAATGCAGCACACACAGAAGTTGCAAAACGGCATTTTCAAAAAATTATTCTTTATGTGCAGGAAGGGGGACCTTTCTGTACATACACAATCATTGGCCTTTTGCTGTTTTCATGTGTGCTGCACAACGCAGCACACATGAAAACAGCAAAAACGAAGAGAAATTAAACATTTCTCCTCGCTTCGCCAGGTTAAGACCAGGCGCTGCCTCCTATTTACGCTGCTCTTGTGAATAGGAGGCAGCGTCAGAAGCAATGGGTGTTGCGGTGGAATGCCCACAGCAACACCCATTGCCCTCCCCTTTCACACTAAGTATAGCGTGAAAGGGTGCCTTATTCACAAGGCAGCGTAAAGCCACGTTAAGTGGCTTAACGCTGCCTTGTAAATAAGGTGAAGCCCCAGGAACGTCGAAAAAAGTGACGTTCCTGTGGCGATAGGGGCTTGTGAATATGCCCCTAAGTTTGCAGTCTGCTCTCAGTTTTGTCCCGTGAGGTGCCTTATAATTAGCATATTTAGGGGCATATTCTCAAGGACTTATCGCCGATTTATCGGCACTTTAGCGCCGCAAAAGTGGCGATAGATTTATCGCCCTATTCTCAAGCTGGTGCAAACTGCCGATATCGCCAGTTTAGCAGCGATAGCTGCCGCAAAAAACATCGCCACAGATGAGTGCAACAACTAACGCTAATGATATGCAGAGTAGGCGTTCCAGTGCAAAAACACACGAAAACACCACTTTGCGATATTCTCAATGACCCGCCAGATCTGCGATGCGAACCAAGAACAGGTGATAAGGCGTGTTAGCTGCAGGGATTTAACACCTGCCTTCTGCTGGTGCTGAGCAGGACAACTACCTGCAGTATGAAAGGGAGCCCAGCCCAGAGCCACATCTGAAGACCCACAGATGCCATGGAGCCAATGAACATGCAGCTCGGAGACCCAAGAGGGCCACAGCACCCACCACCACCACCCCCAGGACCCCCCCCCTCCAGACCCCCCCGGACTACCACTGAGGCAGCGTAGGACAAGACAGCGGACCTTCCAAAAACGGCATGGCCCCACAGCCACACAAGTGCAGAATGTGGGGAGAGGTGGGAACCAAGTATGTGTGAAGGAGGCAACTCACCCATGAAGAAGAATGCACACAATGCCAAGTGTGGCGGTGATGTGCTGGACAGACCACAGAATGCAGAGCACAGACATGTCCATGTGGACATAACATATACTGCTGGGGTTTGTAGTGTTGTGGACGTTGGGCCTGATTCACAGAACTAACTTATGTCAAAAACGTAAAGTTAGTACTTTTTGGTATTCACAGAATACACTTACTCATTTTGGTATTCACAGAATGAACTTACTCATTTCGGTATTCACAGAAGTTAGTAGTCCTAACTTTAGGACTCCTAAATGCCTTCTGTGAATACCGAAAGTCTTAAAGTTAGGATTTTTCTCAGTTTAGGAGTAGTAAAGTTAGGAGTCCTAACTTTACTACTCCTAAACTGAGAAAATCCTAACTTTAAGACTTTTCGGTATTCACAGAAGGCATTTAGGAGTCCTAAAGTTAGGACTACTAACTTCTGTGAATACCGAAATGAGTAAGTTCATTCTGTGAATACCAAAATGAGTAAGTGTATTCTGTGAATACCAAAAGTACTAACTTTACGTTTTTGACGTAAGTTAATTCTGTGAATCAGGCCCAGTGGACGCAAACATGTTACCTCAGGCAGTGGGGAAGACCTTGGACATTTAGCTGTGCCGCCCCCCCCTGTAAGCGTAAGCGCAGTGTGCTGGGCCGGCGTACGCCACTCCAGCGTAGGAGTGCGGATAAAAAGGCCGGGGCTCTGGGCGTGGTTCTCCTCCGTGATGGGCAACGCATCTGCCAGGGCGGCGCACCTCACCCTGCCACGAGTCTGCCGCCGTGACCTCCAGACTCGGCGACACAGGCCCCCAGCGCATCCAGCGGCACAGCAACACGGAGTCATGTGTGTGCCGGATACTGCCTTAGTCCTACACTGCGGTCAGCAGGTCCCACAATTCAAATCGTGCCACATCTCTGTTAATGGAGGAAACCACCAGTCAACAGACATTGCCCCCAGTGCGGCACACCCGGACGACGCATCATCGTTGGCTGTGCACCTGCTGAGCACTCCAGGTGCCACTGACCCTGTGCAACACAAGTCGACGCCACGTGCCAATATTGAGGCAGAATTCAGTAGGCAAAAAAAACATTGTTCCCAGTGCGGCCCGCCCGGACGATGCATCATCGTTGGCTGTGCACCTGCTGAGCGCTCCAGGTGCCACTGACCCTGTGCAACACAAGTCGATGCCACGTGCCAATATTGAGGCAGAATTCAGTAGGCAAAAAAAACATTGCTCCCAGTGCAGCCCGCCCGGACGATGCATCATCGTTGGCTGTGCACCAGCTGAGCGCTCCAGGTGCCACTGACGCTGTGCACCACAAGTCGACGCCACGTGGCTGTGTGCCCTTGCTGACCGCTGCCTCCGGCCTACACTGTGGTCAGCAGGGCTCACAATTCAAATTGAGTCTTGATTCATTCATGGCAGAGTCCAGTAGGCAACAGACATTGCTTCCAGTGCGACCCGCCCGGACGACTCATCAGCGCAGGCCGCGCACCCGCTGAGCGCTTCAGGTGCCACTAACTCTGTGCAGCTCAAGTCATTGTCATGTGGCTGTGTGCCCTTTCTGACCGCTGCCTCCGGCCCACACTGCAGTCAGCAGGGCTCGCAAATCAAATCCAATCCTGACCTGCAAGGACACGCCATCATCGCTGGCTGCACACCCGCCACCACCGCCAGGACCACCTCCAACCAACAACTGCCAGAGTCGGAGGAGTCTCACAGCCAGCCTATCTAAGTTGCTCACACCTGTCTTGGATGCCATCATCAGCTTGATACCCTGCTCAGCTCTTCAGGTGCCACTAACTCAGTGCACCACAACTCATGGACCCTTTATGATTGAATCTGTGTGTGTGATCCGATGATCACTGTTCTAGTTGTTGCCAGCACCAACCACTCCCTGAGGGCTGGCTTACACTCACCCCACACCCATCCAGCACAGGCGTCACTGGACATGTGACCCTGGTAATAAAAAGGGGCCGGGCGCACGTGCCCGTAGCCAGTTCCACTATCTAAGTGTGTCTGTGCGGTCATTATGTATGCATGATGGGCCAGGGCCCTACACATTACATTGTGCTGTGGACAGTGGACACAAGCATGTCACCTCAAGCAGGGGGTAAGACCTTGGACACGTAGCTTTGTCGTCGTCCCCATATGCGTAAGCTGAGTGGGCTGGGCCGGCGTATGCTAAGCCATCGTAGGGGTGTGAAGGATTTGCCCGGGGCTCTGGGCATGGTTCAGTTCTGGTCTGGACAAGGAAGTATCTAATGAGTGTGTCACTGTTGTAGTGTCGGCGCCACCCAGTCCGCAATCCACAATGTTGCAATGTAGCATGCACCCGGAGGGCGGGCTCGCACAAATGGGGAAATGAAGGAGCGCAAGACCGCTCGGGGTCTTGGCTCATACATGCCAAGTATTGTGTGTATCTGTATTGCCGCAGCATGAGCCAAATGCCTAGCCTTAATCGCAGCGCGAGTTCAGCCAGGCATGAACTCTACATCTGTGTCCGCCCTATCCTTCCCACAGGCCTACACTCATGTGGCCGCCCACCTCCAATGGCCAACATCACAGTGTCGTTGTCAGGCTTGTGGACATGCGCAGACAGGCATGACAATGGTGTGCCGTAGGAGTGCAAGTGATGCAACAGCGCAGCGCACACAAGTAAATAGGCTCGGGGGGAGGGAGGAGCAGCTGTGAGGCAATGTAACACACAGTGATGCCACTCATTTGCCACATGCAAGACATGCCAAACATGAATCCCAAAGTCGCACACATCCCACCCCACCCCCAACAAGCCACTTCACATTTCCTGAATGCAAGCAGATGAGAAACTAACATTAGTGATGAAAGCTCCTTTGTCTGAACTATCAGGCGGAAGCACATCTGCACCTCCGACCTCGGAATTGCATGTGCCCCGCACCCCCTGACAGATACTATAGCAGTTGATGACGACTCCCACACTACGCACAGCCTGACGAAAGACCAACGTATACACACCCCACACAGAAGTCCTTGCTCGAAGTTATCTTGCATGGAATGGCCTTCACACTTACTCCCACACCATCCCAGGCGTACAACCGTTGCACACTTCAACAACTCATTGATCCGAGCAGTGGCATTTCATCCACAGAACTGGCGCAAGTCAGAACAGTGCTGCTTCAACCAGGGCCACTAACGCAATGGCAGAACATCCCGGACACATGCACAACCCCTGTCACGTGGAACTGTACCATGCACGTATGCTGCATTTACTGGGGGCACTGCCATTGGTAGTGCTGCGGATCAGTTACCGGCTAAGCTTCTGCCTTGCCAACGTCACCTGCGTGCAGCCTGTGTTGCATTGTCGCTCGTGCATATGCGAGTGGTCCATGGATGTCTGCCTATTCAACAGGACAGTAGCCGAACTGGATTTTGACATGTGTGTGCGCCCCCTGTTGGCCCATGACCATGAGTGTCACCGTGACACCCGTCTATGGGATGCCTGGATGCTTGGCATACATGCTGGCAGCTGGACCTGGGAGATTGCAGAACTCCTCGTGTGCAGTGACCAAATTAAGCCGCTCCCCTATTGGGCTGTAGTGCTAATTGGTGAAAGGGGGTGGACGCAGCACATCTGTCCGGACCTGCTAATGGTTAGCCTCACCGTCCTGTTCGATGAAGTCAACAACGACCTCATGTTGGAAATGATTGCCTACAAAGCTGCACTAGCTTTCATGGACGTGTAACTACGTACCTGCAGACACAACAGTTTGGAACACATTGCACATGTCCCGACACCTTGTTGGAACTTGGGGTTCTGGTCACATCTCCCACGACGACAGTGGACATGGCTGCATTCGCCTGGACTCCGAATACATGAGCGTACAACAACGCGGGTAAACACACACCTGTGAATGGTGCGGCACTCCCCCAGAGTGGACAGCGGCGCTTGGCAACGTTCCATGTTCTGACATACTGCTGCATTGGTCTGCATGTTGTGGCACTTATCTTGGCCGTACTGACACCCATATGCTAATAAAGTCTACGCACCTTCACTTGTATTCAACTGTGAGGAATGTTGAATTGTATGACAATGTGTGTCTCACTGCCTATCTGGGTCACGGCCATACATGCATTACTACACCATCAGGGATGTGGGGTTGTACTAGTATATTATCATCTCACAGTTTCCTGCTATGCCACATGCGAATGGCCATTTTCCACACTCAAGCGGCAGCAGTTGTGTCCTCTGTTCTGTTGTGCTGGTGTTGCTGTTTGTTCAACATTGTTGTACATGTTGCGGTGCTCTGGATCTTACGTGTGTGTGCTGCATTGTAGGTGAGTTGCCCCTTCAGCTCTGATTTGGCTGGCCCTTATCCCTTTCAGGCGGTGTGGCTTTCACTTCTGTGCTTATGCAGTGCTGTGATGTTGCAGACTTGGGTAAATTGGGCTCTTGGTTGGTGTTGTGACTCTTGGCCATGGTTTGTCCGCAGATGTGCTCTACTTAATTGTGCATGTATGCCATTGTGCCCATCTCCCCTCGTCCCCCCAGTCCCTGGTGGTTACTCACCCTGTTGCTGTTGTGGCGGGTCATGTTGAGCAGTGTCCGGTCCCCCAACACCTGCCACCATCTCCACACTGATGACTGTGGTCACCATTTCCTCCATCTCATCCAGCTCCTCCTGTGGCGCTGGACTCCCACCTCCAGTCTGCATTGCTGCCTTCTGGTTGTCTGCGAGTTTCTGCTTGGTCTTGCGCTTCACATCATTCCAGCGCCTCTTGACCTTGTCCATTGTCCTCCTCAGCACTCCGACTGCATTCGCCTTGTCCAGGATGGACTGCCATATTCCATTTTTTGTTGCCAATGACACAGTGGAGGTGACGAACAGTTGTTGATAGTGTTCTATCACCTCCGTGATCAGGATCCTGTTTTCCTGCGGACTGAACCGCGTCTTACTCTTCTTCTTCTCCTTGCCCTTCCCTGACCCCGAGGTCCCAGGCTGGTCCTCTGTGCAGCGTTATTGGGGTACTATCGCATGTTACCGCTGTGTTGAGAATGCCACATTAACACAGAGTTATTTTCCCGCGATAGACGGCGATATGAAAACTTGCGTTAATCTATTTTGGCAATGATTATCGCACGTTCTTGAGAATATCCCCTTAATTTTAATGTGTTCCAGTAACATCAGGCGCAGCAGGAAAGGCTTTGTGCCAAGGTCCAGCCAGCAGTAGCAGTGAGCCCCCTTACATCCTGGACTCGTCCCTTTCGATTTCCCTAGGGGCAACCTACATTTTCCAGATCCAATTATCAGTGACTGGGGGAAGGGAGAGGGAGAATAAGTTACCCTGAGTGCAACTTATGGTTCAAATCCAGTTTATGGTATTTTTCTGTTCGGATGAAATGGAAAAAAACAGTATATGTGTACAAAGTGTGAAATGTAAAACTTCTAAACAGAAACAATAATTATTGTATTTCAACTGCACTTAATTTTTCACATAATATCGCAGAACCTAACCATATTTTGTATAACCTTATCTGCACAAAATTGTTTGTTAAAGTTAGCCAAATAAACTCATATATCAGATTTTTCATTGTCAATTTACGAAACACACATTGTTAAGATATTAATTCTGATAATGCCAGTAATTCTGCTCTTGGACAGAATGTGTTACTATGATAAATGGTGTTTAGAATTTCAAGAGCCTTAAAACTGGTAATAGCAAAAAGGACATTAACTTCTGAAGCTTAGCATTAAAAACAAATGACAACTATTTTCTGAATAACACTGCCTTCAGTTCATAACAGTGTCATCCCACAACTCGTCTGTTTTCTATTTACTTTTAACAATAGTTGTCCTCGGTGTAGTATCAATTGATATCTTTTTTCATAATATTTTAATGCATTTTGGTATATGAATAACACGGTTAAAGAGGTAAAGCTCATATCCACATCACGTCAGAGCTAGCATAGTAGGCCTTGATGATCGTATTGTGACAAACTCTGAATAAAGAAAATGTAGATGACAGGTCCTCTGACCGGACATTGGTGCATTTAGAAAGAAATAGTAAATCATACTGCCTGAGCTTGCAGATGTAATTAAAAAGCTCCATTTTCTATTGTGTTTGTTATGGGGTGGGCTAAACAATGAGGCAGATCATTCTTGCACCTTGAAAGACTTAGAAATTCAAGAACATACCTCTTCTATGGGCATAATTGAATGATTACTCATTCTCTTATGACTATACCGAAACCCCTCTGCTATGAACATACCAAAAAAACTTGAACCTTATGAGATCGGGTGAACCAAGCTACCCAAATGCTTTGACATATACATAATAAGCATTTTTTGTCCCGATCACAGGATGGAACATTTAATTTTTTTTTAATACTGCACTCTGAGGACACTGGCCTTCCCTAGCAAGTATTCATAAAACACTGCACTGTTCCATGTGGCTGTGCTCTGCCACACACTGCAAACCAATACCCATTCAGGCATAGAGTGACGCATAAATTATGCAAAATAAGAAGCAGAGAACTCTGGGTAGTTCGCAAGTTTAGGTGGAAAGCAGCTTCTGTATAGAGCACTCTCAACACAAGCGACACTCTAGATCTGTTCACCTCAAATGTCTGCTTTTCTATCAAAGTCTTTAAGCATAGGATTAGCACAGTGCCATCCATGCCGAGAGAGAAAGGGACAAAGTCTTTTGCCATTTCTACAGCAAAGCCTTTAAGCATAGGACTAGCACAGTGCTGTCCATGCCGAGCTGTAAAATGACAAAAGCCATTTACCACTTCAGGCACAGTATTACAGCTTTGAACTGGTAAAATACCAACCAAGCCAACCTGAAATGAGTAAAAGCAACCTCTGACACAATGTTTCGCTCTCATTAGAGCTCTTCAGAGAGGTTTAGCTTTGTCCAGACACAAGGGAGCACCCAGTAGAAGTCAAAACAATACCCTTTCAGGCATAGAGTGGCGCATAAATTATGCAAAAAAAGAAGCAGAGAACTCTGGGTAGTTCTCAAGTTTAGGTGGAAAGCAGCTCCTGTATAGAGCACTCTCAACACCAGCGACAATCTAGATCTGCTCACCTCAAATCTCTACTTTTCTATCAAAGGGGCATATCATCAAGCCCCTATCACCACCACAACATCACTTTTTGTGACGTTGTGGTGGCGATAGGGCAGCGCCCTATTATCAAGGCAGCGTTAAGCCACTTAAAGTGGCTTAAAGCCACGTTAAGTGGCTTAACGCTGCCTTGATAATAGGGCCCCTTTCACGCTAAACTTAGCGTGAAAGAGGGCGTGCAGTGGGTGTTGCGGTGGGCGTTCCACTGCAACACCCATTGAAGTCGACGCTGCCACATATTATCAAGTTTGGCGATAATAGGTGGCAGCGCTGAACTTAAGATCAGAAAAATCCTGGTCTTAAGGTGGCGAAACGAGGAGAAATGCTGTATTTCCCCTCGTTTTTGCTTTTTCCATATGTGCTGCCTACTACGTCGCCAGTACGTAGTTATACTTAGGGCCATGTTTCCAGAGGGAAATCGTTTTTTTGACTTGCCTTTATCTTTGGCTTTGTTTGACGCATCTTCACCAAAGTTTCCAAAAAAGTGCCCCCTTGAAACTTGTACTACATGGATAGTTTCAAGGTGATCTGTGAAGTGGTGGCCGAGATAAAGGAGGGGGAAAAAAGTGTGTTTCTCCTGTTAATTCCCATTAGTCGAGCCTGCAGCCCGAATCACGGGACGAAATTACACCAAATTTGGCAGAACAGTAGATTTAGTTGCACAGATCAGGCTTTCAGTTATTAGGTCTAAATCTGTTCAGTAGTTGTTGAGAAATTTAAGAGAATCAAGATAGTGATATCTAGGGCTGCACGTCCTTCGCAAATAATCGTGAAAAAATACTAGCTCATGGGAAATGCACAGCTCTGATTGGATGCCAATACTTTAACCATCTTGGGACTCAGCTTCAGCCAAGTCCCAAAAAAAATGTTTTTGAAAAAAGAAAAGGGGGCAGGGTCTGACTACACTGACCCTCAAGTCTTGGTCTTGCAGCAGCAATACCGGTTCCCGCAGGAGGCGTGGAACAGGCTGGGACCGCGGTCACGTGGAAGAGCAAACAGTGGCAAAGTCAAGATCAGAAACAAGCAGAGAGAGGCAGCATAAATGTGAAAAATTAGCAGAAAGAGGCAGAATAAAAGTCAGCAACAAGCAGAAAGAGGCAACATAAAGTTCAGTAACGAGCAGAAAGAGGCAAAATGAAGGTGAGAAACGGACAGAAAGAGGCAGAATTAAAGTGGGAAATGAGCAGCAAGAGGCAAAATTGCAATGAGCAGAAAGAGGCAAAATAAAGCTGAGAAATGAGAGGAAAGAGGCAAAATAGAGGTTAGAAACCAGCAGCAAGAGGCAAAATGAAGGTGAGAAATGAGAAGAAAGAGGATGAATAAAGGTCAGAAACTAGCAGAAAGAGGCAGAATAAAGGTCAGCAATGAACATAAAGGGGCAAGATAAAGGTGATAAATGAACGGAAAGAGGCAGAATAAAGATCAGAAATGAGCAGAAAGAGGCAGACTAAAGGTCACCAATGAGCAGAAAGAGGCAAAATAGAGGTCGGCAATGAGCAGAAAGAGGGAAAATAAAGGTCAGAAATGAGCAACAAGAAGTGAAATAAAGGTTAGAACTTAGCAGGAAGAGGCAGAAAGAAGGTCAGAAACAAGCAGAAAGAGGCAGAATAAAGGTCTGCAATGAGCAGAAAGAGGCTGAGACCTTGTCGGAGCTCCCTCCCCCTTTCTCAACCAAGCTGCAAAGGGGCCTCCTGGCACACTACTGGTTGGGGGATGAAGTCCCCTTGTCTGCTGAGGGCCGATGGGGCCAAGAACCCCTATTGTTGCTACAAGTTAGTCCCCCACAGCTGGATTACTGAGACTAGGTGTAAGCGCACTGGTAAACTCTGCTCTGCCGGCAGTTTGGCAGAGATTATGCTGAACTCCGCATTCCAAGTGGAGTGGAGGGCGGAGTGGCAATATTTTGCAAACTCTGCCAATGGAGCGGAGTTTACCTCCCACCCCTACTCATAGACCCACCCAGGGACTCACACACCCATTCACAGACTTACTGAGACACTCATGCACTCACTCACACACTCACTGTCAAAAGTTAGTGGCTACATTTAGGAAATACAATGTAAAAAACCTTAGCAACTCACTTAAAGAAATGAAGACTACAGGGACGTTATAGTTATTTATTTATATAGCGCTGGCTAGACCCGGAGGTATCAGAGCGCTTTACATGAGGATCAGTGAGTTACAAGTTATAAAAAAAATTACATCAGTTACAGGAGCAAAATATAACATAGCAGAAAAAACAGTGATTAAACAATAACATGAGTTATTAGCACCTAGCATAGTCAAGACACATGTCCAATGGGGCATGGAAGGTAGAGGGAGAATGGTAAAAAGGGGTAAGGAATGCATATCAAATCAGGCAGACCGGCAAGGGGGAAAGTACTTCAGGGGGACAAAACAGTCAAAGTGAAAGAACAAACAAACTGGCTGGGGACAAACAATCCAAAAAACATCCTGTGTATCGGTGAAAGTATAGGAAGGGAGGGGTGTTGGAGACCTAAGGGGAGGGTCGACTAGAGGAAAAAGGTCAGTCAGAAGAACAAAGGAGCAGAAAAGCAGAAATAAGGATCGGTCGAAACTGCCAAGAAGGAGGACCCAGGTCACGGGAGCCGATAGCAATTATCTCAAAATGACGATATATACAAAAATCCAATGCAAAAACCATAAGGTAACTGACTCCACGGCTCCATGCAGGGCAGGAAAAGGGGGTCAGCCATAGGATCACGGAGGGAAAATAGAGTTAGAAAATTTAATTTAGTTAATTTAAGTTAATTTAAGTTAGAAAATAGAATTTAAAACAGGGTAAAAATTCACTGAAAAAAACAAAGGTTATAGGGTTGTTATAGTCAGAAATCGAATTAAAAAAACCTTAGCAATTCACTGAAAGAAAAAAGGTTACAGGGACATTATAGTTAGGCTCAGATTTCATTTGTACAAAACCTTAGAAATTCAGGAGTTATAGTTACCTGAGCTAACTATAAAGTATGCCCTCGAAATGCACTGCTTATGACCTCACATATTACATCACTCATGGCACATGGTCAGTGACATCACTGATGACATCTCAAATGACATCACTGATGGCATCCTCCACCTAACCACTAACACACTCACTCACACCACTATACAACCTCATATACACCCACTCCCTCTCCCATACAACCACTCACAATACCATTCACAAGCCCATACAAGTACTCACACGCCCACTCACTGATTCAGAGAGCCAGTCACTCATACAGCCACTCATACAACCAGTAACTCACCCATACATATATGTGGTTTAGGCGTAGTTCGAGGTGGTTTATCAGTGGATTATAAATACATCCCGCAAGGTGAAGTCTTTTGGCCGCTATAGTTAAATTAAAAGCTTGATTTCCATAATAGGCTGTATCTAATCTTATTCAAATATTCATATGATATATTTGTTTGCTTTATTTGAATTTAAATTTTGATTTCGAAAATAGGTTGTATTTAAACGTATTTACATATTTATAAGGATGGAGTGTGTATCAGTTTGAATCTAATCATCTTTGAGTGGTGTACTTAGCTTGGTAGGGAAGATGCTGGTTGACTAGTTACTTATGACTATAGAGCCAAATGTTATAAAAGTATCATGGTATTAGAACACCTCCCATGATCCACCATGTATGCTAATTTAATTAGTGGGTGTTTGTCATTACTTTTTCTGTATTTTGAAAGAAAGATAGAAATGTTAACTTTGATATTCAGTGAGTTTCGTTTTGAGGATAAATGTCAATCTTTTTTTATTTGTCCCATACATGGGGTTTATGTATCAGTCACTATTTAATGGAGCATTTTTATATTATATACAAGTTTTTTTACAAATAAAAGGTAAGCTTAGAAGATGCAGTAAAGTTGATAATGTCATTTTATTCATCTGGTTGAATAATATTTGATTGCATTGTTGATATAGATTTTGCTGGTGTGAAATTTGAGATTTTACTAAAAAACATCTTCACAAATAAGTTACATTGATTGGAAATTTTTAAGTTGGGAAATTATTTATCACTTTTTGTGGTGGTGAGATAAATATCAAGCAGTTCCGAAAAGGCACCATTTGTGTTTAAAGGATTTGGTGTTGATTAGAACTTGTAGTTGATCCACATGTTGGTAGAGTGGGTCTTGAGGCTTTTTAATTTCAAGATCATTTAGATTTTCTATTTCCAGATGTTCTAAAGTGCTTCTGTAGTTCAAAGATGGTCATTGTTGTTTGTTTTTCTTCTTTCTGCTTTTTTTTAGAAATGTAGCAATAAAGATTTGAAAATTATGTTAATATTCAAATGAGCCTGTATGACGTTTAGACCTTCTCTTTTTATACAACATGATGAAACAGTGAGAATTGAATAACTTTAAGGAGGAATGTGGTTCTTAAATCATATTTGCAGGAAGATTGATCTGTTTCTAGATTCTAGAATTTCTGTTTGTGATGAGACAAATTTCATATCAAGGTAATAATGTTTTAACAATATCCAAAACAATAGGCATACATGTATAATTTATTTTTTTCTTAATAGCCTCTCCTTGCCCTGAAGACGCAACTGTGTTCTGAAACATGTGGTGACTGTGGTGATTTTTTTCATATATGTACAACAAGAACAAAATCATTCCTTTTGAATGAAAAAAAGCTAGTTGATTTCAAGGAATATCTTCTTTGAATCAATAATACATTTTCCATCTGGACTAACTACCGGTTGGGGACCCGGCAATCTGAATACAAGTGCCGGGCAATTTAATCCTGTAACTCACTGAAATTCTATATATATATATATATATATTAATTAACTCTTCCTCCTCTCTCTTTTTGCTTTTTTTGTCTGGGGTAACCCTCCCAAACCCCAATAATCTCCCTTGTCCGCTACCCTTCCCTGAACCCTAAACAACCCTTCATCCCCTTGGCCTCTACCCTCCTTTGAATCCTAAAAACTCCTCATCTCCATTTACCTCTACTTGCCAATGAAGTCTAAAAAACACTTACCTGCTTTACCTCAATCCACTCCGGAACCCTAACAAAAATTACCTCCGTTTACCTCTACCCCCCTGATTCCTAAAAAACACTTGCCTTCCTTTACCTCTACCCAACCCTGAGACCTAAAAAAATGTACCTCACTTTACCTCTACCCACCCCTGTACACTAAAAAACTTACCTCCCTTTACCTTAACCCTCTCCTGTATCCTTAAAATCCCTTATTTCCCTTCAATTCTTCCACTAACCGCCCCTAAATTCTAACACCCAAGCTTTCTTCATCTCTACCCTCCATTACCCTTACCTATCCCTTAACCAAGGGCTGAAAACAGCTGGCTCAGACCCCACTCTCTCTAAATACATTTTATTGTGTAAAGAATTGAGAACATTAGGTTATCCTACATTGAAAGCTTCTTAAAGCAAAAACTGGACAAACTGAACATCAGCCCACTACTTAGTAAATACAAAAGAAATTCTGAAAAAACAAATTATTTGCTTTTTATGATAACAAGGAGGATAAATATACTGAAAATAAATATCCCTCCACAATGTCTCTTGCTGTATCATGCTGTGCATTATCATGTACCCAAGATATTTTTATGTTTTTAAAATGCAACGAATCATCAATGTATTTGGGTCTGAAAATACTACCAGGTATGCAGGAAAAAGATAGGTCAGACCTGGCTCTCTGGAGGCTGTGTCTTTCCAGAGTTTGAATGGTACTATGTCTTAGACTTATCCAGAGACAAGGACATAAGTGCCATTTCTGAAATGATATGACCACAAACTTTGAATGGCTTTCTATTTAAATGAGGCCACCCTCAATTTTTAAGAAAATCCAGCCCAGGGAGAATTCATTCCCCATATACCTTTATGTCACAAAGAATTTGAGGGATCCTACATGGAATGAACTTTCACATCTATAAACTAACTTGTCATGCAATTAGAAGTTTCAAAGTGGGTTGCATGATGGGCTCAAAAAGGCATAGGTCAAATAATGACAGAATCAATATAGGGTGTTTGGGGTAATTGCAAACTGGATTACCTGTGCATGTATGTTTTTTCAAGTATCTGCAACTGCAGCACTATATTTTTACTGTCTGGGACAACATGTGTAGTGTATTGAGAACACAAAATAGTCTATTATCACTGTTACTACTTTGGACTAATAAATTACTAAGGACCTAATTACGAGTCTGGCGGTCCTCAGGCTGCCAGACACGTGGTGGGGCGGCGGTTGTGCCACCCTGGGACTGCCGACTCCACCAGGGAACTGCCATTCCCTGGTGGTGGCACGGCGGGCTTAAGGCAGTAATATGCTTGGCAGGACCACCGCAGTCCCGCCAAGCATATTACAACTTATCTCACCACCACTGATTTCATGGAGGCCTTTCCTCCATGAAACAGTGGTGGTGAGGAAAGAAAGGGGGCCCTACAGGGCCCCCTTGTGCCTCACTCCACATGGATGCACACAGGGGGCACAACGTGTGCCCCCGTGTGCATGCACCTCCAGTTCCAGCGCGGCATGGACGTCACAGTCCATGCCGCAATGGAACTTCCTTTGACGTTCCCATTGCGGGGCCTATTTTATAGGCACCGCTGTGGGAACCCCAATGAAACCACTCACCAGTGACTAAAAAAGACATAATATGGCACGCGATTCTCACAAAGGTTTAGCTGTGCGGTGTTGGGGAGGTCCCACCGCTGCACCGCTAAACTTGTATTCGGGCCCTTAGTGATCAATTGGAAGGATCAGGCCATGTGAATCCCAAAGGAAGTGGGACCAAGGCAAATAAAGGAAACCTGCACAAGACAAGGCTCAAAGTCCAAACCATGAAGGTTTTTTTTAAAATTAAGAATCATTGCAGAAAGCAAGTAGGCAATTGGTTAGTCAATTGCAATTAGCATCAATATATATCCTAAGACAAAACTAAGGGGCACATGCATCAAGCTAGGCAATTACGATTCCTTAATAGCGATTATTAAGGAATCGCTATTAAGGAATCGCAATTGCCTATGCATGTAGGTTTCGCTAAAATATTAGAGATTCCTACACATTCCCTAATTGTGAATCGCAAATTGCGAATCACAATTAAGGAATGCCTTCCCATTTATTCCTATGGGCCTAGAGGCCCATAGGAATTATTGGGACAGCATTCGCAATTTGTGAGTACCAAATAGGTACTCGAAAATTGCGAATGCAATTTCAAGGGTGCTTAGGGGGCCTAAAGGCCACCCTGATGCACCCCAAAACATGCATGTGTGCACATGTGGCGCACACACATGCCCTAAGGGCATGTGTGTGCGCCACATGGCACTTAGAAAAATGCAATTTTATGCATTTTTCTAAGGAATTGCAAATTACCATCAACTTGAAGTTGATGGTAATTTGCGATTCCAAATTGCGAAAACGCAGTTTGCAATTGCGTAATGGATCACAATTAGGGAAACGCGATTTGCGATTGCCTAACTGCATTCGGAAAATAGGTAATCGCAAAAATTGAGATTACCTGTTTTGCGAATGCCTTTGGGCTTGATGCATCGCAAATAGCATTTTACCGGTCGCAAACGGGCCGATTCTGAGAATCGGCCCGTTTGCGACCGGTATTTTGCTTGATGCATGTGCCCCTAAAAAACTAAGTATAGAGTCAGAAAAAGGACCAGTGTGAACTTAGCCTTTGGTAAATAGACAAAAAGTTCTGGCACACATCAAAGAAAAGGCACTATTGATTGGTTTTCAAAATTAAAAATGTTATGGTTTGTTTTTCTTTTTGTTCTTCTTCTTGTACTTATTGTAGCTCTTGTACTCTTCGTTCTCTCTGTTCTCTTCAACTGTTTGCTCAAGTTGTAAGTTATGCAAATCAAGAGAGAGATCAAGATGAAAATGAGGTAAATGGAACAAATCTGACTGAAATGTAATACTTGATGCAAGCTGATTGGCCTGAGGGTGCCAGTGAAGGGAGAAAAACATTGCAAATAATAACAGATCTAAATGGAGAAGACTTTGTAATTTCTAAGATCAGAAGATCAATAACAGTAAGATTCACAAAGTCTAAGTGTAAAATTATTCAAATTGTAAGAGTAAATTAAATGTGTAAATCACTCCAAAGTGTAAGTTACCTTTGTCAATAGCCCTTGTAGCTTGTGAATAACCCCCAGACCCTTCAATTTAGTGGAAATACGTAAGTTACACTTTTGGTGTGAATTTACACTCACATTTTTTAAATAGCAATAAAGTAATAAATTACTTACAACAATAGGTTACTCAAAGGCGTAAGTTACCTTTGTGAATCAAGACCATAGACTTTATTATACACCAGTTAACATAAATATCTGGGTTGCGGAAGCCAGTTCAAACTCAAATAATTGTTGAACCTCTTGCGTACATCGGAAATTATGATAGTGAAATGTCTTTGACTTCAGTCTTATTGGGGCAAAATTATAGAAATTCCACAGAATAAGCTAAAGGAAAGTATTGAAATTACAGATAAGACAACTCTATTTTGAACGCCATCCCAGTCAGTGTCCGGTTAAAAATACAAAGAACGTTTGTTTCATCTTCGTGGGAACTTAGCAACCATGAGAATAATAGCTAATCAATGGAAAGACAAGGTCCAACCTTTGGCTGAAGAATGGGTAAGTGAGATGTGCAACATTGCAGAAATGGATAGATGATATTTGACAAGAATGAGCCTACTGTTGAAAATGGGAAAGGTATGGCAGGATACCTTCTCCAGATAATTAGGTGGCTACCATGCTAAAATGAAAAAGAAAACATGACTTTGCAAGAGCTACAAAAATAAGAGAAAATAGGACTTTATAGTAGAATGCTAGACCAATGATTGAAGGGAGAAGAGTTTCACTTGAACAAAGCTTTTAAAAATTGGATTCATTTGAACGTTTTGCCTCCATGTGCAGAGTTGTTAAGTGGAAATAATTGTATGGTATTGATGGAGCAAGGTTTCAAAATTGAAACTTGCTTGTATGCAATCTTCCTCATAGTATTAATATATTAAATTTGTACTGTCAATACTAATCCTTGCATTCACAAACACAAAAGGGATAGACGCTTGCCTATGTGTTTTACTAATGAATAACGCTTGTCCATAAACCAAGATGGCCGCTAAAAGCGCGGGACTTTATTGCGCATGTCACAACCTGATCACATGGTGTGACGTCTTACTTTGCTTGGTGGGAAACTTCTGCTTCTGCGCAGTGTGTATTAAAATGGGCGCTAAATGTTTTCACATGCTTAAGCTTGCTCTTATGTCATTATTAAATTGTCGTTTTCTTAACGCTATTAATGCAGGATAGTATTATGATTAAATGGGAATAGAGTTAGGGAAAGTGGGTATACAGTGAAACTTTTTATTTGTGATTTTAATATTTTCTTCTTGCACTTTTAGTAATTCGTAAACTTGGGCCTGGGTTGGTGTCTTGAAACTCGAGATACAGAGGGTTCTGTGCATGTGTCCTGTATGCCTGCCAAGTGAAGTCAACTTGGACGTCTCCCAAGGCCACGACTTATTGGCCGAAGATGATGTACCCAATGTTTCCGGCGGAACAAATTGTTACTTTTCTCCTGTAAAATATATCACATTTGTCATGAGACGGGTGGGAAATAAAGCGAATGTATTAATTTGAAGGGGAGGGAACGTAAAGACAATAGGCTTTACAATTTAGGCCAAGTTGATATGGTGCGAGAATCCACCTCCTGTCCCTGTCCAATCAGAAGTAGTGGTCCCATATTTTAGCAACATTAAGGGGAGGTACATGGGCGTAGAAGGGTATAATAGAATATAGTATTAGTAAATTAGTCAGAGCAGGATTCCAGAAGAGCATGCGTTCATGAAGAATAGGCGTCCATACTGCCAGAGCGCTCTCAACTCCAAACTGCCCAGCTGATCGGTTGCTGACTGAATTCCTGTCTGGAAGAGGTCCTGAGGAGGGGGCGTCGGAGTCCATTAGAAGGAAGGCACGGGAGAATCGAGAGAAGTCGAGTATCAGAGAGGGGAACGGCGCAGGCGTCGTTGTAGAGAGGTCACCGGTCCTGTCCTGATCCTGGAAGAAGTCTTTGCTCTTCATCCTTCCTGGGTCCTAACTTTTCCAACTCCTTGGCTAAGGGGCTTGGTTCTCGCAATTTAGGTAATTATACTGCAACCTTTAGTTGCGCTGCTGTCTCTATCTTCTTCTCTTCCTTAAACACCGTCATTTATTAGCAAAATCATTTCTATGCTTTTTCTTGGGTATTTCAATCAAGTACCGTGTTTTCTGTATTTTACTCTGCTAAAACTTTAGATAAACATTTTAAAAACTTTCTGACTCAGTGATTATTTCAGGATTATGTACTATAATGAATGTCACTCATTTTAAACTTCCCAATTAGCAAAGGATCCATTGGTAAGTTATTACTCTTCAATCAGAAGGTAATTGGTAGCAGGGACTTTGATAAAAGAGTACATCTGACACCCAGCGTAAGTATTAGTGTAGTATGAATGTATGGGCCCAAGTGAGTATATGGTGTATGAATGCTGTTGGCTAATATTGCGCTGGATCAGTATTGCATACTTAATGCTGGTTTCTGGTAAAGCAAACTAAGACTCAATAAAAAAAAAGTAATGAAGTTAAATGGAGAAGAGTTGCTCTACGAGGTAGAAGAGCCAAAAAAGCAGTACAGGGTTCCCTAAGCTTCACCTAACTGTCAAAAGTATTTTGCCAATGACAGTATTAAATGGATCAAAAAGTCTAAGGATGATGGAGATGAAAAAGAGATAGTTGTGAAAAGAGGCCAGGAAGTTGAATACATAAATGAATGACGTGAGTGCTTTCAGTGAAAGGCAGATTTCAGGGCACTACACGTTTGTTGGTAACATGGTAACTAGTGAGTCTGGTAAAATAAGTAACTCACCGTGTTTTCTGAGATTTAATGAATTTAAATGTTTTAGGGGCATATTAGCAAGGAGTAGCGATATTTATCGCTAAACGCGCTTAGCGCGAATCCTGTTAACGCCGCCTATCGCTGGAAAATATCGCTGAGATAACAACCTATTAGTAAGGTTTATCTCCATAGCGATAATATTTCCAGCGATAGCGGCAAAATGCGAGAATATCGCTGGAAAACCAGCGATATTCTTGCATTAACGCTAAGGTGGATTCAGCATTATAATCCACCTCCTATACCTTAAACAGGTAAGTCATAGTCAGTAGCAGGTGTTAAAATCTAGCGATAAACGCGCTTAGCGCAATTTATTTTATCGCTTCGCCTGCCTTGATAATAGGGGTTAGTGGTGTTAGCGACTGTTTACAGTCGCTTTTAGTGGGGAACGCCTACCTTGCATGTCATTAGCGATAAATATCGCTGACATGCAAGGCGATGTAATTCCCGGCCTCTAACGCCTGAAAGCTGTCGCTAACGCCTGTTAGGGACAGCTTGCTAATAGGGCGTTAAAAATATCGCCGATTTAGCGGCAAAAAGTGCCGCTAAATCGGCGATAAAGCCCTTGATAATATGCCCCTTAGAGATTTAATAGGGACCAAAAGGTCAGTTTATTCGTTTTTAAAGCAGTTTAAGGCAGAGAAGGTAAAAGCTTGAGATTAAGGACCATTTGATTAGTTCAGATAGACTTTGGAATGAGAAATGGTTAAAATGTTCATGGGCAAATTGGTCTGGGGGGCCACAGAAGGGGTTTGCTTGTTGAATAATGAGATTGGGTTCAAGCAATGAGGCTAAAATAAAAGAGAAAATGTATGAATGGTTTGCAGAGTGAATTGTTCTGTTGACCAAAAGAAAAGGAAATGTATAGGTAGGTGACTTAGAAGGAAAGGGATGCCCTTCTCATTCAGATTCTCATTGAGAAGAATATCTAAAATGTATTTTCAGTGAAGAAAGGCTCAATTGTAGGCAAGTGAGGCAAGGATTGTAGAAGGTGAGGGTTCTAAAGGGAATCAGGTGTATTTATGACGGAATATGAATGAAACAACTGCGACAGAATGCTAAATGAGAGCACTGCCTTATTTTCCATTGGATGAGTAAATAATTTCTGTATATAAGCTGACTTGCTTACAGTAAGAAAATCATCTGTAAAATCCAAATAAAATTCAACTAGGACTGGCTTCAAGTTAAGTAGAGGCAGGACTTCTTAGGGCTTGTATTAACAAAATTTATATCTTGGGCACATAGTTGGAACATACAGTTATTATAATATTAACATGCTAAATAAACATGTTACAGAGTGTTTGTTTGTTGATCAAAAACATACATAACCCTGATTCTAAAGAATAATAACTTCAGATGCATGCTTACCACAATATTCAGGTTTCCTCACTCAAAATGGAACAGAATCTATTTGTTTTTCAAAAGGGTATCCAAATTGCATTTTTTAGTCCATTTGTCTTTCTCTAAAATACTGCATTTGACAGCAAATGTGGACTCCTAACACAGCCATATAAACAATAACTATCAAATGTACCCCAGCTTGCCTTTATCTGTAATGGTGCATTTCCATGGATTGCATCAGGATGTGTTCATATTAAGCATTGCAGTTTTGTATGAAGTCACAATCAATGAAGAGGATTGAGTACATTTATAAAACATAATAAAAATATTTATGAATGTATAAAAAGAAAATACTACATGTTGTTTGTCATTCACCACTGGCATACCATATCTAACAATACCAAGTTGTAAACATGACAACTCACCATATTAAGGAAGACGTTATTTGTCTGGAAAAATGTAATATCACACAGTGGGAGATTGTCTGTAGCAAATATTCTGAGTATCTTGTATTAAACACGTAATAGTAGTGATCCACTGTTAAGATCAAGGAATGATGAGGACAAACCGGTATGGAGAGTAGAATTATTTCAAGGCAGGACATGGTAATTAATGAAGAAGCAGGAAGGTAAAGCCGTCAGGATAAGTGGCCCAGAAAATGGGCCAGATTTTCCCAATCTCTGTAGTTACTGATATCAGTGGTCCGGGTGACTCTGGAGGTGAGCAAAACCAGCCCATTATGGGGGATATGTACAAGGACTGGCGAAAACTATCGCTAACGTTAGTTAGCGGCAGTTTTCTTACCACCGCGCACTGCTGAAAACTATCGCCATGTTAGCGACGTATTTACAAGCCGTCGCTACATGGCGATAGCTTCAGGGATCGGTGGCGAAAACTGCCGCTAACATTAGCGCGATGGCGATAGGAATTCCGGCGTTAGCGGGCGAAAACCAACAAAAGGCCCATTAGCGGCAATAAAACGCACGTTAGTCAGCCCAACGTGAGTTTTTTTGCCTCTAATGGAAAAAATAGCCTATCAGTCGATCTCCAATAGAAAATAGGCAAAAAAAACAATGAAATGCAGAATGGAGCAGCCAGAGTCAAGTGCAGCACACATCAGCAACCCCCTCAAGCCACCCAACATCCAGGATGACCAGGATGAGAGCCTGGATGCTTCGCTGGACCTGCGCCTGGAGCCTGGATGCCTCGCTGGACCTGCGTCTGGAGCCTGGATGCCTTGCTGGACCTGCATCTGGAGCCTGGATGCCTTGTAGGACCTGCGTCTGGAGCCTGAATTCCTCGCTGGACCTGCGTCTGGAGCCTGGAGTGGGATGCGGAGGAGCTGTGGAGTCTATGAGCCGTGGTGGTAGACATTGAGGCACGGCGATCGCCTGTACCTGGTGGTGAAGTCTGGCCGGTCGCATGGAGACACGTTGCTGACCTGTGTGAGAAGAACGCCTTGAGCCCCTTGGAGCTGTGAATAGTAGAGGCGCTCCTGCGCACCAGCGTAGGGAGGTCTGCATCGCACAATACGATCCATAACTACACTGGGGTGCATGGAGGGGATTACCAATGGTGGGCGGCACCTCTCTGGAGTGCCAAAGGTATATATGAAGTTACGACGCATACCATTACATTGCATTCCATTACAATGCATACTAATACTAGGCATATTGCAACAGTAGGGAAGGTGTTGGATTGCGGAGATGTAAATATTACTATTCCCACTTCAGTGAGTACATCCCTAAAACTAACCCTTGCACCCCAAAGCAAACCCTGAACCCTCAAATTCATCATTGAGCCCCCAAAACACACCCTAAAAATCATATCTAACCCAAATGCACACCCCAATTTTCATATTTGACCCAAATGCACACCCCAATTTTCATATCTGACCCCAAATGCACTCCCCAATTTTCATATTTGACCCAAATGCACACCCCAATTTTCATAATTTACCCCAAATGCACACCCAATTTTCATAATTGACCCCAAATGCACACCCCAATTTTCAAATTTTACCCATAATACACCCCAAATTTCATCTCCGACACCCGAAACCCATACCCTCCCTTAAACTTAAAAATACCCCATTACTGACCTCACAATGCATTGTAATGGAATGCGATGTATAGGCACCTGCGTTGTTGGAGTTGCATTATAAAAGCATTACGATGTACTGCCTGCATTGTAATGGATGTCTCCCGTGCCAAAGGCAAGCCATAGGCAAGCCTGTCTGCGTCCGTCTGCCCCTGGACTGCGCTCAGCACCAAGGACCCTTCCTCACGGACACTCCACCGCTACGACGCCAGCACCCTCCTCGCCATCAACCCTGGACGCCACATCGCCTGCCAGGACCAACCTCTGCTCCGGACCGGACATCGCCATCGCCATCACTGACGGCTACTAAATCACCCGCAAGGACCACCCCGACCGTCCAGGAGGAGGCATTGCCATCACCTACAGAAGCACACTCCGACTGGCCACGCACTCTTATGACCCAACAGTGACCATGGAACACCTCAACTTCCAGATCCGGACCAACACCAACCCCATCCTCTGCGTCACCCTAATCTGCAGCCCCCCGGGCCATGGACCCCCATTCTCCGATGCCATTGTAGACCTCATTGCACCCCAGGCTCTCCCATCCACCGACGACATCCTACTCGGTGAACTCAAGTTCCACCTGGACAACCCCAGTTACCTGAACACCACCCCTTCTTGGGGAAGCTCCCCAACATCAGACTCAAGCAGCTATTCACCACAGCAAGCCACATAGCAGGACACACGATTGAGCACGTCTCCTCCGCCAGCGGGAACTTCAACTACAGCCACACCATCAGACTCTCCTGGACTGACCATCATTGTATACATCACGACTTCACCATGCCCACCGTACACCACCGCCATCATTGCCCCCCCTCGCAGCTGGATCAAGGCCACTGAAGAACGTCTTGTCAACTCCCTCAGCACCACCACTCCGCCAACGCTTATGGACGATGACACTGCAGCGCGCAACCACCACCGATGGATCTCTAACTGCGCCGACACCCTGGCACCCCTCAAGAATGGACCAGGCAAAACTAGCACCACGTAGCGCCGTATTTGCAAAGTGACACATGTAGGTATATGCGTGACCTTGTGAAGCCCTGTGCCACATCATACCTGCATCAGGTATGATGTACGCAGGGTGTGCGTTCCCACGCGACAAGGCCTCATAGGAGTAGCACAGTGACATCCCTCAGATTTCACTGCGACAATTGTAGGACGGCACTGCGTCAGTACCTTACGCCTGCCTGATGGTAGGCGTAAGGGTGATGCAGTGCCACAGGGATAGGCTGGCCCCATGCATTGCTGGAGTTGCGTCATGCTTGTGACACAACTACAGCAATGCGTGACTTTAGCGCTGACAGATACATCAGGATTCCAGACGTATCTATCATTACTTGCGACATGGAGCGCTGTCCAGTGAATCCAGCGCATCCATGGTGTCGCAAGAAGGGCATAGTGAAAAGTGTTGCAACAATGTCTTGTCGCAGCGCTGCAACACTTTTGATGAGTGAGGCCCAGGAATGCGCACTATCTTATTGATGGTGCACACTCCTGCCCTGTATTTTTGTTATAGGGCAGCACAGCGACATTGCTTGCAGCGCGGTCCAGCACCAAAACCTGCTGTAATGAGGCCACAAGTGTTATCTCCATTTTTAAGACCAGCTATTTTCTGGTCTTAAAAAACTGCCTCTAACTGCAGTTAGAGGCAGTTTTTTTGGTCTTCCACACTTCAAGAATTTCCTTGTAAATATCGCGAAGTGGGGTTAGCGGCCGTTTTTGCACGGGAACACCTCCCTTGCATGTCATTATCGCTAACAGAAGTGGCGATCTTTGAAATGGACGTTTTCGCCGGAAAACTGCCGCTAACAGAGGTTAGCGACAGCTTGTACATACGGAGATAGAAATATCGCCGCAAAACCGTCTGAAAAGTGCCACTAAAGCGGCGTTAACTCCTTGCACATATGCCCCAATGTGTTAGACCCTTTGTGCCAATCAGAAATGAGGATTTACCAGGACTGATACCCCCATTATTTCCTCATTTTTCGTCAGAATTTCATAAAGGAACTTCAGCTGCTTTTTCAGCAGCCAAAATCTATGTGTGCAAGTAAAGAGATCTAAAGTGCTCCTGCAGATCTCAAAATTCCAAAGGGATTGGTAATTGCTGTTGCTGTAACCAGCCTCATGAGATCTAAGAGGTCACTTGCAATGAGGGTAAAGGTGTTTTAGGAAAATTGGGAGCTCAGAGAGCAGTTGGCGGGATTATCCATGTATGAGAATAAGATCCAGGTGGACATTTATGTGCACTGAGAACAGTATATGCTGTGAATATTTGGGCTAGGGACAGACTTGACGTTGGTGAGAAGAAGTTAAGCCTTGTCAATATTTATGCAATCTAAAAGTAGAATAAGCATAGGAGATTAACTGAGGCAGTGTGTTTTTGGTAGAAATGTGTGCTGGCAAGGGCCTTAGTCAAGAGCAAAGACAAAAGTTAAAGTCCCTCTGTTGTGATGTATGTATCATGATTGCTTACATTATTTCAAGTGCACTGTCATTGTTCTTCAGATTTTTTTTTTTTAAATAAAAAGATTTACAAAAAAAAAAAGATCAATTTGCCACAGAGAGGGACTAGTTGTTTACTGCTACGAAGAGTGACTAAAATAACAAGGCAAGATCAATAGAAAAGGAAAATAATTTAGGTTACAGCAAATTGAAGAGAGACTGTTGTGGGCTTCTTAAAAATGGTTAGCCAAGACAAAGATCATTTAGGATAGTAGAGTACAATTCATTTTTTCTAATGATTTGTTTTGGGTAAATTAATGAACGCTGAAAGATATCAGTGGATAGACAGAAAATGGCATTTATCATTGCACTGCATGTACGTTTCTGGTATGAAACGAAATGTGGTGATGAATTTGAATGTGATATCTTGAGGGGCTAGCGAAAAGCAGATTGAAGGATTTTGGTGACTGAAAATGATAAGGATCAAGGGAGGGAAATAGAGAATGTCCACCAAGTTAACATAGTATTGAATGGTGATGGAGAGGAGGAGAAGGAAGATCCTGTCTGGGTGTAGAGTGTCAGATGGATTGTCGGGCACAGGTGTAGTGGCTGAATAATTTTGTTAACTGAAATGACGATGTAGGATTCTTTGGACTTTTTACTGCTAAAAGGGGTTTTTAGTTTGGAGATAGACCAGAGGATTATGGTTTAATTATTCATATGACTTGGAGGGAGTTGATAATAGAGGACCATTTGAGACCGCAGCAAGGGGAAAGGTTATTGATGTTCAGTGTGGTTGCGTGGAATAGGCTTTGGCCTAATATCTAGCATCTTCCTGTCATTGAACAATTGTGCGACTGGTTGGGTATTGTCAGTGAGCATTTTAAGGAGATGGCCACAGTAGGCATTAAATCAGGTGGCCTAACTGAGGTCTAGCAACGTCCGACCATTGACACATTTTCAGAATATCCAAACAAAATATACAGAGTATAACAAATCTATATATACACAATTTATGCAGTCAATTTTAATCTCAAAAACCAAGAATGGTCCTAGTGTGAAAAATCCTACCGTAAACATTTCGGGGAAATTGGAATGTTTTTAGTAAGTAACCACTTTAGTTTGTTTTGCGGGCAAGATGTTTGTGGTCTGATTTGTCAACTTATGTGTTTGCCTTTAGGAATTACCTGTTAGTGGAAAGGCTATGGAAAAAAATATATAGCTATTTATTTTGCTCATACATTTACACCATGACACTCTTCAGAAGTACAGGCATATGTACTGATTACACACTAAACAATTTTTTAAAACACGTGTCTGCAACCGATAGTCCTACAGCCTAAAATCCTAGCGGTTTGTCTTCAGAGACTGTGACTTTCACACTGGCTTATTTTTTAGATAATCCAGGCCATATTTATGTGAAGACTTTGGGGCATATTACCAAGCCCCTATCGCCACCACAACGTCACTTTTTGTGACGTTGTGGTGGCGATAGGGTCAGCGCCCTATTACCAAGGCAGCGTTAAACCACATAACGTGGCTAAAAGCCACGTTTAGTGGCTTAACGCTGCCTTGGTAATAGTGCCCCTTTCACGCTAAACTTAGCGTAAAAGGGGCGGGCAGTGGGTGTTGCGGTGGGCCTTCCACCGCAACACCCAGTCACTTCGACGCTGCCACCTATTATCAAGAGAGGCGATAATAGGTGGCAGCGCCGAACTTAAGACCAGGAAAATCCTGTTCTTAAGGTGGCGATACGAGGAGAAATGCTTAATTTCTCCTCGTTTTTGCTTTTTCCATGTGTGCTGCCTTGTGCAGCACACATGGAAAAAGCTAAATGCCAAGGTTTGTTTATGTACAGGAAGGTGTCCCTTCCTGTACATAAACAAACCTTTTTTTAAAATGCCATTTTGTAACTTACATGTGTGCTGCATGAAGCAGCACACATGTAAGTTACAAAATGGCATTTTAGGTTTGTTTATGTACAGGAAGGGACACCTTCCTGTACATGAACAAACCTCCCTTCTCGCAGACACCCTTGCACTCTGGTGCTAGGGTGCCTGTGTTGGAGTTAAGTCGTGAGACTTAGCGCCATCGCAGGGGGAAACGCCAGGCTGCACCATATCCTTGGTAATATGGTGCAGCCTTGCGTTTCCGAAGTGGCGATGAGAGGCATTAAGCCAAGGAGGCTAACGCCTCTCACCGCCACTTCCTAGATAATATGCCTCTTTATGTTAATACATTGTTGTGTTAGCCTTAAGTTTTATACTGCATTTTATTCATTTTGTTAGATTTAGGTTTATGTTGTCGGTCGTTTTTCATTTATTTTCATAATTGTTTTTAATAACGTTTGCTGCCTTGGCATTTAAAAACTAAAAAGTACATTTCTGAGTGCTGTACCATAATTAGGTATTAATTTTATAACTAAAGCATTCATGAATCAAAACTCTCCCTTTTCACTCTTGAATCTTCATTTTAGTGCACAGCCTCTATCCTAAAATGATGATGTGGCTCCCGCGCACTCTTCTACTCTGATTGATTGAGTATTGCAACTGGTTTTCTGGGTGACCTTTTAAGCCTGTTATTGCTGTAGGAATTATTTTTAATACGTGTATATATATTTTTTTTTCTGTAGATCAGCATGGAGTTGCCTCTTTCTTCACCTTATTTGTACGCCCCGGGCAGGCTTTTCCATGTCCATGCCAACCGTTGCCCCTTTTTTCTCTTTTCTGGGGCGGTACTACCGAACAGCCACTAGGTGGCACTGCAGCTTTTGTCTTGGGCCTCAGCAGCTTCCACATTGCTGCGGGCCTCTTTGCTCTCGCTTTCCTTTGCCAGTCTCATCCATTACCGGCCGACAGCAGGGCTCAACCAGGGCTGCCCAACCAGGGCTGCCCCACCAGTCATGCAGGCCACGCGCACCCTGCAGCCACGGTCAGAGCTCCATTGCCGACAGTCGCAACCTCGCAACATGCGGCGGAACGACTCCTGCAGGATGACAGCACTTTCTCCTCAGCACAGTAGGTTTATTTTCCCTTGGGCTGTAGGGGAGGGCACTGTATGCATCAAAAGTATCTTGGGGCGGGTACTTCTTCCCCCCTTGCCTCCTTTTCTGTGTGTCTCTGAGCGGGCGCGGGCCGCACACTGTCTCCTCCTTGCTCCACCCCGCCGCATCAGCCTGTCTCGCCTCATGAGCTGCATGGGAGGGGCTGGAGCTGCCAAACGGAGACTCCAGTGCCCCACCTCAGCTGATACCGGTCGGAGGCCCAGACCAACACCACCTCCTCTTTCCGGTGGTCCCCTCCCTGGGACCTGGTGCTTGACTATAGGGCTGTGTTCCTCTGCACGGGAGTGGGGAGGAGTGGGCAGTTGCTCCTCTCTCTTCCTCCACTCGTCAGGCTCTCTTCGCTGCCCCGTTTCCCACACTTAGGGCTCACCTTCCGCCTGATAGCTGATCGGGCCTTACTCCTCCTCGCGGCACTGTATGCGGTGGCGGGCTGGCGTTTCAGCAGTCCGGCCCCACTCGCACTACAGTTAGGGCCTCAGCAGGTCGTTGGCAGGGGTGATGCCACAGGCTCCCGCACTTGCCCCTCAGTCACTCTGTTGGGTGGTGCCATGTACTTGCAGGTACTTCAGGTGCGAGGGCGGCTCCTGATCACCTCCTTCTACCCACGGGCTTCTCCCATGCCCTGCGGGCAGTCAGGCGCTTCCTACGCCGCCTAGCAGGGGGTGCCCTCGATACGTACGGGCTGCTCTCTCCCCCATCCACCACCAACAAGACAGCTACACACGTGCGCTCAACTGCTCATCGCCAATGTAATACTGTGGGGCCCTAGGCCCCCATGGTTAAATAGTAACGGCACAGACACAGTATCATAGTCGGTAGAACTGGCCCAGGGCACGTGCACCTGGCCCCTTGTATTACCAGTGTCACATGTCCTGTGATGCCTGTGTTGGATGGGTGTGGGGTGGGGTGTAAGCCAGCCCTCGGGGAGTGGCTGGTACAACTGCAAGACTATAACAGTGACCAGCAGGTCACTACAATATCCATCTCAGAGTATGTAAGTACATTTGAGTCATGAATGTGTGTTTTTCATGTCTCAGTTTCACTCACTGCCACTCTTCAACATTTGCTACAATCCCTTTCAATGTTTTGAATATTATTTAGTGTACGTGCAGTCGCAGTTAAGTAATTGAAACATTTTTTCAGCAAGCCCGCTTTACCAATCACTGTTTCAGTCCCGCTTAATAATTGCCCTTTAGAGTGTCTAGTTGCTCAAAATTATACTTAGTCCTGATGATGACCTCATCCAGAAATTTGCTTTAGGCTGCCAGAAGTGCGCCAGTGCTATGTGAGAGCATAACTGCACCATATTTTAGCAGATATGGCACATTTCTGCTCTCTCCTTTTGACGCAACGCAGCACAACAACTTCCCTTACTTTGTTGTGTCATCGTTCAGTAAATCTACCCCCAAGTATTTTGCAACTTCATGCACTACCACAGGGGCAGAGGCCTGTGTAAAAAAAATGGTAGGCCACACACAGCATTAAAAAATAACAAGTAGTGCTTACTTGAACTTATTATTGCCTTGTGAATGACTGGACAGTGGGTATTCACAAAATTGTGCTATGCAATATGATTTATAGCATGTCTGCAATTACAATTGTATCCATGAATAGATAGTGAAACTGGGGGATCGTGCAACAAAAATCCTCTTGAAAACCTGTGCTTTCACATGGACGCCTAAGTGTTGCTTACCACACATGGGATACATAGTGCTTGTGATATTTACATTTGCAACATTCGAAAAACGATGCACCTTCACCCACGATAATTGTTGTCAAAATAACCTTGAAGTTCAAAACAGGATTTCTTCCCTGTAATAAAGCACAATGACATCTAAGAAGAATACCAAGCAAAGCATAAGCATATCAAAGCATAATGAAACTCCATGTGAAAGGGCAGTGGCGGCTCCTGCGTTAAGGCGGAGGAGCATTGCCCCACTAAAAAATTGCCCCCTGGGATGGAAAAATAAAATGGTAATAAAGTTAATTTGTTACCATTTTATTTTTCAAAACCACGTCCCGAGCTGAGCGTCAGGACGAGGGGTGGGGGGCTTTCTGTTTTCTGCTGCTGTGACGGACAGGGCACTTTAAGTTTAAAGTGAGCATGTCTTTCTGGCCAGACATGCCCATTCTAAACCTCTCTAACCCAGCTGTCTTAGACAGCTGGATTAGAGACATCATAGGGCTCCAGTGTCCTCGGGAGCCCCAAACAAGGCCGCTCCTCCCAATCCTGGCTCTTCTTTCATGCTGCATGAGAGAAGCACCAGGATTGGTTACTGCAGTTTCCTGGATCCCGTGCTGAAGCCTGTCTGCCTGCCTGGAGGAGACCCAAGCAAAGAGGAAGTCGCGTCAGGAAGGTCAGTGGAATTCTTTTTCCACTTATTTTTTACTTTTATTTTTGTCCCCCAACCCACCACCCTCCTTACATGCCAGCTGCCACTGGGTGATGGGCACAGGAGAGAGGAGGTAATGCCATGCTCCTTCAATTAAATGTTTGACAGTTTCATCAATGCAACAGTCTTAAAATAACCTACTAAATACTTCTGAAATTGTGTGGAGTATCACATTTCATAAACCCACAGGAAGGATCCTTTTCATGATCAGTAATACACATTCAGGGTTTCCTAATGAAGAGACTGCAAGCATGATTGCGAGTGGGTAATTGAATTCCAAGCTCTGCGTAAATCCCTGTTTGCACTGGAGCTGGAATTATAAGTTTGGTTGTATTTAATGCATCCGACAATTATTGATTGCGTTAAATATCTCAATCTTTTTTAAATGTTAGAAGTTCAAACCTGCCGAAATTTGACATAAGAAAACCATGCAGTATTTATTGTATAATACGGATTGTAGTGCTCTAAACAGGGTCAGACTGGCCTATAGGTCAATCAGGCAGTGCCTGATAGGCTGGTCTGAGTAGTCAGGGTGTGGGCCATGTTATTTGCTGTTTGCAGTCCTATTTTATGGTTTGGTGTTCCGGTTTTTACTGTTGATTTCCCTGATATCAAAACAAACATTGCCTGCAACATAAATCCATGCAGTCTTCCAAACCTTGCAAAACACTTATACAGCGTGTCTTTACTAATGCAAAACGGCCCAAGTTGCAAACATGGGCTGCTTTTTAGCTGTCTTATTCACTAATGGAGGCCACTTTTATTTTGGTGCCCAGGTATATTTTCTCCTGCCTCCTTGATGTTGTTATTTATCAGGTATGGTAAATAACACCTCTACTTGTAATCAGGGCCCTCAATAGAAAATAGGTTGTGCTTTGTGATATTATTCAGTAGATTAGGACTTTACATATATCATCTTCGTAAACCTCTGTTACGAAAATTCTTAGAGATCTCTGCAAATGTGGAGAAGGATTCTTGAATTTACAAAAACAGCAAAAGGTCCCATGATATAGTTGTTGAAATTGATGTATATATGGAGGAGAAAGGTGAAGACCTTCATGAAAGTCGAACAAGTCAGAAAGTGTGTTAATTTTGATCTACATCAGTATTTTGATCAGTGTTGATTTGCACTAATGGCTAAAGGACCCTGGCAAACCGTGGATGGATGGAGCAGATGGTGGGAACACCACATCAGATTATGGATTGTCTATTCTTTGTGGTTGAATTGCCTGTGTGTAGTGCACACGCGAGACAGAGGCTTCTGGCAATTAGTTTACTGGGAGATGTGATGGGTTCTTTCTTGGAATGAAGCTAGCTACATTTACAGATGGAAAAGAAAAATAAGAATCACTCTATGCCAGGGAAAGAATTGAACTTAGATGAGAGGAAAATTGGAAGGAGCAGGTCAATAGGCCTCAGACTTGAGAGTTTTCGATGATGAAGGTTTTCAGTGCAGAAATACAGAAATAGCTGTTGGTGATGAGCTCAGCTAGGATTGAGTCAGGCTCAGCATATCATAGGAAATTAATGAGGGACCCATTAAAAGTAATTGTTGCCACTAGTCTATACAATAAAACTTTCTTGCAAAATAGATAAGTACATATTTCAATGATTCTCGAGGGCTGTCAGAATTATTTTCAAAAAGGAGATTGATTACATAAGCTTTCATCCATATCAAACTGTTTATAGAAGGGTCACACTTTGTGCTGTCAGGCATAAACATTGATTAACTTGATGAAGGGGTACGTTTTTACATTTTCTACATTTTATGGCTCAGGTAGTGATGATACCTTTTTCACTAACTTGGCTCAACTTGGATTTGGCCACAAACACATTCCTGTGTTATTGTTGATTGTTTTAATGAGGCAATGGAAGTGGATCAAAGCTAAGCTTGTGGAAGTCGGAGACTCTCACTCTCATTGTAGAGCATACAAATTTGCACAGGAAAGCTGAATGGTGGATGTCAAACTTCATAAAGTCTTTTCAGTAAAAAACATAGGGAACAAGAAAGCAGCTAGGCTTTTCCCTATCCGGTGATAATAGGGTATATTTTGCTATATTTGTGCGGGAGCTTGTGTGGTACATGACAATTTTATGCTGCATGTGTGGACTTCTGAAATATGTTATACATTGCTGCTTTTGTGCTGAATTATGTCACTGAGTGCCCACGCAAAGTTTAGTAGATACACCCCAGTTAAATTAAATTGCTTGCTGTAAAATTTTCTATCCAATCATTTGACCATGATGTAACATAATTAATGTGAGGTCATGTGTCTCGAACATTCTGTGTGTTTCTTATTAGTGGACTTACCTTGTAGCAAGAGAGATGTCTTTTAGACTTTGAGAGGTACAGATCTCTCCTGATGTCTGATTGTGCAGCTGTAAGCTATACCTGATCCTTTGCTTACAGAACTTCCCCAGAAGTTCTGATGCTGACACCTTTTCTTGCTGTTGGATTAATAGGGTTTCCTTAACTCTTAGTTTAGTGTAGAGATAGCTAGATACTGCAATTCTTTCCCATGTATGGGGAGAAGGATGGAAACCATTCATTCACTCATCAGACTTTGTTCTTAATCTTTTGTAGTCCAATTACGGAAATATTGATTTGTTCTTTGCTGTTAAGGACCAATATTGTACGTATATTTGGTCTTCCTATAATATTTCTGTATATTTACAGTATGTTTTTACATCTGATTTATATTACCTTGGCTTTGAGTTTATAATAACTCCCTTTTCAACTTTCAGATAAGGACTCTGACTCTTAATGTGTGGTCACATTTGGTCACACAGTTTATGGATCTATATTCATCAGTAACCCCTTGCTTTCTCAGACTACAACATAGGTTCATTGACTTAAAGAAAATTGAAAGGTTGGCCCAGAGCTTCATCAGATGGTAGCAGAGGATGGTTTTTACCTGAGGTAGAGGGGTCAAGAATTGTCCCATTTTAGAGTAGTTTAGGTTCATTTGGCCTTAAATGTCTGTGTGGTGACCTGAAGAATCGGTGAGGTTCTATGGGTTAGAGAACGAGTTATGACAGCGGAGGAGTGAGTATCAATAGGGTTGTGTGTAAATGCTTTATGCTCAGCTCACGGTGTCGTGGGAATTGTGTGGTGTCTTGCGGAGATTGCGTGTAATGGTTGGTTGGTGCTGTGAGTGTAGCGTTTATTGTGGTAAAGTTGTTCTAGGGTCTTACATGGCCTAAGATCCCGGGATAATATAAAGGTGTAAGAGACACCATATTGTATTTATCTGCTGAAGATGTGTGGGGTTTATTGTGAGACATTGTCGACAAGCCCAAACGAGATAGCGACATTTTACTTGGAACAAAAGTGAGGTATGATTAATTTGGTGACCTATGCGCAGAGGAAAACTGCACTGATCAGGGTGACATCCCGCTGATCGAAGTTTCATTTGTATGTGTGTTGGCATAGACTGGGAAGTATTGCTCTGGTCTCTCTTGTGTGATTGCATTCTGTTGATTTCTTTTAGAGAAGCATACAATTGTTATTTGCTGTTGTGGTATTATATTTCCCTGTAAGCAGGTTGATGAGAGAGTGCATGAGTGAATTTGTAAAGGAGGGTGAGCAGCTGCGAGGAGTGAGACTGTCGCCATAGTGTGCCGCTGTGGGATAGGTCGGTTGGTGTGGAGCCGCGCTGGTATTGGTTGTATCTGTCACAAGGTGCCGCGCTGCTATTGGTTGATGATCCAAAGTGAGATTTGGGCACAAAACATTGCATTTGGGTTGAGAAATGATTGCATGCTTGTTTGAAAATGAAATGCTTTAAAGTTATATGAGATTTGTTTAGAGGTGGTGTGCAGATATCTCTCAGAAGGGGGAAGAGGCCCCACCGGAAGATACCGCAGGTCATTATATGGCAATAAATGTAGGGTTACATACATGTATTTGGCTTGGACAATGGCACAGGATCACTGAGAAGGAAGGTTAATTAGCATTTCCATGATATGTTAAATTTAATGTGAGGATCATTGGAAATTTAAGGAGAATATTACATGAAATTAAACCACAACCTAGACCTACACAATTTGAAGTGCATAACGCGTGGGAATGTGCAGCCCATGCAAGAGAAAGGGAACATTTTCAGGATTGAGTGAGAAAGGCAGTACACACTTATGCGGACGCAAAGTGGGATGCAGAGAAGAAATGCTGGAGGATGGACATGATAGAAGGAGTGCAATTATATCCACTATTAAAAGGTGGAGAAGGGACTGGAAAGAAGAAGAAAAACAATACTAATGGAGCAGGGGGAAAAGCTGAAGATAGTGATAGTAACAATAGTGATAGTCTTTTAGATGTGTGGCTTTTAATTTACAGCCCCTGGGTATATAGGATACCACTTTGCAAGGGACTTACAAGTAAATTAAATATGCCAAACAGGTGTAAACCAATGATACCATGTTTAGAGGAGAGAGCGCATGCACTTTAGCACTGATTAGCAGTTGTAAAGTGCCCAGAGTCCTAAAACCAGCAAACAAAGGGTCAGAAAAATAGGAGGAAAAAGGCAACAAGTTTGGGATCACCCTGCAAAAAGGGTAAGGTCCAACATAACCCCCCTGCCAGCCTAAAGCCAGGGTAGACTGATTAATTCCTTGATGGGCTTCCTTGCTTGGGGTGATAGAACATGGACCCTAACCCGCTACTGTAGGGGTACGTTCCAGTTCTACACCTCTCTGAACCCAGTTGGATCCCTCTGTCTATACTCTCAGGGCCCACTAAGCTATTCCATGGGGAGTCCTTCTCTTCACCTGCAGACCCCATCTGCGAAGTGCCTAACTTTAAGTTGTTCACAGATGCATCCCAGTAGGCAGACAGTATCACCGTGGCCAATAAATAAAGTGGCCCATTCCACCCTTGGGTCTCACTTCTGTCTCCAACCCAAGAAAAACTCTGTCCATAAGGACAACAATTAACAAAGGATACTGACAGCTGTCATCGTCCAGAGCCAGGCCCCAGACCATGCAGGGGTCTCAGACCTCTGTGGTTTCTCAGAGTGGAGGGCAGTAGCCCCAGGTGCATTGCATCCTTTTTCCACTCCACCTCCCACCAGTTCAGGTTTGGTATTCTGAGACTGGTCTTCCAGCCCAGAATCTGCACCCTTAGGCTGGACAGGGGCCAGTCCTTTCTCCCCCTGCCCCTCCTTCTGGGGTTCTGTACCCTCCTTTTGGGAGTGGTACCTCCAGAATCCAAAACTGTCACGGCACGTGTGACAGCCGTCCTGCACAATTCTCCCACCAGTTCATGGGTGCTATCCTGCAACTGGTCTTCCAACCCAGGTACTGTACCCTTGGAATGAGCCGGGGTAAGGAGTGAGTCCTTCCTCTACCTCCTGCCTCCACCTTCTGGATTTCCGACCCCTCCTCCTAGGAGGAGTGGTACCCCCAGAAGTCAAAACTGTAGGGATGCTTGTGGCAGCTGCCCCTTCCTCCAGGTCAGGGGTGATACTTTAAACCTGGTTCTCCAACCCAGGGTCGGTGCCCTTAGGCTGAACAGGAGTTAGGGGAGAGTCCTTCCTATCCCTCAAATCCCTCCATATGTGCTTCTGCACCCTCCTCTGTGGAGTGGTAGTGCCATACACCAGAACTGGATGGATGCTGGTATTAGTCTCCCACCCAAGTTCTCCTGACACTATGGGGTCCCCCTCAGTGGATGGTCTCCCAGTACAGACTAGTCTCCCTTGCTGGAGTCCTCTCAGGGTACTCTCCAGGCTCTGACGCTGGGCATAGGGCACCCTGTGACTTCACCCGCCTCCTCCTCTCCTCCTACTCTTAGAAGGGACATGGTACCATTTTCTCACCCCACTACACTTGGAATTGTCTGGGCTTCTATAAACCTCCCCCGCTCTTGGTTTGGGGGAACCTGTGCCACTCCTTTTAGGATCACTTCCAAATGCCTTTCCAGACCCTTTGGTACTCACTCAGAGCTCTGCCTCCTTTTCAAGTTCCCTGGGGACAGAGAACTTACACTTCAATGGGTATTGCCATAGCACTGGAAAACAATGGAACACGTATACTATGACAATCAGATTGTACGGCCCTTCAAAAGTGTTTACTGTGCTACCCTTCACCCAACCATCCAGTGCTTTGCAAAAATCCTCCACAAATCCCTCCCAAGACTAGAGGGAAAGCTTCCTGCTGCCCATGAACCTCGACCTATATTCTTCTTGGGTGAAGCCATACCTTCTTATCAGGGTCTCCTTCATGGGGGTGTACCTCTGCATGTCACTCCCTTCTAGGACTAGTAGGGAATCCCTCCCATCATCAGGAATATAACTCCTCAGGCCAATTCCTCAATCATCCTCAGTGATCCTGTGTACTACCAGAGCTCTCTCATACTCTGTCCCTCTGTTCCATACTTGCTGCTATTTTCACTGCTCTTTGGTCACTTCTTTGAATGTTTTTAGTTTTTAAGGCATCCTGTTTTTAAAAACCTGTTTACTGTGTTTGAATTTGAGGGGGACATTTTTATTGAATTTGGTGTTGGAGCCGGAGGGGGAATCGAACCTCGTTTTTAAAATTACTTCCACCGACGCCGCCATCTTTGGGACGGACGTGGTCTAGTTGTTCTCCCATGCTGACTACAAAACGCGACGCTGCGTGAGCGCGCTCGTACTCGTAACAGAGTTGATACTCTGTCCCTCTGTTCCATACTTGCTGCTATTTTCACTGCTCTTTGGTCACTTCTTTGAATGTTTTTAGTTTTTAAGGCATCCTGCTTTTAAAAACCTGTTTACTGTGTTTGAATTTGAGGGGGACATTTTTATTGAATTTGGTGTTGGAGCGGGAGGGAATCGAACCTCGTTTTTAAAATTACTTCCACCGACGCCGCCATCTTTGGGAAGGACGCGGTCTAGTTGTTCTCCCATGCTGACTACAAAGCGCGACGCTGCGCGAGCGCGCTCGTACTCGTAACAGAGTTGATACTCTGTCCCTCTGTTCCATACTTGCTGCTATTTTCACTGCTCTTTGGTCACTTCTTTGAATGTTTTTAGTTTTTAAGGCATCCTGTTTTTTAAAAACCTGTTTACTGTGTTTGAATTTGAGGGGGACATTTTTATTGAATTTGGTGTTGGAGCGGGAGGGGGAATCGAACCTCGTTTTTAAAATTACTTCCACCGACGCCGCCATCTTTGGGACGGACGCGGTCTAGTTGTTCTCCCATGCTGACTACAAAACGCGACGCTGCGCGAGCGCGCTCGTACTCGTAACAGAGTTGATACTCTGTCCCTCTGTTCCATACTTGCTGCTATTTTCACTGCTCTTTGGTCACTTCTTTGAATGTTTTTAGTTTTTAAGGCATCCTGTTTTTAAGAACCTGTTTACTGTGTTTTAATTTGAGGGGGACATTTTTATTGAATTTGGTGTTGGAGCGGGAGGGGGAATCGAACCTCGTTTTTAAAATTACTTTCACCGACGCCGCCATCTTTGGGACGGACGCGGTCTAGTTGTTCTCCCATGCTGACTACAAAACGCGATGCTGCGCGAGCGCGCAGCGGACGCACGCAGTGGGCGCGCCGCTGGCGCACCTAAGGCAAGCCCGTCTGCGCCCGTCCGCGTCCGGAACGCGGCCAGCGTCAGCTATACTGCTCAAAACGGCCCTGGGGTACGAACTACCTGGTCTAGAAAGCAGCTATGGGATTTTAATGTGGTGCAATGTACCCATCCCACTTACCCTGACCTCTGCTTGACAAATTGGGATCAGGTCTTTCAATGTAATACCTGTTCCTTTGTGCTTGGGGGATCGGAGGGGCTACAGGGGGCAGAGGTAGGTGGTGTCAAGTCCTCTATTCCTGATATTGGTGTTAATAAGCCTATTATCAGAGCCTGCCTGGTAAACTGTAGATCTCTCCCCAAACACTCGGAGGACATTTGGCTCTCCCTCGAGTCCAATCATTGGGACCTCATGTTTTTGACAGAAACATGGTTAACAGATACATCTTACCCTGACATTGCTCTTGCATTACCCGTTGGTTTTAAGATCTCCAAGGTCAATCGGGCAGACAATAGGCGAGGAGGGGGTCTTGCAATTATTCTGAATGATAAATGGGATATCTCTTGCAAAAAAATCGAGAACGTCGGCTCTATTGAGGCCATGTCTTTTTCCATTCAAACCTTCCCAGGGCATACCCTTGCGGGCATGTTGGTTTATCGACCCCCGAACTCAGCAGCTGCTCCCTTCTCAAAACTAGGGGACTTTATAGCTGACCTCTCACTAAGATATGCTAACCTTACGGTTTTGGGCGATTTCAACGTCCATATGGATGTGATGGATTGTGCTTTGGCGCTCCAAGTGGCTGAGATGCTGGGAGGACTAAATTTGACTCAGTAGGTAATGTCCGCCACACATCGCGCTGGTCATATGTTGGACCTTATTTTTTCTAATATTCCCACTATCAAGGTGGAAGCTTCTTTGCCTTTGACATAGTCAGACCACTGGTTGGTCCCGTTCAGCTTTTTAAGAAACTGTGGGACACACAGTGTGAGACCAGAGTTTGAGAAGAAGAGAAACTGGAAGAGAGTTTCCATTGAGGCCATGGGTCCCGCCCTGCGTAACATCCCACTCTTGCTTACAGGCAATCCCAGCTTGGATGCAATCACGTTTAATGAATGGGTTACTGCTTCCCTTGATTCTATAGCTCCCATGAAACTGGTGAAACCTGCTAGGAAATAGCCTTCCGCTCCGTGGTTCTCGTCAGAGCTTCAATCAGAAAAAAGCGCATGCAAAAAGTTGGAGCGTGTCTGGCGGAAAACTTATAATCCAGATGCGAAGAGCACTTATAAAGCTGCACAAAAAAAATGTCATGCCCTTAAACGCTTGGCTATTGAGAATTTCCTAGCCAATCAAATTAAAGAGTCGGACAACTCTTCCAAGGAAATATTTAAGATCGTGCAAGATTTTATGAAACCTCAAGCCACCTTGAGCACGATTACGCCATCAGCTGACCTATGCAGAGAGTTGTTGACTTTTTTCCAGGAAAAGGTTCAATCCATATACTCCTCCTTCTTGGTGTCCGGGGATAGGTTAACCACATCTGTGGCTCCTGCTTCTCCCTGTCTCTGGACTGAATTTCAGCCTTTCTGTCCAACCTCGTCCCTGCTAGACCTTGTAAGAATTAAATCAGGCTCGCCCCTTAATCTGTGTCCAGCTAGATTTTTTAACTTGCTGACTCTTCTCCTCAATCTCCACTTGAATGTCATCTGGAATGCTTCTCTAAGGCTAGGTAGTTTCCCCTCAGTGTGGAAAAAGGCCTTGGTCTTGCCTATTCTTAAAAAGGAAGATGCAGATCCTAGCATACTTAAGAACTTTAGGCCTATCTCGCTCCTTCCTGCCCCTGCTAAAATTTTGGAGAAGGAAGTTCAGAGACAGCTTTCCAACTATCTGGAGTCCAATAATCTCCTTCACGACTCCCAGTCGGGCTTCAGGAAGGGCTATAGTACTGAGACTGCTCTGCTGGAGGTGGCGGAAACCATCCGAGAATCCCTAGACCATGGTAGCTGTGCCATGCTCGTGCTGTTAGATTTATCTGCAGCCTTTGATACGGTCTCTCATTCGATTCTCTTAGACCGGTTGACACAGCTGGGTATCTCGGGGACCATCTTAAATTGGTTCCAATCATTTCTGGATGAGCGGTCTCAGCAGGTCTTCCTTCGCCCACATGTCTCCTCCTCTTGTTCCATGGGATGTGGAGTTCCTCAGGGTTCGGCGTTGAGCCCGACCCTGTTCAATGTCTATCTTGCTCCTCTGGCATCAATAGTGAATCATTGTGGCGTGCGAATAATATCGTACGCTGACGACACGCAGTTGGTGTTTTCATTTAAAGACACCGCGAAGGCTGCGTTTGACAGCTTTAGGCATTGCCTAATTAAGATCGTCTCTTGGATGATAGATAATCGCCTTAAGTTGAACACTGATAAAACTGAGGTGATGTTTTTTAATCAACCTTCACCTCCATCGGCTGATCCCTGGTGGCCGATTCAGCTGAATCCCCCTCCTACCCCTGTCACTTCTGTCAGAAATCTAGGTTTTAAATTCGATTCAGAATTGTCGGTTAAGGCCCAGATTGGCCAAGTTTCCAGAGCGTGTTTTTGGAAACTTAAAACCTTGCGTAGATTTCTCCATCTACTACCGATGGACTGTCGGGCCACAATAGTCCATGCCTTGATTACATCACAGCTGGACTATGCTAACAGCTTGTATCTGGGTCTTCCTGCCTATCTCATCCAGAGGCTTCAGACAGTCCAGAATGCCGCTGCTAGGTTTCTCAGAAATGTGCCTCTTCGACATCGCATTTCCCCTCATTTGCGCAATCTTCACTGGCTTCCGGTGAAAAGGAGAATCGAATTCAAGGCCCTGTCTCTTGCCTTTAGAGCTGCTAGAGATAGCGGACCAGGTTATCTGAGGCAGAGACTTCAGAAATACCATCAGAACAGGACCTTGCACTCGAATTCTCAGCTGCTTCTCTGCTCTCCTTCTTTCCTCAAAGCTAGGATTGGAGGGCGTGCCTTCGCTGTAAGAACAGTCACCCTTTGGAATGCTATACCTCTTTACCTGCGCAAAGCTGAATCTGAAGCCATTTTCAGGAGTGCCTTGAAAACATGGCTGTTTGATCTGCCTTAGTTTGCCTTTCTCCCTCTTCTGTCTTCCCTTAGCGCCGGGACACCACCATTGGTGGTAGCCGTGCGCTCTGTAAATGTCTTGGTATGGTATACTCATGCAACCACTGATGTATGTCATCCCCTTCCTTGAAGCTAGGCACCAAGTATGTGGCTATGTGAGTGGAATTTTTAACATAAGACTCAATATTTCTGCCATCACTGGACTCTACCTGCAGCGCTGGTGAGTCCAGAACTCCAAAACTACGCTCATGGGCCAATCTCCTCTCTTCAAGAGCTAGTTTTTCACTGGTGAAGGCCCTTTGAGCCTCCACCATCAACTCCTTAGCTAAGGCTCCCTCAGCATCTGCCCTTCTCTCTTCCAAAGTCGGCTGGGCCAGCTGCAACATCAGGTCCCTCTCAGCCTGTCTATCCTTGAGTTCCTCAGGGGACAGGATGTGGGAGGCGACACTGCTCCTGGCACTAAAGCCAGTAAGGGACTTACTATCCATGGGGTCCTCTCTCTCTACTAGCATCCCTGTCCAGGCATTTTATCCCAACTCCTCAAACTCTTCAGGGTCACTGCCCGCTAAGGGTGTGGATTGGGAAGGCTCCCACTCAGAGTCCTCACTAATCTCGGGGTCCTCCTTAGGGTCTTCCTCAAAACCACCACCCTCCTGGTTCTCTCTTGACACTTTTACCCAGTCCCTTTCAAAACAGTACAGGGTTTTGTCAAGGTCCCAACTCACGGTAGTACCCTCTCCCTGCAGAATCCCTGCAGAATCCCTTCAAATCCGTCACACTCTACAACAGCAGGTAGTCAGGATCAAAGGCTAACCCCATTTTGGTAAGGTACAAAAACACAAGCGCAACAACAAGATTCCCAGGTATAAGAGCTGAAGCAGGAGTAAATAATAAAAATGACCAATGAGAGAATCAGGAGAAAAAAACACATAATGGTCTAGGTTCAGAGTTGTAGTGCAACAATGAGTTACTGTGGTATCACGCAAATACATGTCCTATCCTCACCGCTAGTCACCAGTGTTAGAAATGGAGTTCCTAGTTGGCTAGGGTATGCACCTAAGCCATGCAGAACCCACCACTCTAGTCAGGGCAAATAAGTTGAACGCCAAGGATAACCTGTGCTCACCCTCTGGTAGCTTGGTGCAGAGCAGGCAGGCTTATCATCAGAGGCAATGTGTAAAGCGTTTGTGCAACACACTTTCACCAGAAACACAATGAATGCACCACAAAAGAGACTCCACACAGGTTTATATAAAAAATATATAGTATATATTGTGCATCTAACATTGACCAAAACGACATGAACCGCAAATACTGTGCATACTATGCAAATCCTGAGCCGTACTCATTATCCTGACACTGCAAGAATCAAAATGACATACATCATAACATTAAGGAATGCAATGCAAGAGTTAGGTTAGAGCACAAAACCACATGAGTCACCATATCAGCAGAAAATCATAAATACTTCATAGGAAAGGCAGACTTGTGTAGAGATAACCACATAGAATCCATATCTAAACATGACAAAATAGGGCCGAGTATACCTGCGCTCCTATTAGCAGGATTATGGTAGATTTCTGAGCCTCACTGAAATGAGTGTATTCAGGAGTGAAACGTAGGCCGCAGGAACTCCTGCATGCCTACTACGTGTAATATGGTAATTTAGGCTTCCTGAATGTGGCAATTTCGGAATAGGGAGCCTCCACCAACAACTGCCCCCCCAGGTATGGCGCAACAGGGGGAGGAGGGCACACACTGAAAAATCAGGCTGGGAGGCCTCACTTAGTCTCTTCACAGTAGAATAAGCAAAGGCCCATACAGCTACCCGAGAGCACGCAGTGTAGCTGTTAAATACCGGAAGGACAGCCTGTCTTCAAGACATGCCTCGGGCTGCCCCAGATCTCTGCAAGTCACCCACTGGGGACACGATGCAGTTTGGATGCTTCCCCTGGCCGCACTCACCCTTGGTGCCTGTCTGGGTTGGAGAAAGCGCCGCAGGCCAAAGTGGACTTCTATGCAGCAAGCCTCAGTGGATGTCAGAAGCGGGGCCCACGATATGCAGAACTTGGATTTTCCTCACTCGGAAGGGAGACAAGCGCTGACTCTGCCGGTGGCACCCTGCACCTTCACTCTAGAGGAAGGATCGCGCTGAGGGATTCTCCAAGTGCGGGCTGAATTCAGCATGCTTGTCTGGCTGACGGAAACCCTCTCAGGGGGTTCCCACAGTTCAGCAGGCAACTAGAGCACAACAAAGGTAAGGCACGCCAAGTACAGCATAATGGGTTTACCCATGAGGAGAGCTTGTAGCCCCCAGAGCAGTGCCCGAGACACTCACAGCCACAAAGTGATACGCTGTCCACATGCTGAAAATAAACAAAGGAGCGCTCACACGTGGTGATGCAGGAAAAGTTGAAAACACCCGCTCTTCTCTAACCAAACGCAATGCTGTCCTGGAATCCTTCAGAGATCCTTAAGTGAGCAGGGAGGGGCCAGCCCACCCATCCCTGGAGAGCACTGGGGGCATGAAAAGCCGGCAGGCAGGCAGCAGGCCAGGACACTGGTTTCCTAAAGTAAAGTGGTAGTTTCTCAAGCAGCCAAGCAGACAAGCAGCTCAGCACAACATAACAAAGCAGTCCAAGTGGCGGTCCTCCTGGCAGCACAGCAGTCCTATGGTGTACTATGTAGAGCCACAAGCGTCTGTTTACAAGTCCACTCAATGTCTAAATCATGGGGTCAGAGCCCCCATACTTGTACGCAAAATGTTTTTGATCAAGGGGGCACGTCAAAAGAAACCTTAGAAGTCCACAACACTCCCTTTTAACCACAGCCCTGTGTCCAGACATCAGTAGCGGGCAAATGAGCCCTTTGTGTGAGGGCAGGACACAGCCTATACAAATGTAGTGTGAATGCCCTCTCTCTCCCGGCCCAGGACGACCATCAGTATGCAGATGAATGCAGATGTAACCCTTTCACATCCATCCCTTCCTGTATGATGGCTGTCTGGAAAATATGCACAAAGTGGAGCTGTCAAGCATGCCCAGACGTGGATTGGAGACAGGCTGCAAAACACAGAGTCTTATTAGCACAGATAAATACCCACTTTCTAAAAGTGACATTTCCAAAATAGTATTGTAAAATCCAACTACACCAGTAACCAGGATTTATCACCATCATTCTAAAGATCACAAACATGGCAAGGATACTTCTTTCAGATCAGGAATTACCACTTAAACACATATAGGAGAATTCCTAATGCGAGCCTATGACAGGAGTAGGCCTCACATTAGTGAGAAACAAAATAGGCTGTTTGTCTCTACCAGGATATGCCACACAATTAAGGCATATGTCCTACTTTCTATGTACACAGTACCCTGCCCATAGGGCTACCTAGGGCCTAACTTAGGGGTGACATATATGTAGTAAAAAGGGGAGTTTAAGGCTTGACAAGTAGTTTTAAATGCCATGTCAGAGTGGCAGTAAACTGCATTGAAAGGCCTAAGACAGGTTTGAAAGGCTACTTTACAGGCCCTGGTTATATGGGATACCACTTTGCAAGGGGATTACAAGTAAATTAAACATGCCAAACAGGTGTAAACCAATCATAAATGTTTTAGAGGAGAGAGCACATGCACTTTAGCACTGATTAGCAGTGGTAAAGTGCCCAGAGTCCTAAAACCAACAAAAAGAGGGTCAGAAAAATAGGAGGAAGAAGGCAAAAGGTTTGGGGTTAACCCTGCAAAAAGGGCCAGGCCCAACAGAGGCATCTTCAATTGTTCCTATATGAAAAGAGAAAGCTTCCTGCATGTAAAGCCATTGATATGTTTGCATTTCACAAGCAGTCCCACTTTGGGGCTTCTTTTCAAAATACCAAACAGATGCTGACTGCCCCATGACATGGTGGCCAGCAAGCATCACGTTTTTGCTGAAAGTTCTTCTGGCACATCAGCGAAAGCACTTTTGGAAAAACAAACCCAGCAATGCCGGCGGAGATTTGTGATCTGATGGCTAGTCCTTTGCCATGCAACTGTCTGCCAAGCAAGCTTCCAGCTGAACTAAAAAGTACAATGAATATCACCCGTGCCACTAAAAAAGCAGAAATAAGTCAGTCTCACATAATGCATCTATCCTTCAGAAATTGAAGAAAATAATGTATCTGTCTATGAGCTATTAGTGCATTGTTATTGCTCTCACATTTTGTTTCTAATATCTCATGATTAAAAGAGTTGCTTCCTCCTGGACATGTGAATTAGAATCATATAACAATGTCCAGCTCTGGTGCCACTCTGTATACAAAGATTTAGCGTTGGGTTAGCATTACATTTTTAACACTAACCCAATGCTAAACGTGTTTTGGGATTAACAAACCAATGCAAATTGGTATTTGCATTGGTTTGTGTGGAAAAGTAACACAAAGCAGCGCAAAACGCTGCTTTGTATTACTTTGCATCACAGGGCGTTACATGGGTGGTACATGGGCGTTCCCATGCAACCACGCATGCTTTTTGATGCTAAACCCTATCTACTAACATTAGTGACCAGTGTTGAGCGCCAAAATTTAATGCCACTGGAAAGCAGCTGTTAAAAGGAGAACTGTTGTCATTTCTCATTGCTTTTCCCGACTTTGCATGTGTGATGCACTGTGCAGCAAAAATACAAAGTAGGAAAAGGATTGAAATGTGTCTAGGCATAGTATTTTGTCCAGCAAGGGTACCCTTCCAGTACAAAACCTATGATCAACTCAGGCACACACCCTTGCACAGCAGCTGAAATCAGCACCAGCGCTAGGGAAAGGGGAGGAGAGTGCCACATCTCTGTGAATATGACGCATTCCTGCTCTCTCCCTGTCACGCAACGCAGCCTCTTTTGGGGGCTGCGCTGCATTGCCTGACAGCTACGAAAATCTGGGCCTTTATGTCTAAGCAGTCCAAGATTTGTCCACCAGTAAGGAGCTGCTGACTACTGTGTTTCAAAGATTGTAGGGGATGTGTTACAGATGGGGATGAAATGTCATTGAGTAGTGGTGCAGTGCAGAATGTGGTGTCTGTGCTGTGTACAGGAGCCAAGCCAGATCTATAGCACTCTGCTGTGGTACATGCACACCATACTGTTTCAAGAAGTAAACACAGTCAGAGAGGTGTACTGGACAGACATAGCCCAAGAGGTGTCAGCACAGTGAGTAACTGAAATCAAAATGGTCAGAGAAAAGTGTGGAGGTGCATGGCCTGGCCCTGCTGATCCTGGCCAGCTGAGTTTGTCATCCAATAGGTAGCAGCAGGTACTGATGCTGAGCCTCATTACCTCCTAAGATCAAATAACATAGTGAGATTTGACCCAGTGAGTGAGGGGTGGCTTCTCTCAGTCCTACAGTACTTCAAAAAATAATGAGAAACGAATGCAATGATTAGTGTGTGGCATTTGCACCTACAATCCACCGGCATAAAGCTACCCAGCTCTCAATAATGGGTGCTGGTGCACAGCACCAGGTAGCACAAGCTCAAATTAAGTATTGGCTTGGGGGCTGTGGCACCTGCTATAGAACTGCATGGGTACTGCTGAACATTAAAGGTTTTAATTCTGTCTGATTGGCTCAGCATTTCCTGTTTCCTGCTGAAAAAAGTAATAATCGTATTGCTATGTTAGGTAAGGGTACGTTTTCTCGTTAGAAGCAACGGTGAACACTTTCCATAGAGTGCCATATAGAAAGTGACCCTTTGATGGCTAACCTTATATAATACCACGTGACATTAATATCTAGATAAATACTAGTAACTAATGGCTGTAATACAGGCTATTTTGACCAGCATCCTCTGTCGTGAAATAGAAAAAATCACAATTCAACACAAGTTATTGAACTATCACCGACAGTACAATCCCTAAATGGCACTGTATATTTTTGTATGTGCATCATTGCAAAGGTTTTAACCAACCAAGCAAATCAAGTCACTTACTTACAATTTAACTGTCCAGCCTCAACTAAATGTGATGAGGTGCAGGATGTTGCCATATAATACCTTTGCCACTGTACCAAGCCATATGAGGCACACAAAGTATACTGCCACACTCTTCGAAAGCTATGTGGGCATGCTCTAAATTGGAATAAGGGTACTCGAGACTGCCATGCAATAAACTCCAGTACTAAGCCACAGCAGTACGGCACAGGTATTTATTCAAATGACACAAAGTAGGTGGGGCGAGTCATCACGTATCCCAGTCAATCGAGTCACCACAAAGATTATTAGGATATGGCATGGATATAATGAACCAGCATGGCCTGCGAACTTATGCCTCTCTTAAGTCGGAGAATTTTGCTAGAGGCGGTTTATGCCGAGTTGGAAAACCTTAGCACTAAAATATACGACCCTAAGAAAAAGCTTGTAGTTTGAAACAATGGAAGCCATCGTTTAAGTCCTTGGGACACTTCTGCACATTTTAGTCTAATGAAGTACTATATGGTCTATTGATAAGATAGTTCCTCGACAATTAAAAAGAAGCTGAAATATTGGAGGGCTTTAATGTAAATCACTCTTTAATACAAAATAAAATAGGCCGGGAATCCATCGCAGATTGAAGCCAACCAGCAAGTTTTATAGGGAAATTCATCATGTTGGTACCTCCGTTGAGCTATTAACTTTAATTGCCTCTCTTCAGCCTTTAAGAATTAAGTTAAAAACAATAACCTAAACACTTTAAGAAGCCTGCCTGTTTATTTCTGCAAATAATTTTCTCCCAGGTGCGGTAATAAATGGAAATCCAATTAGGTTTCCTTCAACAAAGCACTTCCCGCGATGCATTATTGCGCGGTACAGGTTCAAAGACCATAGATTGTGAGGGTTATTGTAAGTCTCGCAGCTAGTCAATTAGCACTTGATACGCCATAAAGCGAGGCCTTCCTCTTCAGTCAGTAGCCTGAGTTGTCGTTTTTATTAATATTAAAAATGCAATAATAACCGTAGCATGTTATTTTGAAACGCATTATACGCGGTGAAAAGTGCATTATGTAATACTTCAGATTTAAACAATAGGAAACATTCAAAATACGCTAAATTGTAAAATAATGTATATTTCACTCAAAAAATAGACATATGATCAGTCAGCTATGATTATTACCATGCTCGAGGCTTGTGTCGAATATAACAGCAAATGAGAAAGTGGCGGTAAAAAAACCATTGTGATGATTGTACGCCGCGCATGGATAGTCCGGTGCAATTTTACTTGTTTTGCCAAGAGTATAATCAGCAACTGAGTTGGAACAGCTTTACCCTGAGCATGAATTAGCAGGAGTTTATCATTGAGCCGATCTCAGAAACCAGGATCTGCACGCAGAGGACTATGGGATGCGTACATGTAACTTGCTGTTCGCGTGTTTTTTTTTAATTTTATTATTACGACCATTATTTTCTGTTATGTAATCATTATTTATTAAAAAATCCTTCTACGTGTCTCTCACCCGCATCTCTCTCAGGGGGATATTCACAAGGACTTATCTCCGATTAACGCCACCTTAACGCAACAAAAGTAGAGATAGATTTAACGCCCCATTCACAAGCGGGTGCAAACTGCAGACAACGCAAGTATTCCCGCGATAACTGCCGCAAAATTTACCTCCACGGGTGACACCACCAACTAACCCTAATGAGATGCAGAGTAGGCTTTCCCGTGCAAAAACACACGAAAACACCACTACACCACATTCACAACGAACTGCCAGATCTGCCATGCGAACCCAAAACAGGCGATAAGCCGCGGTAGCAGCAGGGATTCAACACCTGCCTTCTGCTGGTGTTAAGCAGGACGACTACCTGCTGCATGAAAGGGATCCCAGCCAAGAGCCACATCTGAAGACCCACAGATGCCATGGAGACAATGATCATGCAGCTCGGACACCCATAAGGGCCACAACACCCACAGCCACCACCCCCAGGCCCGCCACCACCCCCAGGACCTGTCCCGCCCCCCCGACCACCACAGAGGCAGCGTACACAAAGACAGCGGACCCACCGGAAACGCACCAGCCGCACAGACCGAACGCCAGAGGAGGACATTGCCCACTACAGGCCCAAAAGGACAACCATCCCCCGCATCCTGACCCACATCGCCCACCTGCTGACGGTACGGCCCGCCCGGGACTCCTCAACAATGTCGTGGCCAACTCCCCATGCAGGGTGCATGATTCCTACATCTCCCGACAGTCCATCATCAACCAGCTCACCCAAGATGGCACCTATGGAAATGCAGTGCTCGTTGGTAAGTATCAAATGAACACACCACACACCTCCACCCCACAGTCATGCAACTCACGACACTGGCAATGGGCACGCAGCACAACTACATTCAACATGCCACACAACATGCCAACCGACCAGACACGACAACACGACTCCATTGGGAACCTGGGTTTGCCATGCCCACAACCCAGCCACAGCATGGCACCACAGCCACACAATAGCAGGATGTGAGGAGAGGCGTGGACCAGGCATGTGCGAGAGCGGCAAGTGACCAATGAATGAGAACCTATCCAATGCCAGGTGTGGCGTGGAGGTGGCAGACAGACTTCAGTGTGCAAACCACGGAAATGGCCATGTGGACATTAACTGCTGGTGCATGGAGTGTAGTGGCCAGTGGACGCTACCATGTCCCCACAGGCTGTGGGGCAGAAAGCTGAAATGTCGCACATTACGTCCCCCCCCTGCATGCGCGGGGGGAGTGGGTTGGCCCTGCGTACACCAGGCCTGCGTAGGGGTGTGAATAAAAAGCCCGTGGCACTGGGCGTGGTCCTCTTTTGGAATGGCCAATGCGTCTGCCAGGGCGGCACCTCCCAGCCCGCCACGAGGCCGGTGCCGTGCGCGGCGGGGCCTGCGTCCCTGTGTGCCTGCTGCACCCCGGGCCGCTGGTCCCCAGACCTGTCATGCCTGGCCCAGCGCACCAAGGAGGCTCCGCTCACCTGCCGACGCCAGCGTGTGTCAAAGAGGGCCCACCACGTGCCGGTGCAAGCTCCAGGCCCCAGACCCGCGACCTCTGCAGCCTCCGCAGACCATCGCTGGCCTCCACGCTGCTGGCCCACATTACTCCCTTCTCATTGACATACTCCACCGGCGTACTCTTCGGCCCAGCTGTTGGCACAAGTTGAACAGAGACGTGAGTTCTGAATGGCAGTGACCAAAGGTCTGTGGCAGCATCCACAACACTATACTACCTCCGATCAGTGAAGCCAAAGTCTGCATTGCAGGCCTGCGACACGTGGTGCCACTAACCCTGTTCAACACAAGCCGGCGACACGTGGTGCCACTAACCCTGTTCAACGCAAGCCGGCGACACGTGGTGCCACTAACCCTGTTCAACGCAAGCCGGTGACACGTGGATGAGGGCTCAGGCCTACACTGCGGCCCAGTAGGTCCCACATGTGGAACTGTGTCCTGAGTCATGAAGGGCAGTGACCCCAAGTCCGTGGCAGCGTCCACATCCCTATACTCCCTCCGATCAGTGAAGCAAAAGTCTGCATCGCAAGCCTGCGACACGTGGTGCCACCAACCCTGTTCAACGCAAGCCGGCGACACGTGGATGAGGGCTCAGGCCTACACTGCGGCCCAGTAGGTCCCACATGTGGAACTGTGTCCTGAGTCATGAAGGGCAGTGACCCCAAGTCCGTGGCAGCGTCCACATCCCTATACTCCCTCCGATCAGTGAAGCAAAAGTCTGCATCGCAAGCCTGCGACACGTGGTGCCACCAACCCTGTTCAACGCAAGCCGGCGACACGTGGATGAGGGCTCAGGCTTACACTGCGGCCCAGTAGGTCCCACATGTGGAACTGTATCCTGAGTTTTGAATGGCAGTGACCCCAAGTCCGTGGCAGCGTCCACATCGCTGAACTCCCTCCGATCAGTGAAGCAAAAGTCTGCATCGCAAGCCGGCGACACGTGTTTGTGGGCCCTTGCAGGCTACTGGCTCAGGCCTACACTGCGCTCCAGTAGGTCACACATGTGGAACTGTGTCTTGGGTAAGATGTGGAGGAGTCCACACCATTGGACACGCCTCATCGCAGGCGGCATCCCCTATCAGCACTGGTGCCACTAACTCTGTGCGCAATGACTCATGGGCACTTTCTGGTTGGACTTTGGTGGCGTCTGAGTCCATGGCCTGGGGGTTGTCTGCATCATCATCTGGCTGGACCGGACTTGGTGTCAGACATGTGTCTGTTCCAATCACCTCCACCATAGTGACTGTTTCAGCATGGTTCTGCCCTCTGCATCATGCCCTGGGGGTACACTTTCCACTGTCCACCGAGACACTCCGCGACAACCCCCTTTGCCATCTACGGAAACCTGCTCTGCTCTCGTGACCCTGCCCCAGTGCACCGCAAGTCAGCGGCCCGTGGCGGTAGGCCCGTGCAGGACGCTGTGCATCCAGGGCCACTAACTCTGTGCAGCACAAGTAATGGGGCCTTTATGGTTGAATGGGTGTGTCCTTAATGATGTACACTGTTGTCGTTTTTGGACTGCACCAGGCACTCCATGACGGCTGGTGTGCACACACCCCACACACATCCAACACAGATTTCACTCGACATGTGAGCCTGCTAATAAAAGTGGCCGGGTGCACGTGCCCGTAGCCATTCCCACCATCTAAGCAAGTGTGTCCGTGTGGTCATTATGTCAGCATGATGTGCCCGAGCCCTGCAACATCACAGTGTGCTGTTTTCAGCGGACGGTAGCATGTCACCTCAGCAGTGGCTGAGACCTTGGACATGTAGCTTCACCCGCCCCCCCTGCATGCACATGTGGCGTGTGCTGGTCCAGCGTACGTCAGGTCAGAGCAGGGGTGTGCTGATTCGGCAGGGGGATCAGGACGTGGCTCTGGTCTGGCCTTGAGCAGGAAGTGCGGTAAGTGTGTCTCTGTGTTGGGGTATTGTCGCCACCAGGGCCACAGTAGTTGATGTTGCAATGTTGCATGCACCAGGAGGGCGGGCATGCACGTACGGGGAAATGTAGGAGCGCAAGACCGCTCGGGGTCTTGGCACATGCATGCCAAGTGTTATGTGTATCAGTCCTGTGAATGCATAAGTCAGTTGCCTAGCCTCTATCGCAGCGCGATCACAGCCAGCCATGGACTGTACACCTGTGTCCGCCCTGTCCGGACCATTGGCCTACACTCACATGGCCACACACCCTCAAAGGCCAGCTTCACGGTGTTGTTGGCATGCCGCTGAACATGCGTCGACAGGCATTACAATGGTGTGCCGTAGGAGTGCACGTGGTATAACAGCACAGCGCACACAAGTGTGGGGGCTCGTGGGAGGGAGGAGCAGCTGTGAGGCAACGTAACACACAGTGAGGCCTCTCATGTGCCACGTGCTGGGCATATCATCCATGATTCCCTGGGTCGCAGACATCCCACCACACCCACGACAGGCCTCTGTACATCTCCTGTATGCATGCAGATGGTGAAGTTACTGTAGGGATGAAAGGTCCTTTGTCTGAACTATCAGGCGGTAGCACATCTGCAGCTCCGAGCTGGAACTTGCATGTGGCCAGCACCCCCTGACAGATACGATAGCATTTGCTTGCGACTCCCACACTACGCACTGCCCGATGTGAGACCAATGTGTACACATCCCACACACAGGAGTCCTTGGTCGTTGTTAGCGTGCGTGATATGGCCTTCACACATACTCCCACCCCACCCCAGGTCTGCAGCTGTTGCACACAGACACTGCTCATTGCTCCGAGCTGTGCCATTTCATCCACAGGACTGGCGCAGGGCAAGCCAGTGCCGCTTCAAGCAGAGCCACTGATGCAATGGCAGACAATCCCGGACACATGCTCATCTCCAGTCATGTGGACCTGTACCGTGCACGTCTGCTGCATGTACTGGGGGCACTGCCATTGGCAGTGCTGCGGATTAGTTACTAGCTTGGCTTCCGCCTTGCGAACGTCACCTGCGTGCAGCCTGTGTTGCATTGCCGCTCGTGCATATTCGAGTGGACCATGGATGTCTGCCTCTCCAACGTAACGGTAGCTGATGTGGATTTCGACATGTGTGTGTGCCCCCTGTTGGCCCACGACCAGGAGTGTCACTGTGATGCCCGTTTATGGCATGCCTGGATGTTTGGCATGCATGCTGGCAACTGGACCTGGGAGATTGCACTAGTCGTCGTGTGCAGTGACCACATTGAGCCGCTCCCCGATTGGGCTTTGGTGCCAATTGGGGCCAGGGGTTGGAGTCAGCACATCTGTCCGGGACAGCTGATGGATTACGTCGCTGACATGTTAGATGTGGAGGACAACGATCTCTCATTGGAAATGTTGGCCTATGCTGCTGCACTCGCGTTCATGGACGAGTGACAAGGTACCTGCAGCCACAACTGGATGTGACCCATTGCACGTGTCCCGACGCCTGGTTGCATGTTGAGGATCTGGTCACATGTCCCAAGACGACATTGGACATGGCTGCATTGGCCTGGACTCCTGATCCATGCGCGGACAACCAATGCGGGTTGGCACTGACTTGTGTTGGTGATGGACTCCCCCGGGCTGGACATCGGCGCTTTCCAACGTTCCTCATTCAGACATGCTGCTGCATTGTTCTGCATGTCGTGGCACTTCTCTTGGCCGTACTGACACGCACTTGTTGATAAAGTTTCTGCACTTTCACTTGTCTCCAACTGTGTTGAGTCTTGATTTGTATGCCAATGTGTGTGTCACGGCCTATCTGGATCCCTGCCATACGTGCATTGCTACCCTATCAGGGCTGTGGGTTTGTCTTGTGCATTATCATGTCCCTGTTTCGTGCTTTGCCAGATGCGTATGGCCATTTACCGGCCACAAGCGGGTACACTTATGTCCTGTGTTCGGTTGTGCAAATGTTGCTGTTTGTACCACATTGTGTTCGATGCTGGGGTGCTCTGCTTCCTATGTGTGTGTGCTGCATTGTGTGTGAGATGTCCCTTCAGCTCTGATTTGGCTCACCCTTCTCCCTTTCAGGCAGTGTGGTTTTCACTTCTGTGCTTGTTCAGTGGTGTGATATTGCCGGGTTGTGTGACTTGTGCTCTTAGTTGGTGTTGTTACTCTTGGGCATGGTTTGTCTGCAGTTGTGCTGTGCTTAATTGTGCATGTGTGCCATTGTGCCCATCTCCTCCCGTCCCCCCAATCCCTGGTCGTTCCTCTCCCTGTTGCTGTTGTGTCTGTTGATTTTGGGCAGTTTCCGGTCCCCGGGTCCTGCCACCATCTCCAGACTGATGTGGTGGACACCATTTCCTCCATGTCATCCAGCTCCTGGTGTGGCGCTGGACTCCCATCTCTGGTGTGCATTGCTGCCTTGTGGTTGTTGGCGTGTTTCTGCTTGTTTGTGCGTTTCGCATCATTCCAGCTGTTCTGGTTTTCTTCCATTGTCCTCCTCCGCTCTCCGGCTGCATTCACCTTGTCCATGACGGCCTGCCATGTACAATGTTTTGTTGCCAATGGGGCTTGTGGGATTGTGTACTGGCTCCGGTTGCCTCCATTGTGCTTCGCTGTTGTTTTCTGTTTGGTTTGTCTTTCTTTTTCAGGCTTTTGTTGTGCTTATTCCCGCCTGCCCTGTGTGTGTCGCGGGCCTGGCGCTGCTTATCGCTGCTTTCCTCATCGCGAATGGGCTCATCGCACGTTTTTTGGTGTTGAGGTTTGTGTTTTTATCTCCGTCGAGGTGGTTGTATCACGGACATTGGCCGCGTTTTCGGCAGACTATCGCATGGTACCGCCGTGTTGTGAATTCCACGTTAACACGGGGTTATTTTCCCGCGATAGGCCGCGATGTGTAAAGTTGCGTTAACATTTTCTGGAGATGTTTAGCACATGTTCTTGTGAATATCCCCCTGAATGTCCTTCACCGACCGATATAAAAATGTTCTGTTGCTCTCAGATCCAGTGTCTTAGCTACATAATTTCCCCAATAAATACGAAAAATTATAAATTTCTGCTTTTTTTTAAAGGACCACGTCCTTATGCCTGCGGAAGAGCAGATTTAGGGCTGTGGATCTTCTGGTATGACTAAAGAGTATTGATGCTCTGTATCTGCAGCGAAACAGTGGAAGTTCCCAATTGCAGTTTAACAAACACAACTGGGGCTAATGGTAGTGTCAGCAGAGGTTCAACGGTGTGGCAAGATGAAGGCAAATTTGAGAACACACCGACAAAAAGTAAGCCATCTAAGGTGACAGGGGTGTAACAAAGGCCCCCGCAGCCCCCACGGTGCGGTGGGGGTAGGGGGTCCCAGGCTTACCCATATTGGAGGTGGCCCCCTCAGCCCCTACTAATGTGAGTTTGAGGGGCCCCTTCAGCATATCTTACAGGGGGCCCCACTCACGTTTTGTTACGCCACTGTAGGCTTACAGTTGTTTCATAAAATGTCTGAGTGTGGTGCAGCCACACCCACCCAGAAGCACCGTGGCCGTTCATACTCCATGTGCAACCCAGGGGAAAGCAGCAGCACAAGCAGCCTTTAGCCTCGGTGCATGTGCTTAAAACAACTTCCAAGGTCAGAAAACAGCAATGACAAATTGAATTTCAATACATTGATGTTCCGTAAGCAACAAACACATGAAAATAATAAAAACCTATCCATCAGAGTACACGTGTGCAGGTTTAACTGCACACAGAGGACAGCTGAGAAAGATGCAGGCATCAGCAGATATCCGGTAGGCCTTACATCAGGCAAACTCAAAGTCTGGGCTGGGGGCCACATGTGGCCCTCCTGACCTTTACGTGCGGCTGCTGTTCACTTGACTCAGCACAAACATTAAGAAGTTGTGAAAAAAAACAGGCAAAGGCAAGACTTTATTTAAAGGTTAATTGAAGTTAAGGAAATGGAGTAACTAGGTTGTCCTGTACCATGTAATTTTAAAAACACTTTGATTTTCAAAGCCATCTTGAAGCAAAAGTGTAGAAATATGATAAGATCTCTTCAAAATTCGAAAAGTGTATTTAATTAACATGGAGAACCATTTCACCTTAGTATATCAGACAATATCAGTGTATTGAGAAGTATTTTTTTGAAGTGATAGTTTTCAAATATGAATTTAGAAACCTTCATTCTTCCCCACGCACTGACAACAATGCCAACAGTGAACTGGCTGCAACCCGAAGTTCTCTTCAGCACTCACACCGAAGGGTTGAATTGGCGATATATTGCAGGGGACAGATTGAAGGTATTTTAGAGACCCACCACCGGTGTGGCACATGGTGTATACATGTACCTGGTAAAGGGCAGGAATCTGATTGGAGGTATGATTTGACCCCTCCAGGTTCAGACGAGTTGATGAGTCTAAGTCCACATGCTCAGGGTCGTGTCAAGCTCATTCGTGAGTAGTTGGCTTTTATTCTGTGGATGAGGTTAACTCTACACGAGGGTCACACAGTGCATGTTATGAGCACTGGGGAGGTGAAGCAAGGCTGATGCTTAGAATGAGGTGTTTGAATGTATGACTAGTTGCACATAAGAGTGGAGTGTTTTGTAAATGTGGTTCTGGTTCCCTTGAACTCACAGCATGCCGAAGCATGTGGCACACATTGGCTATATTATCCATCCGACGGTTTATCGTGGTGGTCAGAATTAAAATTGGATGTTTTTAATGGACATGCATAGGCTCATGCATGGTAAGAACATGGCATTGACAGTTGTAAAGGCAGAGGATACATGGTTTTAATGCATGCATAATTATTTTGTAGGTGGGTTTTGGTTGTGTTGTGTTACCCATGTCCTGATGAGGCCCGAATCAGTGGGCCGAAACGCGTTGACCAGAAGAAGAGGAGGAGTCCATTGAATTAAAATATATATATAGGAACCTGACAACACACACAATACATGGACTGAATAGAGGAGGAGTTTCCCTCTGTTTCTGTGTGTGTAAAGGATTACCTCCCCTCGGATTGCTTACATATATGTATTTTATCGCAACCGGGCCAAAATGGATGGGTATGGAAAGATTTAGGAGTTTTTTGTTGGATCATTGAGTTTTGCATGTACAATGTTTTTTATGTGTCAAAAATATATATATATTTAATTTAAAAAATAGATTAAAAAGACATGTGAAAGAATTGAGGAAGACTCGGTGAGTGGTTAAATTGTTTATGAGTTACACTTGGGGACTAGGCTCCCACACAGGGGAATAATATATTTTTTTCCCTAGTCGAAATAACTGCTGTGTATCAATCCCCAGACATCATTCTCTTTTTGCGTCTGTATGCTTCTGCCCAGATGTGTTGGGGGTGATTAGGGCATAACCCGTGTTTTTTGGATAACAGTGAACTAAGAGTCACATCAGTTGTTAGGTTCACTTTTAGGGTGGTCTAGGTTCCTATTATACACAAACAATATTATAGTTTAATAAATCAAACACAGGAGAAAGTTTTGTGCAGCAGACATCCTGAAGTCATGTATTTCGAAATACTCTTATATGTGATAATGAAGAATAAGGAGGGAAAGTGAAATAAATCAATTGCTTAGGATCACACAATTTAGTAAAGTGGGGAAGCTGAGTTAAATTGAAGGTTTTCTGGTTTCATATTGCGCAATTCAGCCACTAGATGTATATGCTTTGCTTCCACTATACCCATCTTACTGCCCCCTCCCTCACCAGACCACAACCCTACTGGCATCAGTGCAGGCCTCTGTCAAATCTTACACCATACTTTGGGGCCTTTGGGAAAATTTTTGTGAATACCCATGCCTTACACCAATCAATTTTGCACAGGTGAAGAGCAGAAGAGCAGAAGGAAGCCTTGAGAGCTTTAGCAAAAATGTCAGGAACAGTCATTTTCACTATGCATAGACTGTCAGATGACTAAGGAGAAGGCTGATGATGTTTTAAAGGTGGAGGATCAAATTCACTCAACTGGCAGATTATGAGGTCTTGGGAGTTTTTCACTTTCCACCACCTGTGCTCAAGACATGGTGAGGTAATAGGAGTCTGAGATCATATCAACAACTGCACTAACAAGATATCCTTACTCAAGTCATGATAGTTGCTGCACTGCACTTTCAAGCCACTGGCTCTTTCCCAAAGACATCTCCATTCAAGCAAGGATCTCATGGTAGATAGCTATGAGGCTTTCATCATATACTGTGGTGCCTCAACAACCATCAACTTCAAAGCTGTAAACAACTTACAGTGTGTGCTGTTAAGATGAGCAGATCCCTTGAGCAAGGGCAAAGCACCACACGTTAACTAAATACACCTGACACCATGCTCTAAACAGGTGTGGCCTCGAGCATTCCACAGCCCTTTATGTGTACACTTCAGCTGAGCCCAGCCTCAAGGGTGCGTGCTGCGTGGTATCATGCCACGTAGAGGCTGGGCGGCACACTACATGTCCTTGGGTCAGAAAGAAGGGGGGCTGATTCACAAAGGCAAATTTGGTCCTAATTCTAAGTTTACATATGAAGTTGCCTTACTTATGTCTGGTAGGAATCCACAAAAGGACTTCCTGGCAGGCCTAAAGCCATTTATGGTTGAAGAGATCTCTGCTTTGAGGGCGAAATTTTTTGCAACCACAAATCCCTCTCAAGGTGTGGGAAAATGGGTATTCCTTGGCATACCAAGGTGTTAGGCTGGAAAATTTGGGAATGCCCATTAACACCTACATCTAGGTACATTCACGAAGTCCTCACATTTCCCTTTCCAGCTGTAAGCAATAGGATTTATACTCTGGCATAATGCTTAGGAAAATTATTTTCCTCATGTCAACGGGAATTAAACACGCCAAGATTATGAGGAGTTGTAGAAAAGATGTAAAACCACATGACTTACCAGGAATCCTCATGGAATCACTGTACCTGGCATAGCTTTCTGTGCATGTTACCGGGAATTTTCTTGAATTCCAGAAAGTAGTAATTATACACTGGTACGTAGATATAAATATATGCATGAAGTTTTACTACTTTCTTTATGAGGTGGTCCCATTGTGTTAATGCCACCATGACTCATAGTGCATCTTTTTTTGAAGAATCAATATCATCTATGAAGAAGTCATCTGTGATTGAGATAAAAACAACAAGGACCCCCTGAAACTAATAATAGTTCCTAGGACAGGGAAACAGCAAATATAATGGAAACAATCCTAGGCAACTTACAACTTGTCGAAAATCAAGTCTAAATAGTATCAATTAATAAGTGCAAGATCAGTGTACAGCCATATTATTTAAAATGAGTACATTTTATTATAAAACATAAAAACAAACTTATTTTTAAACACAAACATACAAAAATACAGTGAACAATATGTCATAAAAATATCACTGCATACAATCAAAAGACATATACATAACACAAAATACAAATGATATCAGGATTACATCCAGCATTGATAATAGTGTGGTCCCAACAAGCCACACAATATGGGTACATTTGATAATCATAAAAAATCGAATATATATTTAAAAATCAATAACTGGGCTGTTGAAAAAGTGGGTAGTGTACTCTACGCGCGTTTCGGCGTAACCTACGCCTTCTTCAGGAGAAACCACTTTAGCCTCTGACCAGCGCCCACAAGCTCTTAGACAAAAATACTCATTCAACTGAACTATATATCGGTTGTCATAATAACGGAATATCCATAGAGATTAAGCCGAATAACAATCTTCAATATAGATGGTTTAAAAGTTTTGGAAAAGAGATGGAGAATAACAATCTCAAGATGGAAATATCTTCAGGTATAATAACGAAGGTTGCGTCCTTAAATGATGAGATATAGTTATCCAGCAAGATCCCAAATGGACCAGAAAATATTATCCAATGAATGGAAATATATAATAAATATCCGTCGTGCCGAGAAATCGATAAACCGGCGTATCTCCATCTCTTTTCCAAAACTTTTAAACCATCTATATTGAAGATTGTTATTCGGCTTAATCTCTATGGATATTCCGTTATTATGACAACCGATATATAGTTCAGTTGAATGAGTATTTTTGTCTAAGCGCTTGTGGGCGCTGGTCAGAGGCTAAAGTGGTTTCTCCTGAAGAAGGCGTAGGTTACGCCGAAACGCGCGTAGAGTACCCTACCCACTTTTTTAACAGCCCAGTTATTGCTTTTTAAATATATATTCGATTTTTTATGATTATCAAATGTACCCATATTGTGTGGCTTGTTGGGACCACACTATTATCAATGCTGGATTTAATCCTGATATCATTTGTATTTTGTGTTATGTATATGTCTTTTGATTGTATGCAGTGATATTTTTATGACATATTGTTCACTGTATTTTTGTATGTTTGTGTTTAAAAATAAGTTTGTTTTTATGTTTTATAATAAAATGTACTCATTTTAAATAATATGGCTGTACACTGATCTTGCACTTATTAATTGATACTATTTAGACTTGATTTTCGACAAGTTGTAAGTTGCCTAGGATTTTTTCCATTATATTTGAAGTCATCTGTGATGCCAGGGTAAATCGATTAAATATGTGTGCCTATTTATCTTAGTGCAAACATGACTGAAATATTTTCTGTAAGACACAGATTTTAGCACAAATGCCAATGGGACCCACAATAAAACTAATGTATGAGCTCTAATGAAAATGTATGCAGACATAAAATATGCATGACCCTAAAAGTTAATTTTTTTTTTGTCAGGCACATTTTTCATGCACATTAAAGTATTGGGGCAACAACATCAATGCATGTGGCCAACAAATAAAAAGACATAAGTGTGGGTACTTAGAGAACAGATTATTGCACATTGCAGCTACAAGTGGGTGTGCGCCAGGCAAAGAAGTCCAAGACACTCTTGTAGTATGAAACGTCTTTATTTCCAAATAATATTTCCCATATGTTAATGCCACATTCAGCTCAGCCAACGCGTTTTGTTCTCTCACAGAGAACTTCATCAGGGCTTAAGTAAAGTGATGTGAAAGCTCAACAACAACAAGTAGAAAAAGTCCAATGTAAGTGCTCCAGTGTATTGCACTGGACGCACAAGGGAATTCCCAGGGCTAGATATTGCCCGAAAGCGAAGATCAGTATCGTCGGTCCATGCATAAGAAAGCGAAGATCAGTATCGTCGGTCCATGCGTAACCGTCCATGTCACACTGACGGTTACGCATGGACCGACGATACTGATCTTCGCTTTCGGGCAATACCTAGCCCTGGGAATTCCCTTGTGCATCCAGCGCAATACACTGGAGCACTTACATTGGACTTTTTCCACTTGTTGTTGAGCTTTTGCATCGCTTTACTTAAGCCCCGATGAAATTCTCTGTGAGAGAATGAAACGCGTTGTCTGAGCTGACTGTGTCATTAACATATGGGAAATATTAATTGGAAATAAAGGAGTTTCATACTACAAGAGTGTTTGGACTTCTTTGCCTGGCGCACACCCACTTGTAGCTGCATTTTCAGGATCTGGGACAAAGAGGCATCACGTAACGGCTGGTGCCGGGGTATCAGTGCGCAGGACTATTGAATTGAGGAAACTGGTGTGAGGTGCAGAACCAAAAGTCCGCCGTTGAAGCTTTTTTCCTTAGATTATTGCACATTGTTCCTATATAGGTGACGGAATCTTTGCATGGGCTGTACATGTGACGAAGGGCCTGATTTAATTTTTGATGGACAGAGTAGTCACCATTGGCCTGGCAAAAGACTACTCCAACAAATTATAAATGACCACCTAGTAGGCAGTCATTTATGAAGACATTGGCATGAGCCAGCGCCAGAGCGGTCCTGTCAGTGCCTTTTACAATAGACTTATAGCCCACCATAGCGGGCTATACTGGCTATTAAAGGCCCACTCCAGCGTTAAAGGCCCGAGCCTAAGGCGAGGGCCTTTAACAAGGGAGCGGGACTTTAATAGCCGGTATAGCCCAGCTACGAAGGGCTATAAGGCTATTAGAACATTCTGCCACTAGAGGGCAGAATGTTCTAACAAATAAAACAAAGGCCTCTCGGAGCCCGAGGGTGTTTAAATCCCCTCGAGCTCCGAGAGGCCTTTGTTCACAGCAATAGCTGTGAACAAAAGCAACATTGGAATGTTGCTCTGCGGGTCTTTACCGGCCCGTAGAAGCTCGGAGCACTCCATTGTATTCAATGGAGTGCTCCACATTCCAATGTTCTAATATTTGTTATAGGTCTACGTAGGAAGGATGCAGCCCTGTAACAAAAAGTAATCTTTTTGCTTTTCAAAAACAAAATCCTGAAACAGGATTTTCTTTTTGTAAAGAAAAAAAGTAATGCTTCCCTTGCCAATGGAGACTTCTCCCATGGTGGGGGGAGCATTACAATGTTTGTACTGTTCCTCACCGCCAGAATTTACCTGGCAGTAAGGAACATTAAAAAATGACTATATGTGTGCACATCCAAAATGGGTGAGCAGACATGTAGTCATTTCTCTAATGGCCCTTCCTCCCCAGGGCTGTCAGAGGGGAAGATTCATGGTGGAGACAGAGTAGTCTCTGCAATGATTAACCTGAAAGTGCTCCCACTTTTAAATGTAGCAGGAGGACAGATTTCGTGGTGGTGAGGATACTACATTGCCATTGCGATGGAGTATACTGCCAAGAATTAAATTGGGCCCTATATCTTTCCAGTTTCTCAGAATCTCACATGCCAATACTCAATCATTTTCAGGAGCTTGGAAATCTGAATTGTACTGATTTTTCTATGTTACTGTCATGTTTTGGAGACACACCTGTTCAGACTACATTTGACTAATTAACCCTCTTGAAACCCAATCATAGTCTTCTTCTCCATTTTCACTATTTAAAACCATCCTGTGTTCTTGTCCTAACTTAACCATCCTTTTCCATTTTTTCCTGCCTCCACCCACTTTTCATTTCTGTTCCTGCTCAACAATCTACCTCTTCTAAGTTTCTATTGCACACTACATCTTCTCTCACTCCCATGTCTCCCTTTTCATCGATCTCACTATCCCACTTGGCCCCTTTTCATCCTGCTTGTTTTGTCCACCAACACCCCAGCATTCTATCTTCCCTTTACACTCTCTTCTATCCATGCCCCTACCATTCCCTCTTTCCTCACGTTCATTAGTATGTTTATGTAAGACTGTGTATCACATTTATTGTTAGCTGTAAAGTGCATCTATACCATTGGTGAGCATATGCTATATAAATCTTTAAATAAAGAAAGCACTAACTACCTAGGGGCAGATTTACGAGCCCCTTGCGCCACTTTTGCGCCACCGTTGCGTCACTTCTGTGACGCAGTGGCGGCGTAAACCTGGCGCCACGTTGCGCCCTATTTACAACGTGACGCATCTAGGGAGATGCATCACGTTGTAAAGCCCTGCGCCACATGAAACCTGCGTCAGGTTTCATGTGGGCGTTCCGGCGCAGGGGGGGGCTTTCCGGTGCAGTAAAGCCTCGGAAAAGTGCCTGAGTGAAATCTACAAGAGTCCACTCAGTCACTTTTCCGACGCCGCTGCTTCAAAACCTTGCGCCTGCTTGAAGCAGGCGTAAGGCGTGACGCACCACGTTATGTATGGGCAGGCCACGAGCATTGCTTGAGTTGCGTCGCGCTTTCGACACGACTCCAGCAATATACCACCATTCCGACGGGAGATGCGTCACGCATCGGTTTATCCTTTCGCCACGATGCCCCGCATCTGTGGTGGCGCAAGGGTAAACTTGCGTGACGCATCTTACCTGGTGCATCCCTCCTGATTTGCAGGGATGCGCCAGTCGTCATAAATCTGCCCCTAAATAATTACACAAATAATTGTACACTCTCAGGATCTTGGTGATATACACATGCATGCTCATTTCTGCATCCCATAACGTGCCTGATAATGTGCTCCTTGATATAAGATACATATATTTCAAGCACAGATAGAACTTTATAAATATTTGGGACAGGTGGTAATTCCCATTTTGGTACAGCTTTTTAATGAGATCTTATCTGAAGGTGTGAGGCCTCCAGTCTCATGGGGGGAAGCTACCATTACCTTGATCTTGAAACCGGGTAAGAACCCAGCCCGTTGTGGGTCTTACAGGCCCATTTCGCTGCTGAATGCAGATTATAAAATCTTTGCCAGGATTCTGGCGGGTAGGCTGGGCTCGGTCGTTGGAGATATACTGCACACCGATCAGAAAGGTTTCGTTAAAGGTAGGAATTTATCGGACCTGACCTATGATTTTATCGGGGCAATAGATCTGGCCACAACCTACTCGCTCCCCCTTGCTGCAATAACGTTGGATGCCACTAAGGCTTTCGACAGGGTCAACTGGGTGTACTTATCTGCAGTTATGGAGAAATTCAATTTGGGGGGAAAGTTCTCTCGTGCAATCCAGCTGATTTACCAAGATCCGTTAGCTAGACTTTTGGTAAACGGCAGCTTGACAAGACCTTTTAAGATCACTAGGGGTACTAGGCAGGGCTGCCCTCTTTCTCCCCTCCTCTTTGACCTGTATATTGAGCCTTTTGCCCAGCGGTTAAGAGAGGAGGCTAGCATTTTACCATTTAAATATGGGGCTTGGGAGAGAAAGGTTGCCATGTATGCCGATGATATTTTGGTCCTTTCCGCAGACCTCGCTAGGACCTTCCCTACGGTTATAAGGTTGGCCAGAGATTTCGGGCAGGTATCCGGTTATGAGGTGAATGCTGAGAAGACTGAGGTCATGACCTGGAATCTGGCAGGGTGTCGGCATCAGACCAAGCGCGATATGAGATATTTGGGGGTTAAAATTGTTCAAGAAATCGATAAGATCTCAGCCATTAACCTGGCAAATGTTTCAAAGGAGTGTAAAAAACTTATGAAGTCCTGGGCACACCTCCCTTTAACCATTCTAGGGAGGATTAACTTGGTGAAAATGGTGGTGCTTCCAAAAATCACCTTCCTTTTTAATACCATTCCATTACACTTTGACAATCGAGATATAGTTAAGTTACAACAGGCTATTAATTTGTTTGTCTGGGCATATGGAGGTACCAGGATTGCCTGGAAGAAATTGAGACGCAGGAGGGAAAAGGGTGGACGTGCACTGCCGGATTTGCAATACTACGCATGGGCCTTTCAATTATCGCATTCCAGGATGCTTTTAAAAACTCCGGACAACACAGGGGTGGGCGCCATGTTTTCTGCAATGATAAAGGGGGCTGGTCTATCTATGGAGGGATTCCTGTTCAAGTTTGGAGAACCAAAATTCTTCAAAAAGATCAAGCTAAAAGTCCTGCAGGGAATGGCTGGAATATGGGCCAGTATTAAAAGGTTGACGGGCCTAAATTACTTCTCAAACCGGGCCCCCTTGTGGGACTCACTTGGCGCACCAGATTGCCTGAAGGACAGGTTAGCTCTTCCACTTAGAGCAGCAGGATTGAAGACGTGGGAGACCTTGCTCATGAGGGCATGCTTCTCTCCTGGTCATCATTATGCAACAGGGTGGAAGAGGGCTTGTCTAAATTCAAATACATTCAGTTGCAGAGCTGGTTCCAAAACTTGAAAAAACCCATAGGAATAGCTAACACTCTTGAGGAGCAGCTAGTCACAAGACCGATAGGAAGGAAGGAGGTCTCCTTCCTGTACTGGGCTATCGAGGAGGCAGTGGATGGAGATTTTAAATTGGCTGAAGAACTGTGGGGGGGTCTTATACCAAATGAACAATGGGAACATCTGTGGCAAACATCCTTTAACATCTTGTTTGACATTGTTAAACCAGCCTGGCTTAGGAGAAACCACTTGTTCACGCTTCACAGGGCCTATCTATCTCCGTTAAGGTTGACTAAATGTCGAGGGGGCCTCCAGTTAGTTGTAAAAAATGTAATATGGAGAGAGCCTCTGATGTGCATATGTTTATGGAGTGCCCGGCCATAGCAGATTTTTGGGAAAGAGTGGGGAACACCATCACGGACATTCTAGCCCTCCCAATTCAAATAAATCTCATCCTGATAATTTTTGGAATATCCAGTGAAATTGTAGGCCATGCTAGATCTTTTCTTTTCTATGCTATACTGCTGGCCAGGAGGGAAATATGTAGGAGATGGGTAGAAGTTGTTCCTCCTCTGCACTGTGACTGGCTGTCCTCTTTGCTTTCGACATCTAGGAGAGATCTCTGTAGAATTCAAGGCAAGAAAAAGAGAGCACTATGGGATTTCTTACTAAATTGGTCCAATGCTTAGGTTTGGGAGACTTGATAGCCCTCTTCCCTCTTTTTCTTTTTTTCTCTTGTTTACTTATTTATCAATGTAAATGTATCAATATGTATTGATATTGATTTATGAGAAAACTTTGGTCCAATGATTACGCCTTCTTGAAAACTCTTTAGGCTGTGCTGTTGGGCAGTCCCAGTTTTCCCATCTGCTCTTTGCCAACATCAACAGTCTCCAGGGTCATCTGGACCAATTGGGAGAGTGACCTTCCCCTTTATTATGGGGTTAGTGTCATCCAAGCCTGCTGCAGTGCCGGTAGGCGGGGCGCTTCCTCCTGGTCCCCATCCAATAGCCTACACCTCTTTGTGATCGAGTAACGGTACGGGCGACTCGTATGTTCACTAAGGTCTGAGGTGAATGAGGATTAAAAAAAAAGACTGTGTATCACATTTATTGTTAGCTGTAAAGTGCATCTATACCATTGGTGAGCATATGCTATATAAATCTTTAAATAAAGAAAGCACTAACTACCTAGGGGCAGATTTACGAGCCCCTTGCGCCACTTTTGCGCCACCGTTGCGTCACTTCTGTGACGCAGTGGCGGCGTAAACTATGCGCCACGTTGCGCCCTATTTACAACGTGACGCATCTAGGGAGATGCATCACATTGTAAAACCCTGCGCCACATGAAACCTGCGTCAGGTTTCATGTGGGCGTTCCGGCGCGGGGGGGGGCGTTCCGGTGCACTAAAGCCTCGGAAAAGTGCCTGAGTGAAATCTACAAGAGTCCACTCAGTCACTTTTCCGACGCCGCTGCTTCAAAACCTTGCGCCTGCTTGAAGCAGGCGTAAGGCGTGACGCACCACGTTATGTATGGGCAGGCCACGAGCATTGCTTGAGTTGCGTCGCGCTTGCGACACGACTCCAGCAATATGCCACCATTCCGACGGGAGATGCGTCACGCATCAGTTTATCCTTGCGCCACGATGCGCCACATTGTAAATGCGGCGCATCTGTGGTGGCGCAAGGGTAAACTTGCGTGACGCATCTTACCTGGCGCATCCCTCCTGATTTGCAGGGATGCGCCAGTCGTCATAAATCTGCCCCCTAAATAATTACACAAATAATTGTACACTCTCAGGATCTTGGTGATATACACATGCATGCTCATTTCTGCATCCCATAACCTGCCTGATAATGTGCTCCTTGATATAAGATACATATATTTCAAGCACAGAAAAAGCTAAATCTAATTGGCACTACAGTATTCATCATCGAATGCAAGGACAATCCAGGCTTTCTCATTAGGGATGGAACACTCAGGTTTTTCACAAATAAAAAGCAGATGGAATTCAGTCTGAAGATGACTAGCCAGTGTGATCCAAAGCATAGCTCTGTCTCACAGAAAGCAATGTCCCCAGATTTTCTAATATGTACTCTGGCACTATCAGCAATTATGATTTTCTGAACCTAAGTCACGGACAGTGGCATACCTCTTGCATTTTGCAGACAGAAAGCTACAGGGAATATCATAAATAATGTTGTGCACTATTACTAGTCATTTTAAACTAAACCTGTTTCCTAACTGGCAGCCAGTGAAGCTTCCTTGGGTTGTCTGAGCTATGGTTATTCCTAGGTAATGCAAGCAAACAGAATCCTAGTAGTGGAATTTTGGATTAATTTCAAGTAAAAAAGGTTTCTGCCTGGGGCTCATGGGTAAATATACTTCAGTTAATCAAGAAAAGACTGCACTAGAGTATTTACAACTGTAATGTTCTACTGGGGATCTTGGAATGGAGGTTTGTGTTCTTTTTTCTTTTTAAGTGAGCAAAACAATTACTAGAGACATTTATTTCCTGTTTGTTCAGGGTCACTTTTTCATTTTTAGTAAGGTTCAGATTTTTCACAGATGCTGAGGGTGGTGGACTAGGAAATTTAGGCGTGATCCATATAGGTTTGTTCAATAGAAGTGATTTAGGTTTTCTCAGCAGATCGTCATTTTCATAGGGATCAGCTTTAGAAAGTTCACTCCCAATGTAAAATAATGTACAAAAAAATTGGACAAATATTTCACCTGTAGTTCCTTTTCTGCTGATAGCATCGGTAGGTCAACTTGTAGCATTGCACTTACCGGACAAGATACAGAGACCAGCAAGGATGCTGTGCAATATATTCCAGCAAAGGTCTACATGGACCCTTATTGTGCATTAAGTGGGTGTTTTCAATTTGCAGGCAAAGGGACAAGGTCAGGATCAGGCACAAAGCTCCTTTCCCTGTGACTCAGTTACCTGACTCATCACTGCAGGTTGACACTGAGGGCTTTATTACGATGAGGCTCGGAAAGCCTCCGACCGGAGGCTCTCCGAGCCCCATCGCAGTTTCAGTTCCAACCGGTGCATTATAATGCGTAGGGTCAAAACTGAAACCATCTGGTCATTCTGGCTGGCTTCTGAAGGGCTCAAGGAGCCACTCGGCAAGTCAGAGCCCGGCACGTAATTCCAATGCACAGCGTTTGGCTGTTGGGATTACGATGCTCGGTTTTGGATGGGCTTTCCGACATGGAAAGCCTGTCTGAAAGTGAGTTTGGGTGCATCTAGCAGGGCCCCCTTCTCCCTGCAGTCGCCGGTTGGGGGCCGAGGGGACACCTATGATGCCCCGCTTTTAATCTCTGCACCATGTGGCAGGCACCTTGAGGCGCCTGCCACGCGGTGCAGGGATTAACAGAATCTACCATTTCTCAATGGGAGTTTGTGCTCCAGCCAGTTTAAGGCCGCAGCACAAGCTTCCATTGAGAAATGGAAGTATGTGACCTCACCATGTGCGGTTGCATTGTGATTGCGGTGTCGGGACAGCCGACCGGAGGTCGGTCAGTCCCGAGACCGCAACGATGTCAGTCAGAGGCAACTCCGACCGACATCGTAATCGAGCCCTGAGTGTCGGATGCTGACTGCCTTTCACTGAAAAATGCGCTGTTCACATAAGAGTTGTGATTCCTGGAATTTTGGCCTTTCAGGGAAGTTCTTTAAGGGAAATGATTGAGACACATTAGCAAAATAAAAAATTAAATAAAATCCTGCTTAGATGGGCAGAGCCATCAGCTACTGTTTTTTCCCAATTCAAGAGGGCACTCATCTTACTTTTGTAATCCAGGTGCACCAATCCAAGATGGCAAGCCCTCTTTTTGATATAATTTCCAGTTTGGAAGCTATATAAGTGAAAACTCCATCAGCTGGATGCATTAAAATGCATCCAGGAAGTATATTGTCTTCATGTTTATCACTCCTAGGATTCCTTTCAGTATTTTCAACCAATTTTGTTTCTATTGAAATCTCTTTTCTCTTCAGAAACTCAACTCTGTCTTCCAGCTTTTCTACTTCTGGTTCCAGATTTCTCCGCTCAGTAACCCGTAGCCCACCTCTCATCTCTTCCAAGTCTCCAGTTCTTGCCCTAGGAGGTTTTTACTATAAAGGTTTCCCTCACATTGCCGGTACCTTTTGGAAATAATCTGTAGCTATTATTTATCGCTCCGCTTTTCATCAGCTCAACCGACTATGTCCTACTCGTGGACCACAAGTTCCACCCTGAAGACACCTCAGACCCTACCTCCACAGGCCTCCTCCACAGCCTCAGCAACCTCGGACTCAACCAGCTTGTTCAAGGACCAATCCACAAAGCAGGCCACAACCTTGACCCCATTTTCTCTTCCAGCGACATGATCTCCACCACAGTCACAACCCTGCTCACATAGTACGACCACTACATCATACATTTCACCATACCCGCCCACAAAGCCACCCCACCAGAAAAACTCAAAGCACCATCAAGACACTGGGGAAAAATACCTGAAGAAAACTGAATCAAGACCCTACAAGAATGCCCACCCAACCACACCAGGAATCTCAATGCTGAAACTAAGCTCTTCAATAAATGGCTCACCGACTGCAAGAACCACACCACTCCCACCAGAAACAAGACCTACAAAAACAACAAATGACCCAGCTGGTACACAAATGACTTCAGGGAGTCCAAGCGCCACTGCAAACAACATGAGTGAAAATGGAGACTTTACAAAGACACCACCGCAAGAACCACATACAAAGCAACCCTCAAACTCTACCATCAACAACTATGAGACGCAAAGAAAAGGCCATAACTCTCAGACTCAAAGCCAGCTCCAACAATGGTAAAGATTCTTCACCATTATCAAGGAGTTCTCCAATCCGGCAGTTGCCAACAACAACATCATCCCATTCCAAGCACTCTGCAACTACCTCTCTAAGTTTTGAACCAAAGATTGCCAAGATCATTTGACCCACAACATACCGATACAAACTACCCTGACCAGCCGGACACCTCCTTTATCCCCAAACACCAGTTAATCATCTGGAAACCGCTCTCGAACAAAGAAACCACCCCCTGAGGAATACCGTCCACTCAGGAGCCCCGTCACACCCATGGCCCAACTTCATATACAGCCTTGGAAGAACCAGTATCTCCCACATGATCAACAATATAACCAACACCTCCATAATTACCGCTCCTTCTCGTCTTGCTGGAAAAAAGCAGACGTCAGCACCCTATTGAAGAAACAAACAGTGGACCCCACTACCCTCAGCAGCTAAAGACCCATCTTGCTCCTGCCTTTTCCAGCTACAGTCATATAGAAGCAACCAATACCAAACTCACAGACCACCTAGAGCTCCATCAACTCCTAGATGGCTCTCAATCAGGCTTTAATGCTAACCAGAGCCCAGAAACAGCCCACATTGCTGCCACCGATGATATCTGAAGCAGGAGAAATGGCTGCACACACCCTCCTTGACATCTCCACAGCTATCTAAACGGCTTCCCATAAGTCACTCATCAGAAAGCTTCAGCACTTGGGTATCTGCCGACCGTCCCTCAAGTGAGTATACTCCTTTCTCACAGACAGAACTCAATGAGTTAGACTTCTCCCTTACACCCCAGAATCAAGAAACTCGTCTGCGTAGTCCCTCATGGATTGTCGCTCAGCCCAAAACTTTTCAACGTCTACATGACTAACCTCGTGGACATCATCAGAGCCCACCGCATAAACATAGTATCCTATGCCTACAACACACAGAATATCCTCTCTGTTAGCGACTCAACCAGCACTGCCAAAGCAAATTTCACCAACTGCATAAGCAAAGTCTCTGTTTGATGAAAAAACAGATGCCTTCAGCTCAACACAGACAAAACCAAAGCCCTAATCTCCAGCAACAACCACTTCCCCTGGGATGCCTCTTGGTGGCCCACCAAACTTTGCTCCCCCACCCACAGCTGCAGACCATGCCAGGAACCTCAAGATCATCCTGGACGCAAATCTCTCCATGAGCAGAAAGATCAACAACGTCTCCTCATAATGCTTCCACATCCTGCGACTGCTATGCGAGATTTTCAAGTGGATCCCACTGAACACCAGAGGAATGGTCACCCAAGCCCTTTTTACAAGTAGACTCGATTGCGGAAACACGCCTACATCGGAGTGCCAGCCCATGTTCTATGCAGACTCCAAACCACCCAGAACGCCGCCGCCAGACTCATCCTGAACATTCCGCTAAATAACCAAATTTTTCCACACCTCAAGAATTTCCACTGGCTCCCAGTCCAGGGAAGATGTAAGTTCAAGCTTCCCACCCACGCCTACAAAGCTCTCCACAACACCGGTCCAGCGTTCCTCAGCCACCACCTCAACTTCTATCAACCCACCAGACACCTTTGATCTGCATCCGGGGCAAGGGTACACCAACCTTGACCAGAGCCTGAGGACACTCCTTCTCATACCTCGCAGACAAGACCTCGAATCACCTCCTGAAACACCTTAGAACCTTCCCCTCCCTCATGGACTACCAAAGGAACTTCAAGACATGGCTCTTCTAGACGAGCCAGACATGATCTCCTTCCTCCCCCTCAGGCCTGCCCTACTCAGTGCCAGGATACCCTGACAGGTGATTAGCCACGCACTACTAATTCATATAACATAGCATAACAAAACATAACCCAATACAACATCACCCCTATCACCTCTACCTCAGAAAGTCTATGGAGAATAAGAATCTCTATCCTCTGCATCCATTCACTGACATTCAAACTAAACATAAGCTGAGTATCACAAGCATATATATGAAATTTGGAACCTCTGTGTGTAGCAATTGAGCCAAGGTAATCATTTGCCTGTTGATAAGAAACATGGAGTAATTTACTTCCTGATGAATGCGCCAATTTAAACATTCAGCTTTGAAAAGTAAGGAGGCAAATAAATAATCTGTGGGTAAAGGGTAAAAAAGTATCTGGATCAGTTCAAGATTGTTCATTTAAAATCTGCAAGGTCCAGTCTTTTAAGGATGAGGTTGCGACCAAGGGAATTGAAGACTGCCAAAAGTGCAAGTAGAATCTGACCTCCAAAACCACCAAAATAAATCGGTCTTTTAAGATCATCGAATATAGAGAGGACCTGCAACTCAATGCTTCTACTCTGGCTAAAGCTAGACTGAAAAGGATGAAACAATAGATCATCTGCTGCAAATTGTTGGACTTGGTGCATAACAGCTCTCAAAATATTTGGCTTTGTGGAGGCACAGGAGACTGCCATGAAATTATTAAAATCCTGAGAATTCAGTGACTTTATATACTAGAGGTTTGCTCATGAAACCTTCCAGTTATGTCAAACAATCCTTGCTGCTAAAGCGTAATTGAAAAGATGCAAATAACCAACAAAGCCTTAGATAAAAGAAGAGTCAATTGTTCAAAACAATCTGGCTGTCGAGGGACCAAACAGATGATGGGTCTTAGTGATTTTTAGCAACTCTGCTTTTGTCATTGTTTCAAACTCTGATAGCATCAGATGCACTTTAAGTTTATTGAGGATTGATGGAAAATGTACAATGAATTTGCTCACAATATTTTCCCTGATTTTAATGACTTTGGTCTAAACTAACTCCAGTAAACCCGAACATAGTTTGACTGAGGGATTGGGAATTTGTCATACTGCCTAAACTTTGGTCAATTTGAATAAGTTATTAAGGGTTGTTACAATAACTTCCGTAAAATAAAATAATTTTAGCAAATTTTATGCTATCGTGTCCATTCTACACAGCTGTATTTTCTGGTTCTTGATCCTCTGTTGTGAGAAATGTCTTTTGAAAACCATTACCTGTTCCAAGTTAAGTTTCTTGACCAATGGACTTTACATAGACTGGTAGTTACTTGTTAAACAGACTCTCATAACATCATAGAACCATGAGAACCAACTAAACTGTAATAGCGGAATATTGGCATGGGAAACAATTACATCTGGAAATTTGCTTTTGACAATCGAAGTCTATCCATCTAAAGTTTAAAATGAAGAGTGCTGCTTCTCTTTCTGAGATCCAATGGACAGATAAGCATAACTCATTTTGTATTACTTATGTTCATTTGGTAAGTTAATAAGTGTGCACTTACCTGGAGAAAGGAAAAAAAACACAGTTGCAAATAGACTAACAGTTGGAACAGAAAGTAAAGGTTTCTATCTCTGACACTTTAATATAAACAGGGTTATACATCTAAAGATATAAAAAGGGATAGTCTCTCCTATACTTATTGTCCAATGTTGTTGACTATATTAGCTACCATCGTCTTAAAGCGTTATGTTTTTCAAAGCTAAAGAATAAAAAAAGAATGTACTGTGATTTCTGTGATGATTGTTGTAAAATGCATTTCTGCTTATGGATTCCGCACCCCCAATTATATATTAATTAACCGTAATTAGATGCAGCGTGAGTCCTGTGGAACAGTGAACTTCTGGACCTACATATAGCATACCTCTCTGAGAAAAACAAAAACATGATCCTTTAATTATTCGCAGCCATTGATAATCTTTCTGTGTTGTATTTTAGCTCATATTTTCTTTTTGCTCAACACAGGCTGGAAATAACCGAATGCACATCAGCTCCAGTAGGGACAGTACAGCTGCAACTTAGGCCTTGTCTCCTCCGAAAGGGAACACAAGCAACTCCAGATCAATTTTGGCCTTGTTGAGGCTCATCAGTGAGCTGCTGCTTCAGTCCTTTGGCTGGCAGGGATTCAGCCCAAAAGTTCCCCTGTAAACAGATAAGCCATCACAGTGTCACTCCCAGCATTTACTTGTGAGTAGCCAAGCTTAGACAGGGAAAGGAATGGATTATCTGGAAGGCTGGCCAATGGAAACTGGGAAACACAAGGGGCCAGATTTATCATAGGATTGCGTTGCCCTTGTGTCACATAACAAGATGTAACAACTGCACAATCCTTGAGTCAGATTTGCCAAGTCACCCAAGGCCACCTTGCTTGGCCCTGAGTGGCTTGGCAAATCTGGAGTAATGCAAGGCAGCGCAAGTCACTGCCTTGTGTTACCCTGAGCTGAGTAGGCATTACATGGGTGGAGTGTGGGTGTTCTCACTCATCCACTCATGTATTTGATGCATTCTAGATTCACCAAGACTGGTAAACCTGGGACTGCATAAAAAATGTACCCCTACCCAATAGAGGTGCAGCAAGGTGAAATGTGTTTATTTCTCCTCGTCTTTTCCTCTTTCTAAGTATGCTGCATCCCTTACTGCACAAAAACAATCCTGCCTGCGACGCATCATGGCACAAGGGGGCCTGCATTGGCGCTATGCAGCCACTAGTGCACCAGCCCAAGGAGAGAGCAGGAATTAACCATATCTTGCTAGATGTGGCATATTCCTGCCCTCTCCATTTGACACAGCACAGCAAGTCATCTTGCTCCGTCACCCTGCGTCAAATTTTGATAACCTTGGGCCTAAACCTCTAACTACCATTCTGGTGACATCTGCCAAAAACAAGAGTTCAGTTGACATCGTTGGGTGCAGAACATGTTTAACTGCACTATTAGCAGTGATCAATGCCTGGCAATGATTTGCGTTTCATTTGTCTCTCTGCTCCAGTTTGCATTCCCTCAGCTTTCTTGTTCTCTTCCTGGTGTACCTTTGCCTAGTTCTTCTGTTTGACGTGTTCTTATTGTCTCATTGTTTGTTGTTGTTAATTTATCCTGCTTCTGTGCTTAAACCTCGGAACTCTGGCGACCTGGCTATCAGTGCCAGTATCTTTGGCGCCCACTAATCTCTTGGTTGTACCTTCCACCTTTATTCCGGTAAGCACACTGACTTCACAATTAATAATGCTTTCCACCATTTACTACTTCTGAGTATTCCATACATGTCTACCTCTCTGTCCTTCTCACATCCAATCAGATTTAGTTCCCTAAAACACATGAGCATTAGTTAATGCATATAGCAGATGCCATTCCATCCCTATTGTTGCCAACAGCGATCTAGAACAGCAAACACTCCTGTGTCTTCTCCCTTCCCTATTTTCCCCTTCCTTCTCTCGTGAGGTAGATGACCTGTCTCTCCCACAGAGATATTCGGGGACAGCTGCTACACTCAGTGGTTCCAGGTATTCGGCCGAAGCTTCACAGTGACACATTGAGTTACAGAACCCGCCTCTTGGCATACTTGTTGCACTTCATGCTTGTCACAAAAAAGTATTGGTCAGAAAGCTAGAGTTCATTCCAAGCGCTGTTATCTATTCTCAGCAGCAGTCCAGTCTATTCTTTGAACAAAATTTCAGTACAGGTCGCAGCCATCCTGCTACTGTCGAGAAATAGGTTTTGTGAATTGGGCTCAAAGTGTCACCCTTTGATGCTTATAGAGTGGGCAATGTGCAGTTTTTCTCCCTCTGTCAGATATTTTTGTTCAATGCCTCTTGTACGAGTTGCTCTGATGACAGATTGTTTTAAAACATCATTCTGCAATTTGGACCAAAATCAAGGTGCCAATTGGACCCATGATGAATACGGTGCTTTTTCATTCAATTCGGGGATCACGCATGGGCATACCCATCCCACTCAGGGTAACAAATGCAAAATAAACAATTGATGGACAGAATGCAGAACAATGTCATACATTCACCCCAGTACAGAGATCTAGGCCTAAATCCATCGTTTTTTTGCTCACCATGCCATTCCAGTTTGAACCCAGCCATATGCAAATCAGTCTTAACCCTGTGCCCGATGGGAACAGTCCAGCCCGAACTGTCAGGCCAGGTCCTCCCTGGACTGGAAACAAGCATCCTAGGACTGGTTTTGGAGTTTCACCCCTCAACAGCCAGGATAGTTTGACTCCAGTGGCATGGAGAACACAGGACCCACGTCTGGGCATACCCGTCCCACTCGGGGTGACAAATGCAAAAAGAACAATTGATGGACAGAATGCAGAACAATGTCATACATTCACCCCAGTACAGACATCTGGGCCTAAATCCATCGTTTTTTTGGTCACCATGCCATTCCAGTTTGAACCCAGCCATATGCAAATCAGCCTTGACCCTGTGCCCGATGGGAACAGTCCAGCCCGAACTGTCAGGCCAGGTCATCCCTGGACTGGAAACAAGCATCCTAGGACCGGTTTTGGGGTTTCACCCCTCATCTGCGATGACAGCTTGACTCCAGTGGCATGGAGAGCACGGGACCCACGACTGGGCATACCCGTCCCACTCGGGGTGACAAATGCAAAAAGAACAAAAAATGCAAAAAGAACAATTAATGGACAGAATGCAGAACAATGTCATACATTCACCCCAGTACAGAGATCTGGGCCTAAATCCATCGTTTTTCTGCTCACCATGCCATTCCAGTTTGAACCCAGTCATATGCAAATTAGCCTTGACCCTGTGCCCGATGGGAACAGTCCAGCCCGAACTGCCAGGCCAGGTCCTCCCTGGACCGGAAACAAGCATCCTAGGACCGGTTTTGGGGTTTCACCCCTCATCAGCCAGGATAGATTGATTCCAGTGGCACAGTGAGCCCAGGACCCACGTCTGGGCATACCCGGCACACTTAGGGCGAGAAACAAAGAGACACACAATTGATGGACAGAATGCAGAACAATCATAACATTCATCCCCAGTCAAGAGATCTTGGTTAAATCCATCATTCTTTTGCTCACCATGCCACCCCAGTTTAGACCCAGCCATATGCAAATCAGTCTTGACCATGTGCCCGATGGGAACAGTCCAGCCCGAACTGCCAGGCCAGGTCCTCCCTGGACAGGAAACAAGCATCCTAGGACCGGTTTTGGGGTTTCACCCCTCATCAGCCAGGATAGCTTGACTCCAGTGGCATGGAGAGCACGGGACCCACGTCTGGGCATACCCGTCCCACTCGGGGTGACAAATGCAAAAAGAAAAATTGATGGACAGAATGCAGAACAATGTCATACATTCACCCCAGTACAGAGATCTGGGCCTAAATCCATCGTTTTTTTGCTTACCATGCCATTCCAGTTTGAACCCAGCCATATGCAAATCAGTCTTGACCCTGTGCCCGATGGGAACAGTCTAGCCCGAACTGCCAGGCCAGGTCCTCTCTGGACTGGGAACAAGCATCCTAGGACCGGTTTCGGGGTTTCGCCCCTCATCAGCCAGGATAGCTTGACTCCAGTGGCATGGAGAGCACGGGACCCACTTCTGGGCATAACCGTCCCACTCGGGGTGACAAATGCAAAAAGAACAAAAAATGTAAAAAGAACAATTAATGGACAGAATGCAGAACAATGTCATACATTCACCCCAGTACAGAGATCTGGGCCTAAATCCATCGTTTTTCTGCTCACCATGCCATTCCAGTTTGAACCCAGTCATATGCAAATTAGCCTTGACCCTGTGCCCGATGGGAACAGTCCAGCCCGAACTGCCAGGCCAGGTCCTCCCTGGACCAGAAACAAGCATCCTAGGACCGGTTTTGGGGTTTCAGCCCTCATCAGCCAGGATAGATTGATTCCAGTGGCACAGTGAGCCCAGGACCCACGTCTGGGCATACCCGGCACACTTAGGGCGAGAAACAAAGAGACACACAATTGATGGTCAGAATGCAGAACAATCTTAACATTCATCCCCAGTCAAGAGATCTTGGTTAAATCCATCATTCTTTTGCTCACCATGCCACCCCAGTTTAGACCTGGCCATATGCAAATCAGTCTTGACCCTGTGCCTAGTGTAGAATGCGAAGGGTATTGTGGCACTAAAGCAGGACCTGTATGGGCTGAGCGTAGTTGAAGAGCCAGGTCTTCACTTACTTGCAGAATTCAAGAACTGAGGAGGCAGCTCTGGTTTGCAGGGGCAGGTCGTCCCAAGATTTAGGAGCTAGGACCCAGTCCTCTTCTCTCATAATCATACCCAGCCACCAGAAGATGCAAACTTGATAAGGTATATAAGCAAACACAACTCACACATTTTTATACTATAGTTATACTTTGAGCTCAGCTACATGTTTTATGTGACAAGATTAAATTACACCTCAAAGAATTAAAGCAACTGTATGCCTACATCATCTACAGCTCTTTGTAAACCATGCACAAGAAACTACTTCTTCAACCACTTACAAAGTGCTTTAGGGCCTAATTCCAAGTGGTGGCGCGGAAGTCTGAGGCCACAATATGCTGCCAGTGAACCTGTGGCACCACCAAGCATATTACAAGTTTCCTCATTACCAGCAGTCTCATGGCAGTGATCACAATGCTGGTGGTGTGAAAACGTAGGGGACCCTAAAGGGCCCCCTGTTGCCTCAGGGCCTAGGGGTTGTGTGTGCCCCCTGTGTGCATGCACCCCAGTTCCTGCACGGCATAGAATGCACCAGTTGTTGCCGTGCAGGAACAGGCTTTGGCTTTCCCATTGCGGTGCTTTTCTAAGGCTCACAATCTGGGACTGCAAAAGCACCACCCGACAGATCACAAATGTACTCGTAATCTGGTGTGTGGTGTGTGGACAAGTTTGGCGGTGTGGTCGCAGGACGCTGTGGTGGCAGCCTTCTCCCACACCACCAAACTCATAATCAGGCCCTTAATCATCAATGCTAAAATGACCTCTATTATTGGCAATCTATTTTTGACTATATAATATTGTTATAGAATTACTTTTGCTTTGTGATTCACAAACTTCCCTAAGTCTGCTTTCAGAATTGTACAAAATTCATAGCTGGGCAGATGCACAACAAGGGCTGGGGGAGTAGAAGTGTGCATGGTGTGGCAGGTGAAGTGGCAGGCACTGGAGAGGGGGGGGGCATGGCAGCAAGGATCATGGCGGGGTCAGGTGTTAAGGGCACAATGTGGCGCAGAGGTTTAAGTCTGGGGAGTGGACGGACCAGGGATTGTGGTGCTGGGCGTGGTCTAATTGCAGAGCAGAACAGACAGGCTAGCCTGTGGCCACACTGTAGCTGCCATTAAGTAGGTCCTGGCAGTGAGTGGGGTGCAGGGGGTGGTGGACTGTGCTTGCGCTGTGGGTACAAGAGGCAGGAAGACGTGCAGGAGAACAGGTAAGGAACAGGGGAAAGCAGGACGGGGGAATGGGTGAACAGCAGTGAAAGCAGCAAAAAGGTGTGAGTATAAGTAAAAAGAGGTGAAAATCAGACTGAGCATGGTGAAAGAGCAAGAGTGAGAGCAAAGAAAACACTAGTGGAATGGCAAAAAGGGAAACAGAGAGAAAAAGAGAGGCAAAGCTGAAAAAATAGCAAGAGTGAAAAGGTGAGAGAGACAGTGTATGAGAGGGAGCTAGTGGTCAGCAGCGTGAATGAAGAGCTCGGTCTGAAAGGGCCTTGACTGGTCGGAGGACCAGTCGAGGTAAGTGGGGAGCTGGGCCTAGGCATGCTAAAATTAGAGGAGATTTTCATACGAATACAAGGCAAGAGAACAATTATTGGCAAATTCATGTACTGAGAATTCATTTGAAGATCTAGGGAACAAAGCATATGGGGTCAGATTTACCAGCCCCTTGCCACAACTTCACGTGCCGTTGCGTCACTTCTGTGACGCAGCAGCATCGTAAACAATGCGCCACATTGCGACATATTTACAACGTGACGCATCTAGGGAGATGCATCACGTTGTAAAGCCCTGCGCTACATTATACCTGCGTCAGGTATAATGTATGCAGGGTGGGCGTTCCGACGCAAGAAAGCCTCTTAAAAGTGACGCAGTGAAATCTACAAGATTTCACCGAGTCACTTTTACGACACCACTGCGTCAAAACCTTGCGCCTGCTTGAAGCAGGCGTAAGGAGTGATGCAGCATGATAGGAATAGGCATTCCTGACCATTGCTTGAGTTGCGTCGTGCTTGCGACACAACTCCAGCAATGCGCTGCCCTTACGCCAAAAGATGCGTCACGCATCTGTCTATCCTTGCGCCACGGTGCGCTGCATTGTAAATGCGACGCATCCATGATGGCGCAAGAGTTATTTTATGTGTCGCAAATTAACTGGCGCATCTCTGCTAATATGCAGAGATGTGCCAGTACTTGTAAATCTGCCCCATGGTTTTGCTGGCACCATTTTCTTTCATAACAAAATGCAAGTGAAACTCTTAGGTCTAACAACATTTACCGGATGGTTAATGAAGCTTTACTGAGCCATCTGCTAAAGTAGGAAAAGAAATAGGTTGATGATGTGCCCAAAACAGCATAAAGAATTGCATACATTTCCACATTTTGTTGATTCACAGCCTTTGGAGGAAATCTGCATGAAAATATACACAAAGCATACATTTCCAGTCGTAATCCTAATCTGTCCATTATGATTCACTCAGATGTCCTTCATGTCTCCACTCGACCCGCAGTGCAATAGGCTGAAATCTGCATTAACTCATTATATATAATAATTTGTTTACGTTTCTTCACAAAATTATTTTCCCATTGAAGATCCCTGCCTGACCCCAGTGGACAATGAGGATGTGTGATGGTTATATCCACTCTGGAAAATAATTAACACCTGCTCATTATATTAGAGTAAACATCGTATCAGTATGACCAACAGTCAACAACTATTCTGGTGTGTGAATTTGACGTTCATCTGTACTGATGCACGACTTAAACAAATGTAAAACAGACTCCCTTCCATTTTGTCTTTGTTCTCCATGCCATGTAGCCAATGACCATTTTTTGTGTAGTCGGTGTCCATAGGCCTGCATGTGTTTTTTGATGCCCATGCCTTCTTGCTTGTTGTTGTGTAGCAAGTCACTATGCTTTTGCCATAAGCCTGCATCTGTTCTTTGTTTTCCATGACTTCTTGCTAATTGTTGTTTGAACATGGAGCCAGCAGCCATTTTGTGCAGCCAGCCAGTGTGTTACATCCTTTTTTTCAGTTGTCAAAGCCATTTTCTAGGGACACTGATAGAAGAGGAATATGCTTTTTAGCTTTTTGTTAATTTTATATGCATTTTTCCCAGTGATGTAGAGTGCAGTGGGGTACAGTGGAGTATCATAGAATGGAATAGTGTAGAGTGGACTAGCTTAGAGTGGAGACTCTACCCGACTGGGGTACCGACGGAGAGAGCGGTGCCTCCCCTCTGAGCTGTTGCCAGGTTGAGGTCTGCAACGTACCCAGTCGTTACGGGTACATTCCATTGAACAGGAACCGCAAGTACTTCTGGTTCCGGGTGTTTAACTAAAAGTTTTTAACATTCTTTTTTTCACACAATTCACTTAGCAGCAGCATCTTAGTGGTCCTGAAGAAAGCCTGGTCCGAATTGGGGGCCTCATGGCTGAAACATGTCGACCATAATTTTCCACTTGACACGTGCGGTTCAAATCCATACCGCAGGTGCACTGTTTCTTAATCCTGACAGCGGTACTCCTGAATAAAGCTTATGCTTGGTTCTCTCTAGCCAGTTTTAATATCACTTCACTCACTTCAATTCTTTTGCGTTGCTTTCTCACTCACACTAGCAGTTTCATTTGGAGGATCTAGCAGATCCAGCTAGAGTAGTTGAAAAACATCCCTGAGCTCCTCCCTCTCAGAGAGGGGGTTGTAGCCCTCAGAGGAACTAGGCTTTTCCTCTGGGAGGAGAGTCCCAAATGATGAAGCATGCCACCATAGGTGGGTGAGGGATTTCTTCCTAAAGGGATCTTTCCCCCAGTTAGGTTGTGTGATAGTGCCTTTGTGTATGTTTGTCAGGTTTGTTCAGATAACTTAGACCCAAGGATTTGTGTTGTATTTAAATGCTTAATGGACCCTGAAGTGTCTTGTGGTATTTGCAATGATCACCAGTAAGTTGAAAAGTCATGCTTACACTTTCACCCTCGTGCTCTCACTCTCCCTCGCTCTCCAAGAGAAAAAATATGTTAGCTTGGGAAACAAATTCTTGCTTACATTTGGAAACTTCTGTAGCATAAAATAAAAAAGCTTGTCACTTTCTAAAAGGGCTATAGCTATTCTCCCAATGCTTTCTTATAGAATGCATCTGTAAGTCTAAGGGGCTAATGTATAGCACGTTGGTTTCAAAATACTGACCGCAATTTGCAACCAGCATTTTTGTTACCAGTATTGAAATTTGTGAACCAACCTATGTACTAATAAGTCAATTTGTAAAATTCCCAATCAGAGTGGTCGTTATCTCACCTATCTCATGAATATTAATGAGGTAGGCTGCAAATTGTAATTTACTACCATTGGATGCCATCAAAGGAATGGTATCCGCTTGGGATCAACAGACCACCATATATGTTTTACATTTAAATGAAGTAAAAAAAATGTTTATAGGAAAAGGGGCTGCCTTTAAAAAAGTAACTGAAAAAAAAACTTGTATGAGAATTGGCAGTGGTCAATCGAACACTGCCTACTCACTAACAAACATCTTTAAAATTCATAAAGGGGAAGGAACCCCTTCCTTTTTGAGAATACATTACTACATCTAAACATGAGCTGGTAATTTTCGAATTTTTTGAGACTGTGTAACAGACACAAATTATTAATGCATCACACACCAGTATACAATTAGGAATGAACACCTACCACATAACCCTTCCAAATTGCGAATGAGTATCCATTTGCAATCCCATTTTAGGGGTCAGGAAAAGTTTACGGGCTCCTATAATGGGATTGGTACTTAATGTTTTGAGAAATATGATAAAACCAAAAATGTTTCACAAAGCATATGGAATATATTAAATAAAATAGATCCTAACTTATGTTTTTGAGGGTGACCCACTAAGTCAGTTTGTTTCACAAAAACTAAAAAACAATGAACCTGCTATGCAGGTATATGCAAGGACTCTTTGTATGTCGAGCCCATTGTTTACTTTACCTGCCCATGTCTACCATGCCTCTCACAGCCGTCCTGCTTAGGGAGGTCCAGTGATGTTTGACACACCCTAAATAAGGTGGATGACTATTACTGACCAGGTGGTCAGGTAACGGGTGAACTGTAAAATTAAGGATTTTTGTTGATGGAGGTGCCATTGGTGGAAATAAGGCAGGTCCCTCTTTCTGCATATTGTGCTGGTGAACCACATGTTTGGTGGAATATGAGAATCGCTAATTTGCCTCCTTTCTCCCATTGAGCAAGCCCTAAATGATCTTCTTATTCATAAAGAAAAACAGAGGAATTTAGAGTTCTGTGGACTGGGAGCTCAGACATAAATTAGCAGAGCTCTTGGCTCACTGAACTTGCCTGTACCCAATCCACTAGGTATGTGAGATCTGCCACGTTATTAAAAGAAGAACCTCTGCTGCTGTATTTTCAGATATCTTTGGCTCAGTGCCCAATCACGCATAGGAATACATGGAGAAAGAGAACATATCCCCACCCAGTGTAGGAGACAGCCACCACCACAGATTTTTCCTGCATGGGCACCTCATGTGAGACATAAGAGAACAAATAGTAGCCCGATGTGCAAAGCAAAAACTTTCCGTGTGTCAGGTTCATTGTTATTTTACTTTTCAGAAACAAGCCCTTACAAAACAAAATACAGTGGCGGCTCCTCCGCTAAGGTGGAGGAGCATCGCCCCACTGTTCTGCAGCAGGAAACATAAAATAATAATAACTTGCGTTATTATCATTTTACGTTTCCTTCTGCTGCGGCAGCTTTCTGGGCGGGTTGGGCTGCTCCGAGGACAGAGGAGCATGGGAGGAGTGGTTTGCCCACTCCTAAGTGCGCAATGACTGTTTGGTCAGCCCTTTCGAGCAGTCCAAAACAGGCATTCTCACTTCCCACATTCTCCATGCAGGCTGCATTACAGCCTGCATGGAGAACATGCCGTGGCCCCCATTCCCTGGCCGTCACAGGTAAGTGGTTTTCAAAGAAAAAGTTTCGCCACACTCCCCCGCTTCACTACCCAAGTCCGGTAGCAGCCGCTACTGACAAAATCTAATGAAGGTAAAAAAACATGCCGTTCCTATCAGCATTAGGATATGATTAAAGTGTTTCTGGCAATGTGGTGAAGTGAACACTTTTGTCACTGAATTCTGTGTAAAGCATGGGGGATCACTATATGTGTCATATTCTTTTCAGTCATGCAGGAGGAATGTCCTCTGTTGGCCTGGCAGCCGGGTGGGTGGTCAATCAGTCTCTGAGTGAGCCCAAAGATCCTTATTGAATATAGAACTTCACTTAAGGTCACAAATGCCAACACGGAGAATGTACAAAGTAAGTAATGATGTGTTTTCTTTCTGTAAAGATATCCTAATAAATGTTGCTTATAATATGAAAAAGCTCACTATTTCTCTCAGCTACTGCAACATACCATTGCTTCCCTACAACCAGACATTAATTAATTACCAATTATGTTATATTAGCTAAAGATTGGCCTTGATTCTTTCTTTATGTTCTTGTAAAAGCAGTGCATTTTTTTAAAAGATTGCGTTAGTGCTTTTATCAGAAAATAATTCACTAGATGACTTTCTTGAGAAATTATTGAAAGTGTTTCTATGTCAACATTTTTTCACTAAATGTATCTCTTTTGACATATATAAAAACATTCATTATATAGCATTACTAAGCCGATTTTCCACCTTGAGATTGATAGAAACTGAAATGACGATCTTACTTACAGATATTACACCGTTACCTATAAACTTTCATTATCCTTGAAAATGTCACTCGACTCCTTTCAAAAATTTGGATTGGCATTGCCACCGCAATGTACAAAACAAAAATAATTTTGAGAGATTAACTGCTCAATGTAAACCGTTTGGTTCGAGTTCTGAAGGGTACAGGAATTACTAAAATCAGAGGGGCATATTATCAAGCCCTCTATCGCCGCGTTAGCGGCACTTTTCTGCCGCTAATGCGGCAATATTTTTATCATACTATTAACAAGCTGCAGCTAACGGGCCTTAGCGTGAGTTTTTTAGCGATAGCAGCCGTTTTTTTACCTCTAAGCATGTCAGCGATATATATCGCTAATGACATGCAAAGTAGGCGTTCCTGACTAAAACTCCATTGAAACAGTCGCAAACACAACTTCCCCCTATTATCAATGCCCGCGAAGCGATAAGAAAAGTCGCGCTAACCGCGCTTATCGCTGGAATGTAACCCCTGAAAAAAACTTGCCTTAACCATCTTGTCAATGGGGGGTGGATTGTTGGGTTGAGTATGCACTTGCCTATTAGCAAGCTTTTCATTAGCGCTGTTAATTTAGCGCTGGAATTCTTATGCTATTGCTGGTTTTACACGCTATCGCTGGATTTCCTATCGCCTTTGCGATACGCGTTGATAATACCGCGCTATCACGGCGAGGAAATCCAGCGATAGCCAGCGATAAAAAAAACTGCGCTAAGCGCGCTTTGCGATAAACATCGCAGATCCTTGATATTATGCCCCAGAGATGCTAAAATTCCAGGATGTGAGCATAACACAGTATTACAACTTGCACCCTAAGGCTCCCATAAGAAAGGCAGAATTACTTTAGTTATCTCATAGTAATTCCCCATTTTGCAAGCCCTTTCCATCTAAATATGTGACCAATTTTTAACAGGAGGAATGTCCAGTGGTTGGGACTAAATCTGGGGAACTTACCTGAGTGCCCCGAGAAACTTACTTAAGTGGCTCTCCAAATGTTCAATTATAGAGACCCAGTGGGGGGATCACAACATATTGTCTATAGAAGGGGTTTTTCCCATGGGCAAGGACAGCCGCGGTCGGTGCAGGTAACAGCGGTGGGGCGGCGTGGGGGGGGGGGTTTCGAGGGACAATGCCGAGGGAAAATTAAATAAATAATAAATTTTCCCTCTGCATCGTCCCTCGAAATCTCCCCGCACGCGGCCCCCCGCCCCACTGCTGTTACCTGCACGGACCGCGGCTGGGCAAGGACAAATTGCCCACAGTTTGTACTGAAATTAGTCATCATTCGAGAGATGGGCTCAGATTGGTCTGTTTTCTGAAGAACCCAAAGGCTATGCTTTGTCTTCTGCCAAAGATTCATTTGTTAGCATTTATGTGTTGTTTAGTTGAGGCTACTGGAGAAGTTTTATTTGCCCGCCATCATCATTTAAGCTTATGCATTAGGAGCCATTTGATGAAACCCTTTGGCCAGCCCAAGATTGCCTGCGCTGGTTTGATAAGCACTGTTGTGCGGCTAATCGCTGTATAAGGAAGGCTCTCTATGGGAGTCCTAGAGATATCAGGGAGGTTCGGGGTTCTAGGAGGGCCTACAAGTGCACTATTAAAGACAGGAAGAACTTATTGTATAAAAGGGACTGGGAAAAGCTGGACCTGGCAGCAAATGGAATAACAGTAAAGTGTTCTGGGATACTGTGAACAAGATCCGTCAGAGGGATGTTTGATCTAATCTACTTTTAGTCTGTAATATATCTGGTTCAGTGTGGACTAAGAACTTTATCATTATTTATCAGGTATCGCAGGATAAGACATGAAACAATTTGCAACAGGCTCATTTGGAAAATTCTACTCCCCTTCAGACTTCCCTACTGGAAGTGTAGGAACCTATCAAGCAGAGCTCAGGTTGCAAAGCTCCCAATACAGATGGGAGGATACCCATATACCCACGGACCTTTGTGACTGTAACATTGAATTCTGGGGTCCTTTGCTCTCAAATTTGCATAATAACTCCTTTTGTAGCAAGGTTCCGAGCTCTTGGGCACTTTCAATAACTATCTCGAATTTAAAAATAGCAGACCGTGGGCTACCCAAATGTTATTGGTTGATTTCTCTTACTGACAGGACAGTAACGATTCTGGAGATGGTAATTTTTAATCATTTAAGTCTCCGGCCAATCTCAATAAAATGTTGCCCCTGTGTCTGTATGGCTATTGGCCAGGGCTTGGTACCATGGAACAGTGCCTAAACCTGTACTTGATTGCAATATAAGTATTCCATTGCCAGGCACTTTCCCCTGTACATGGCCTCTATGGACTTATCCACCACATTTGATTGCATGAACAGGATCAAGCTATGGCTGATTTTGATAGATCTGGGAGCTGACGTTCTCCAGGTGAATTTGTTGTATAACCTGCATGAGAATTTAGGGGCAAGGGTTTGTTATGATCGAGCAGGGGAATCTTCTTTAATTTCATTTTAGCAAATGGGTTGCCTCAGGGGTGCATTTTGGCAACTTTGCTTGTATTATTTATATTAATGAATTAAGTCCCCACTTGCCCTTGGCTACTAGTAATGTACCGAAGATTGCTAATTGACTCATCCCGGTGTAATTATATGCTGATGACGCTGTCTTAATGGCAAGGACTCCTAGTGCTTTACATATTTTGGTTGAGTATTTTGGCTCATTCATGGGTAGCTTATACTTGACAACAAAATATGGGAAAATCCCATATTATGGAATGTGTTCCAGGGATGAGGTCCATGACGTCCCTGTGGATTAAAAATCACTCTCTGAGTTCGGTGAAGAATTTTAGTTACCTTGGTGTTAATTTTCATTCGGCAGTTTCTTGCCAGTCCCATGTAAGTGCATCTCATATGAAATTAACCAGGTTGTCAGGAACTCTATTTAAACTCTCGCAAAAAGTAGGTAAGGGCCTCATTTCCCTCCATATTAAAATTTATAACCAGCAGTGTGTCCTAACAGCTATGTACGGAGCAGGAGTTTGGGGGTTTCAAAATGCCTCTCCCATACAGGTGGAAGAAAACCGGATTTGCTGGAGGCTTTTGAAGCTTCCACCTACTAGCTCCCATGTTAAATTCCATTCAGAGCTATGGGGCATATCTACAAGGGCTGGCGATAAAATTATCGCCGCTTTAGCGTCCGTTTTCGGACGAAAAGCGGCGATAATTTTAACGCCCTATTAGCAAGGACACTCTAACGCGTGAATCCATGCTTCTTCGCCCTTTCACATATCGCTCAGCTTTGCATCTCTAATGAGATGCAAAGTGGGCGTTCCTCCCAGAATAACGGGAGAAATGTCGCTAGCGACATTTCTCCTATTATCAAGCCTCACGCAACGAAGCATGGCGACAAGAAAAGTAGCGATAACCTCTGTTATTGCTACTTCCCTTACGCCTGCTTTGACACTGACTTAGCCATGATATCCTATGGAAGGTGGATATCATGGCTAAGTATGTGTAGCCCTATCAGCAAGCTATTGCCAGAAGTTGTGTGATTATCGCTGGATTTCCAGCGATAATCGCACAGTTGGCAGCTTGCGCTCTGAATTTTATCGCTTTGGAGATAAGCGTTGCTGATAGCACGCTATCCCCACGATAAAATTCAGAGTTGGCTGGCGATAAATATCCTCACGCTAAGAGCGCTGAGCGATAATTATCGCCAGCCCTTGTAGATATGCCCCTAAATTTGTTATATATCTCCGATTTAGTTATGTTGGACGTGCTTTTGCTCTGAGTTAGTGTGTGGCCAAAAGATGAAACAAGTTTTAATAGGAAGGTCATTTTAGACTGTCTTTGTTTAGACAACTGTCTCTCATTCCCTTGGTTGAAATATATCTTCAAGTCTTTTACTGATGCTGGCCTGAAATGTTTACCGCACCTGTCACTTTAAGAAAATCAGATAAGAGGCTGACAAAGTCTCGTCACGCAGATTTCTGTTTATCCCAAATATTGGATGGGGTTTTAAGTAAGTTTCCACTATCCCTAATTACTTTACATTTTTAGCTTTGTGAGAGATGGCTTTTTATTTGTCTCCAACATAACTTACACAGTGGAAGAGGTCTCTCTTTCGATTTTGGGCAGGCACAGTGCAGTAGTGGAGTACGGCTTTGAAGCCCCGCCCACTCTCCGCCCATATTTTTAATTGTCTGGTATCATTGTCCTTTGTAAACACTGGCTTCCCAGTCGTTATTACGCTGGTTAGTCCCTCCGTGGTACCGCCTTATCTGCATTTGTTACCTCCCAGGATGACTGGACCTTTTACTGGTGTTGATACATGGTCTGCTTTATAAGTCGGTGAACACTATTTTCTTTAATGCTCTTCCCCTATTCCACCTACTACCTCGCAGCACGCCGCCCGCTTTTATTTTTTTTATTTTTACTAATGGAGGTCCGCTTTAACTATAGCGGGCGCGTTTTTTTATTCATTTATTTTAGCAGCGCGGTCCGCATTTAGCGGCCGCGCTTCCTTATTTATGGATTTAGTTTGTTTACTAGCGCCCATGCAGCGCTTTCACGTTCATAGAGGCCGCGCCCCTTTCTTTACACAAACCGCGTCTAAAGAAAGGTAAGCGTCTGACATTAAAGTGAAAGCGCGGCATGGGCGCTTTTACCAAAACAAAACATCTGTTTGTCAACTTGACAAACAGATGCTTTTTTTATCAAAGCCCCCATGCAGTGGTTTCACTTTAATGTTGAACACGCCCCTTTCTTTAGACGCGATTTGTGTAAAGAAAGGGGATCGGCCTCTATGAATGTGAAAGCGCCGCATGGGCGATTGTAAAAAAACCTAATTTTTGCAATGCAATCAGTCTCGCATTTGCAAGAGTGTAAGCTATTGCATTTTCAATAGCTTAAACTCTTGTTAATGCGATACCTATTGCACTGCAAATGCTTGTTTCAAATGGGGCAAAGATCTGGGGGAGTAATTTATCGACCTGTCCTTATGATGGGTTGGCGGAACAATATCTGTTGCATTTCATGTTTTATAGACCTTTTTTCGTACGTTGTCTCAAACACATTTTAAAATCTCTTGCTTTCCAGAAATGTAAAGATGTTTTATTGTATTTTCAGTTGTTAGGAAGACCAGACGTTTGTTATAGCATATGCTACTTTCTCAAAATGTCCGTAAGAAGTAGGAAATCTATTGATGGTTGATGGGAGATTATCAGGTCAGTTCTTGGATTTGACGTCTGCATTTTAGTGAAGGTGTTCTCCTTTTTTTGTAAATGCACTTTATTATAGAGGCTTTTATTAAATGGAGATGGGATTCTCCAGGGATTGATTGGAAGTAGCATGTTTTATTTACCAATTTTTAATGTAATATATTTTTATATGATGTATTGCATTGTGCTCTTTTATGATTTTTCATGTAAAATTGAATAAAGATATACTGAAATGAACTGAATATTGGCCTTGATTCTTTATTTATGTTCTTGTAAAAGCAGTGCATTTAAAAGAAAATTATTATGTTGCTGCTTTTATCGGAGATGAATTCACTAGATGACTATCATGAGAACTTATTGAAAGTAGTTGTATGTCAACATTTTTTTTCACGAAATGTATTTCTTTTGACATATATTAAATCACCCATTATATAGTATTACTAAGCCGATTATTCCACCTTGAGATTGATGGAAACAGAAATGGCGTTCTTACTTACAGATATTGCATCGTTACCTTTAAACTTTCATTATCCTTGAAAATGTCACTCTACTCCTTTTAAAGTTTTGCATTGGCATTGCCACTGCAATGTGCATAACAAAAATATTTTAGCGAGATTAACTGCTCAAGGTGAACTGTTTGGTTCGCGTTCCGAAGGGTACCTGAATTACTCAAATCCAAGTTGCAAAAATTCCAGGATGTGAGCATACCACGGTATTACAACTTGCACCCTAAGGGTCCCATAAGAAAGGCGGAACTACTTTGGTTATCTCATTGTAATTCCCCTTTTTTTAAACTCTTTATATCCAAATATGTCACCAGCTTTAAATATGTGCCATGTCTAGTGGTTTGGAGTAAAACAGGAATGTAGTATTTCAGCATATTAAAATATATTCCTCTTACATTTAAAATTGCATCAAAATGGATTTATATATTTATGACAGCAGGTAACTGATACCTCAAGGTGCGTTATTTAATGGCACATACCTTACATTCCCGTTGGCACTCCAAACAAGGGAATTAGATGCAAAATTTGGTACTTACAGCACCTATGATATGATCTTTGTGTTTTCTGCTTATGTATCCCCCATTGCATTTCATATATCCTACACATTCATATATACATATATATATATTCACTCGTACAAAACCTGTGAAATTCCCCTGTTATAGTTAGTTCAGCTAACTATAACTCGCGCCCCGCAATGCACTGCTGATGACGTCACATATTACATCACTCATGACATGGTCAGTGACATCACTGATGACATCACTGATGACATCTCAAATGACATCATTCATGTGATATTTTCATGCATCTTCTCACACCCTAATATAACTTTTGATACACCCACTCTAAGTTACAGACTGCCATTCTCAAAACCATAGACACTCCAACACCAAAAACTACATACCCACTCACTGATTCTTAGGTCTACACACACATCCACTCACTCAGCTGTACAGTCACTCATACTTACAGTCACTCAGTACAGGACTATCATATGCACTCATACACCTATATAAACACTCACACACCGCCACTCATCCATAGAGGTACTCACACACCTAGTCAGTCATGCAAAAAATTAATCACACACCCATTTACTCACCTATACAGTTATACACACACCAGGTCAGTTACTCATACAAATATACTAGCACATTCTTACGCTCTTATACAATAACTGATACAAGCACACACGAATTCATACAGCCACTCTCACAATCACACACTCTCACGTATAGCCTTTTAAATACTCTAACACACATATATACTACCTTTCACATATGTAGTTACTCACACATGTACCACTGGGACATACATTCACTCACTAACACACTCTTACACACACTTACCCACCCATACAGTCTATCACAGATGCACTCTTGAAACCATCCACCCAGTGAATCACCCACTCACACATCTATGCACAGTCGCACACACCCCATCCACACAAACACTCAGGCACCCATACAGATACTCAGACAACAAATCTATAACTCTTATAGACACTCATGTAGCTATTCACAAACCCATGCAGCCACTTACACAGCAACAGACAGACGGATACAGACATTGACACAGTTTAGTCAGTAACCCATGCATTCAGTAAGACACCTTTAATCACTCACTTATAGAATTAGTCACGCACCTACTAAATCATCCATACAGACACTTATACACCCACTCATTCTTCAATACGGTTTCCTGCTCTCTCTTCCAAAATCCAAAGCAGTTTGCAATGACAGGACGGGAGCCGCGAGGCTCCCGTCCTGTCATTGCAAACAGCAGTGTCCCGGGGGTAGGCACCCCGGGACACTGCAGCCCTCCCGCACCATTTTAAAATGAAAGCCCCGGGGGTGGCGGCCCCCCATACATAAATTTAACCCCCCCACCATGCCCCCGGGACTTGGGCCACCCGGGGGCAAAATACAATCGAAGCACGGGAGAGCGCGCTTCGATTTTTTTATTTTTATCGGCAGGATCCGCGCACCCTGAGCGCATCCTGCCGATTTTTTTTTAAAAAAAAAAAAAATGCTTTTTTCTGCCCAGGGGGTCCTTATTGGACCCCCTGAGCAGACCTAGGGGGTCAGGGTGTTTCTACCCTGCCCCCTTTGTGCGCTTTGCGCACTTGTTTCTGTCCCTCGGTTCTACCGAGGGACAAAATGGCTGCCAACATTTCCTGAATCGGAATGTTGACAGCCAGCTGACAGCCAATTAACATGCAGCTCGTGATCGGGACGGTGCGCGCAGGGTGCGCTCAGGGTGCGCGGATCCTCCGTGCCCATAGATATATATGTACTTTTACTTTTGATTTTCTCAGCAACTACTGAACGGATTTACACCATTTAACAAAAGGGTTCTTTCTGAACTAAGAACTACCTCTTTGCCAAATTTGGTGTAATTCCGTTCAGCAGTTCAGGCTGTAGCCGTGTCTAAAGTTTCCTATGGAAAAATGAATGGGGAAAACGCGTTTTGGGACCCCCTTTTTCTCGGCCCCCGCTTGACGAATCACCCCGAGACTTTCAGGGTAGGAGCGGACCGGAGCGCCCCACAAAGTTTGAAAATTTTGCAAAGATACGTCAACCGGCAAGAGAGTTATTTCAAATAGAATGTCGCGGATTTCCTATGGAAAATAGGTTCTAACTATAACTATCTACTGGCGACCGCCAGTAGATAATATCCACCACATTCCTCTTTTGCAAGAGACACCGGCATCCTATTTGAAGAATTTCAGGTGCTTTTATTTCTTTAGGAGAATGCAGCAGATCCCTTCCAAACCTTACGCGTTTCAACTCTCTCAGGGGGCATATTATCAAGGGCTTTATCGCCGCCTTAGAGGCACTTTTTGCCGCTAAAGCGGCAATATTTTTATCGCCCTATCAGCAAGCTGTCGCTAACAGGCGTTAGCGACAGCTTTCAGGCGTTAGCGGCCGGTTTTACCATCGCCTTGCATGCCAGCGATAATTATCGCTAATGACATGCAAGGTAGGCGTTCCCCACTAAAAGCGACTGAAAACAGTCGCTAACACAACTAACCCCTATTAGCAAGGCAGGCGAAGCGATAAAATAAATCGCGCTAAGCGCGTTTATCGCTAGATTGTAACACCTGCTACTGAGGATGACTTACATGTTTAAAGTATAGGAGGTGGATTGTCAGGCTAAATCCATCCTTGCGTTAATGCGAGAATATCGCTGCTTTTCCAGCAATATTCTCACATTTTGCCGCTATCGCTGGAAATTTTATCGCTATGGTGATAAACCTTGTTAATAGGGTGTTATCTCAGCGATATTTTCCAGCGATAGGCGGCGTTAAAAAAATTGGCGCTAAGCGCGGTTAGCGATAAATATCGCTATTCCTTGATAGTATGCCCCTGGAGTCTTGATCGCAGGTGAGCTTTCGCATATTTTTTTCAACTGACCACGTGATTCTCATTCATTAAACCACCTTATTATTCAGTAGTTTTCGGTCGTGTTACTTCTATGGAGTGCGCAATGCAAACTTTAAAGTCATTCTTTAAATAAAAGAAATAAAAGCACCTGAAATTCTTCAAAGAGGATGCCGGCATCTTCTTGCAAAAGAGGAAAGTGGTGGATGTTGAGATGGGTTCTTCGTGCCCATCACGCCGGAGCCGCCCTGCGAGGGTCTGGGGCCCCTTTACACGAAGATTTATGTGCTGGATCGGATAGAAAGGAGCCTGACCTGCCCTCCTCCAAAAAACGAAAGAAGACAGGATTTTCCCTAAATGAAATCAGACTGGAGAAGGGAAAGGGAGCAAATAGGAGCACTTGTTTCCTGCTTGCAGATTTGAAGGTATTCAAGTGCGTAAAATCAATCAATCAATCAATCACAGAATTTGTAGAGCGCACTACTTACCCGCGAGGGTCTCAAGGCGCTGGGGAGAGGGAAGGGGGGGGGGGTGCTGCTACTGGTCGAACAGCCAGGTCTTGAGTAGCCTCCTGAAGGTCAGCAGGTCTTGGGTCTGTCGTAGGCTTAGTGGAAGGGTGTTCCAGGTCTTGGCGGCGAGGTGTGAGAAGGATCTATCGCCGGTGGTTGTTCTTCGAATGCGAGGGACGGTGGCGAGGGAGAGGTCGGCGGAGCGGAGCTGGCGGTTGGGGACGTAGAAGAAGAGTCGTCTGTTGAGGTAGGCTGGGCCAGTTTTGTGGAGTGCCTTGTGTGCGTGGATGAGGAGTTTGAAGGTGATCCTCCTGTCGACGGGGAGCCAGTGCAGGTTCCTTAGGTGGGGGGTGATGTGGGGTGGTACGTCGAGGATCAGGCGTGCGGAGGCGTTTTGTATGCGTTGCAGTCGCTTGATAAGCTTGGCCGGGGCTCCCGCGTAGAGGGCGTTCCCATAGTCAAGTCTGCTACTGACGAGGGCCTGGGTGACTGTTCTTCTTGTGTCTGTCGGGATCCACCTGTAGATCTTGCGAAGCATGCGGAGGGTGTTGAAGCAGGAGGAGGAGACTGCATTGACTTGCTTGGCCATGGAGAGCGTTGAGTCGAGGATGACTCCCAGGTTGCGTGCGTGGTCGGTGGGTGTCGGGGCTGCTCCCAGCGTCATTGGCCACCAGGAGTCGTCCCAGGCTGAGGGGTTGGAGCCGAGGATGAGGACCTCCGTCTTGTCCGTGTTCAGCTTTAGTCGGCTGATCTTCATCCAATCGGCGACGGCCTTCATTCCTTCATGGAGATTGGCTTTGACGGCGAGGGGGTCCTTGGTGAGGGAGAGGATCAGTTGAGTGTCGTCGGCGTAGGAGATAATGTTGAGGTCGTGCTGTCTGGCGATGCGTGCGAGCGGGGCCATGTAGATGTTGAACAGTGTTGGGCTGAGGGAAGATCCCTGGGGTACGCCGCAGATGATCTCGGAGGCTTCGGATCGGAAAGGTGGGAGGCGGACTCTCTGGGTTCTGCCGTCGAGGAAGGAGGTGGTCCATTCCAGGGCTTTGTTTCGGATCCCTGCGCCGTGGAGGCGTGCGCGTAGAGTGCGGTGGCAGACAGTGTCGAAGGCGGCGGAGAGGTCCAGCAGGATGAGGGCTGCGGTCTCACCGTTGTCCAGCAGGGTCCTGATGTCGTCGGTGGCGGCGATGAGGGCAGTCTCAGTGCTGTGGTTGCTGCGGAACCCCGATTGGGATGGGTCCAGGATGCTGTTTTCTTCTAGGTATCGGGTTAGCTGTTTGTTGACGATCTTCTCGATGACCTTGGCTGGGAACGGAAGCAGGGAGATGGGCCGGAAGTTCTTGCGGTCTCTTGGGTCCGCCTTGGGTTTTTTGAGTAGGGCGTTGATCTCTGCGTGTTTCCAGCTCTCTGGGAAGGTCGCAGTCTCGAAGGAGAGATTGATAACGTTGCACAGGTGGGGTGCAATGGAGCTGCTGGCTTTGTTGAAGATGTGGTGCGGGAAAGGGTCTGACGGGGAACCGGAGTGTATTGTGCCCATGGTCTTGATGGTGTCATCGATGTTCACGCTGGCCCAGGCTGGCAAGGGGTCATGGTCGATGGTGTGCGGCGGGTCTGGAGTATCTATCTTGGTGGGGGCTGTCTGGGTGTTGAAGCTGTCGTGGATGTCGGCGAAGTAGTAGCAATAGCAGGAGCACCAGTTATGTAGCTTATTTTATGCGCACTGGGACTGTAAAATAAAATAAAATGTCAATAATTGCAGCTTTTATTAATGAACTGAAATGCCAACAAGTACGCTGCTGGATTTAAAGAATGACTTTTAAAGTTTGCATTGCGCACTCCATAGAAGTAACACAACCGAAAACTACTGAATAAAAAGGTGGTTTAATGAAAGAGAATCATGTGGTCAGTTGAAAAAAATAGGCGAAAGCTCACCTGTGATCAAGACTCCAGAGAGAGTTGAAACGCATAAGGTTTGGAAGGGAACTGCTGCATACTCCTAAAGAAATAAAAGCACCTGAAATTCTTCAAATAGGATGCCGGCATCGTCTTGCAAAAGAGGAATGTGGTGGATGTTGAGATGGGTTCTTCGTGCCCATCACGTCAGAGCCGCCCTGCCAAGGTCTGGAGCCCCTTTACACGAAGATTGTGTGCTGTATATATATATATATATATATATATATCACCGTAACGTTTGGCACTGTTACTATAACAAACGGAGCCGACTTCAATTGCGGGTCTTTCAAAAAGTCTTCTTTATTTCACTTAAGCCACGTATATGTATACATGGTGTATTACAAAATTATGTGAATGTGTAATATGATTAACATGTTGATTCATGCATTTGCCATCATTCATTGCGAGGCCTGCTCTTTTCAAAATAATCAGACCATTGCAAGTATTAAGCAAAGAGAAAGATCTTCAGTTCCTGGGAGATTTAATGCATTCTAAGCCAAGCTTTGAACGTCTTTCATGAAGGCCACAAACAGGCTCCTTGGAGCCAGCTTGTTCTTGGATCTGCTGGCTGGGGACTCAGCAACCTGCTGCCTGCAGAGGAACGTAGAGCACCACCTTACCAATGTAGAACAACACAATTGTTGGTTAAGCTAAGGTATGCAATGAGAGGCCACCTTAGAAACTCTTTAGTAGTAAGTCTGTCCCTTTTCCCACTCACTGGCTACAGTCACTCCTATATTTACTACTAAAATGTATACTTAGAGATGCGGAGACTCAGAGTTGGAGTGGAGAACTCTGCACGTATAACTACAGGCAGTACAGAGGCGTAAAACCCTGCATGTAGTTTGTGAATTGCAATTTATAGCTTGTTTTGTAGTACTACACAATGTACCACAAAGTGCAGTTTGTGAATCAGTCAAAAAGTGTATCCCACCTCCTTATACTTACCCAACCATATTTTATTAGCCCTACCGCTTTGTATATATTGTGTATGTTACCTCAATTCTCCAATTCCCTGCTCAGTAGTTTACTTTGAATGAAACAATAGTAAATTATGCCCAAAGGGGCACATGCATCAAGCCCGCATTTTGCGATTTCTAAATAGCGAATTTTACCGATTCGCTATTTAGAAATCGCAAAATGCAATGCAGGAAGGATTTGCCCCAAAAAATGCGATTCCTTAAAATTCCTTAATTGCGACTCGCAAATTGCGAGTCGCAATTAAGGAATTGATTCCCATTCATTCCTATGGGCCTGGAGGCCCATAGGAATGAATGAGAATTGCATGCGCAATTTGCGAGTACTCCATTGGTACTCGCAAATTGCGCATGCAATTTCAAGGGTGCAAGGGTGTCAAAAGGACACCCTGTTGCACCCCTGAAATTGTGATGTGCACCCATGTTGCACACACACATGCCCCAAGGGCATGTGTGTAACGTGAAACTTAAAAAAATGCATTTTAGTGCATTTTGTAAAGTTTTTGCAAATTACAGACAAGTTTGATTTGTCTGTAATTTACGGTCCCAAATAGCGAAATCGCTATTTGAAAGTGCTTCTAGCATTGCATTTAAGGATTCGCAAATTGCGATTCCTTAAATGCAATCATAATTTAGGAATTCGCAAATAATTGCGATTTCTTAAATTGCGCATAGGTAACACTTTCATGCATCTCTAAGGGCCAATTTGCGATCGCAAACGGGCGATTTTTGCGAATCGCACCGTTTGCGATCGCAAAAAGCTTTGATGCATGTGCCCCAAAATGTCTTACAAATTGGTTCAAAATGCCTACCTATGCTTGGGCCTGCAGGAATTCATCCCTTAGGTAAAAAGCTACTACAAACAGCCATGTGCTAAGATTTTGCAACCTTGCTGCAGTGTTTGTTACTCGCCATTCTCCCTAACAATGTTAAGAAGACACCACAATTACATATTAGAAAGATGCACTTTACAGTTATGTGTGCACAGTGTTTGGAGAAAAAAATACAGCCTTTCCTTGATGGCTCACCCTGCAGCTCCATGTGCACTGTGTTTTGAATTTGTAATGGGCATCTGCCGTGGCTAAGGGAAGGGGCAGGAATGCACCATATTTAAAAGAATGTGGCGCATCCCTGCCTTTTCCCTTGTGCTGGCTCCATTTTGGCTGCCTAGTGCCAATGCAGGCACACTTGCACCATGGTGCAAGGGTGCCTGTGGTACATGCAGGATTGTTTTTGTGAAGGAAGGGGCACCTTCCTGCACAAAAACAATGCAGCACACATAGAAAGAGGAAGTAACAAGGAGAAATAAAGATATTTCTCCTTATTACACCTCTCCTGGTAGGAACATCTTTTTGGTGCATTCCCAGGTCTACCAGTTCTGTTAAATCTGGGAATTCATCAAAACCCATGGGAGTTGCGTGGAAACACCCACACACGCCTCCTTAGCACAGAGTAGGGCAACACAATGATTTGCACTGCATTGCTTTTCAATTGAGATCTGTGAAGCCACTCAGGGCCTGCAAAGTGACCTCTAGTGGCTTCATAAATCTAATTTTTCAGTTGTGTCGTTGAAGGGAAGTGCCACTTTTTGACATGATCACCCACACTTTCAGCTCACTGATACTGATGTTGTTGATTGATAGTGCATTGGATCCCTGCCAACTAGGCCCCAGTGCCAGTGCTCTTTCCCTAAAACCAAGACAAATGTGCAATTATAACCCATTTGGCAAGGACTTTAGCACACCTATAAGTCCCTAGTAAATGGTACCCCTAGTACCCAGGGCATGGGTAGTAAAGAGGGCCCTAAAGACTGCAGCATGTATTGTACCACCCTCAGGGACCCACACACAAACTGCATGCATACTGCCATTGAAGAATGCTTGAAATGGTGCACACCATTCTGAAAACACGACAAAGCACACTCACAGTCTGCCATGGCCATGTACACTGTTAGTACTATATGTAAGTCTCCCCTACAGCAGGCCTTAGAGCCCTAAGCCAGGGTGCATCATATTATATGTGAGGTCACACCTGCATGAGCAGATGTGTCCCTGTAATGCCTCGTTCCATTGCTAGACATTGCAAGTGATCAGGAAGCCATCTTAAGGACATGTACTGGTCACTGGTCATTACGAGTTACCCAGCTACATGATGGCTTCACTGAAAATACTGATGTTTGGTATCAAACATCTTGTCTTACTAAATCTGTACTGATGCCGGTATCAGATTTATTATGACACACACCCAGAGGGCAACTTAGAGGTGCCCCCTGAAACCCTACTAGTCACATAGTATGCTGGCAGACTGGTATCTTCAAGCCTGGTCCCACAGATGAGTTTCTGACCCCCTGCAAGGGAGTGCCCATGCTCTCAGAGTTCAGAAATAATGCCTGCCCGGCAGAAGGTGATCACACCTCCTCCAGCAGGATGGCTAGCAGATTAGCATCTCAAAGCCAGAGGCTGCAAAGCCTCTGCTACCTTTGAAATGCAAACCCTGCTTCCTCCTCAGCCCTAGGGAACACCACCCCCTGCCCTGAGGTCCATTTGTCCTTAGAACAGGTGGGAAATTGAATTAGATAGTCAGAAGGCATGTCACACTTACAGGCTAGGCACACCCCTAAGGTGGGACACCTGAGGTTGACAGTTGAAAAAGGGTTTCATCATCTTGGTTTTGGTGAAACTAGGAACTCTGGGTCAGGATTATGCCCACGCCTTGCAGGAAATGGTCATATATCAGGTGTACACACCCCGGGGTAAGTAGACCATTGGCTACTGTCCTAGCATCCCCTAAATGCCAGAGAGACAGATTCATGTACCTGGTAACAGAAGAATGACAAAGAAGAGCCGTCACCTCGAGAACAGAGGACCAACACCAAACTTGGCACAAAACCCTGCCTGGCTGATGGCACCTCGACAATTGCAATGACCTGGCTCACCCAAAAACTCTGCATCCTGCCAAACCCTTGGAGAACTCTCCAGTACTTCAACAACCACTTAGCATCTCACTTACCATCTCCCTTGGGGTGGAGGAGCCGTCCCCTGTAGTGTAGCTCCTATTTCCCTAATAGGCTCTGCGCATTGGAATAATATATCCTATAGGTTTGACATAGGACTAAGGTCGGTATGTCCCTATTGAGTATATTAAACTTAATTACTTGTGCCAGCTAGCTCAGAGGCCACTAGAAACTCCTTGACAACAAGAAGGGAGTAGTTTCTGGCAGCCGCAAAACATGACCAATATGTTTCCCTTTTAGAATCAGAACGTGTCCCAGAGTCGTGGAAACACTAGATAACTATTTCACTCAGCTCAGTCGTGCATGCTTAGTTTTCCTCAGAGTTACACAGAAATAATGGACGGGTGTTTTCAATAAAAGATTTATTGAACAGTCTTGTTTCTGGTGTAAATATAATGTGCTGTTACGATCACAAGACAGTATGCGAGATAAATAATGTACAGGGTGAGCAGTAGAAATAAATAATACTGCGATAGCATTATCTTTTAGTACATATGCTGTTACATAAATAACACAGACTAAAAATGCGAGTACTCATACGATGCGGTGCTAAGCTAGTTCTACCCCAATGTACCTAACCTAACCTAGGTGTAGGACAAGGTATGAAGTAGGTGAAGTATTCCTTACTATGGTATTGTAAGAGTATGTTAAGTCTAGTATGCCTAGTATGCCAAGAGTCCCTCTAGGTTCTTATCAGCTCCATACCTGAAGAATGAGAGAGGTTGGAATCTCTTTGCCAGACTCGAACTCCAACACCCCGCAAGGGAAGTCAGATCACTGGAAGCTGGGCTCTCTGCGTGCAGGGAATGGCAGCGTCTTCTGAGGTGCGTCAGGGCGGGATACGGGCTCCTCTGAAGTCGAGGTCTCCTCTAGTTTACAAGGGCTAGGGAAGGTATATTTATACCTGAGAGTACCTTAGGAATGTTAGCATTGACGTGAATTGGGTAGCGAAAGACGTCATGGATGAACCCCTAAGGAATAATGGTTCATTCATAATATATGAGGCCTTGAAGAAATCAATAGTCCTGGGCTAGGGAAACTCTCGCAGCCTAAGGGTCTGTTCTTCATGAACTCGTTGTGACGTTAGGGTGGACGGATGTCAGAGACCATGCCTGTATTTGGAGTGCACGGTTTAATACCTAAATAAGGCCTGGGATTCTATGCCTATATAAGGGCAGGGCGAATTGTGCCTATATAAGGACATGATATTTGGAAAGCCCGTTATGGACACCCTAAGGAGAATACAACACCCACTCCACTTTCGTGTATACGATAATACATAAATGCTAAACATAAAAAATGCTAAACATAAAAATGGAGTACCGCATATTTCTAAAATATTTCATAAAACCATTTAAAAAGGCATTTAAAAAAAAACATATTAGAATGCAAAAAGGTACTGTACATTCGAAGCATTGCTTATCATTTCAGGCATAAAGTTCGGAAATAAATGCAATTGGAATGAACTAAGCAGTAATATTTACATGTGACAGAAAATGATCGATAAGTTGTTCATAATCAATCAATCAATCATGTCACTTATAAAGCGCACTACATACCCGCGAGGGTCTCAAGGCGCTGGGGGAAGAGGGGGGTGGTGCTGCTACTGATCGAAGAGCCAGGTCTTGAGGAGTCTTCTGAAGGCCAGTAGGTCTTGGGTCTGTCGGAGGTTGGTGGGGAGGGTGTTCCAGGTCTTGGCGGTGAGGTGGGAGAAGGATCTGCCGCCGGCAGTCGTTTTCCGGATGCGGGGGACTGTGGCGAGGGCGAGGCTGGTCGAGCGGAGCTGGTGGGTGGGGGTGTAGAAGCTGAGTCGTCTGTTGAGGTAGGCTGGTCCGGAGTTGTGGAGTGCTTTGTGTGCGTGGGTGAGGAGCTTGAAGGTTATCCTCTTGTTGACAGGGAGCCAGTGCAGGTCTCTCAGGTGGGGTGTGATGTGGCTGCGTCGGGGGATGTCGAGGATAAGACGTGCAGAGGCGTTCTGGATGCGTTGCAGCCGTCTCAGGAGCTTAGCCGTCGTTCCTGCGTAGAGGGCGTTTCCGTAGTCCAGCCTGCTGGTGACGAGGGCCTGGGTGACTGTTTTTCTTGTTTCGGTGGGGATCCACTTGAAGATCCTGCGGAGCATTCGGAGGATGTTGAAGCAGGATGAGGAAACGGCATTGACCTGCTTAGTCATGGAGAGGGTGGGGTCGAGGATGACCCCTAGGTTGCGTACGTGGTCGGTGGGTGGCGGGGCTGTTCCCAGTGATGTTGGCCACCAGGAGTCGTCCCAGGCTGAAGGGTTGGAACCAAGGATGAGGACCTCTGTCTTGTCCGAGTTCAGCTTCAGGCGGCTGGTCCTCATCCATTCGGCGACGGCCTTCATTCCTTCGTGGAGGTGGGCTTTGGCGGTGTGAGGGTCTTTGGTGAGGGAGAGGATCAGCTGGGTGTCGTCGGCGTAGGAGATGATGTTGAGGTTGTGCTGTCGGGCGACGTGGGCGAGGGGTGCCATGTAGATGTTGAACAGCGTTGGGCTGAGGGAGGAGCCTTGGGGTACGCCGCAGATGATCTTGGTGGCCTTGGATCGGAAGGGGCGAGACGGACGCTTTGTGTTCTGCCGGAAAGGAAGGATGTGGTCCAGTCCAGGGCCTTCTCTTGGATCCCGGCGTCATGAAGGCGTGTTCGTAGTGTGTGGTGGCAGACCGTGTCGAAGGCGGCTGATAGGTCCAGGAGGATGAGGGCTGCTGTTTCTCCGTTGTCTAGCAGGGTCCTGATGTCATCGGTGGCGGCGATGAGGGCGGTTTCGGTGCTGTGGTTGCTGCGGAAGCCGGACTGGGAAGGGTCCAGGATGTTGTTCTCCTCGAGGTAGCGGGTCAGTTGTTTGTTGACGATTTTCTCGGTGACCTTCGCGGGGAATGGGAGCAGAGAGATGGGTCGGAAGTTCTTGAGGTCCTTGGGGTCTGCCTTGTGTTTCTTGAGTAAGGCGGTGATCTCGGCGTGCTTCCAGCTTTCCGGGAAGGTTGCTGTCTCGAAGGAGATGTTGATTATTTTCCGGAGATGGGGCGCGATGGCTGTACTGGCTTTGTTGAAGATGTGGTGAGGGCACGGGTCTAGCGGTGAACCGGAGTGGATGGTGTTCATGATCTCGCTGGTGTCCTCGTCGTTGATGTTGGTCCAGGAGAGCAGGCGGTTGGTGGTTGTGGGGGCAGTGGTCTCGGTGGTTGCCGGGGCGGTCGTGGTGTTGAAGCTGTCGTGGATGTCGGCGATTTTGCGGTGGAAGGAGGTGTGTGGTACTGAAAATTCTGGACCTGTGTCATTAACATCATTGTAACATGACGATTTTGGTATCAGCAGACCGGTAATGACAGGTATGCTATATCTGAGTATTTGCGTCATATTCGAGTGACGGGATCACTCTAATATTAACGATTCCCTTGTGAACCCTCGGGTTCCATTTTGTGTACGGCAGCCATTTTGTGGTTGCCCTCACATAAGGCAATGACTAAAGCCAAAACGCGCCTTAGGGGACACGTACACTTTCAGTGACCTGGGCAAGCTGACTCCACTGTCCAGAGCCAGAACCTGTTCGGCCAGTTTTAGGTCCCAGTGGCCGATCGAGATTAGGGGCCCAGGTGCAGCATGCCATAAACCCTTCATTGCACACATCTATATCTAAATCTTATTCACACCTGTCACTGCTCTTTCTTTATGACCTGCTTTACGAGGAGGAGGTGCCCGATTTTATTAGGGGTCCAGATTATATCTGTTGCAGGTGTTGGGCCTCACTGGGTATTTGGTTGTGGGCTGGACAAACTGAAAATGGGCTTGTCATCATGAATCTGTCTTTTTTTTGTTGTAAGAAATATGTGAATGACCCACTGTAAAAATAAGGAATGTTTGCCTAAAGCATAATATTCTGTATAAAAGAGATAGCTGGTTTCCATGAGGAAGGCAGTCTCCTGAGAACATACACCGTGTTGTACTTCTAGGATACCTGTTGCTGGCTGCAGCCAATAAATTGATCTTTGAAGCCACCAAGAAGACTCTGTGTTTCTGTAGTCTGAGACAGGAAGAACTCGAGGTCATTGGGTTTGTTCCCTGGCACCGCTGGGTCCAATAAAACCCAGTACTTCAATTGGCGCCCAACGTGGGGCGATTTCAGCGGTACCGGTCCAAGCCAGAGGTCGTGAGGAGCTTCGTGTAAAATTCTGGAGGAAGGCCAACCACTTCATCGACCCCTGTATGTCGTTCGTGGTCCGAAAGTCTTTGCTGCGAGGTTCCCCGCGTCCCGACGGCTACGAAGGACTGCTGCCCTGACTATCGCCCTGTCTTGGACCCTTTTATGATTTGTAGAGCGAGACAATAGACGAGTCTTCTGGTGACGTCATCGATACCTCAGTTAAGTATAAGTGGAGCGTCTCCCAGTCCTTAGTCTTGGTTCTTAGTTTTGGGTATCCCATGGGATCTTTGATTTGTTAGGATCTTTTTGATTTGGAACTTGCAAGTACCAAAGCCGAAGGACTCGTGTATTCACGAGACTGTCGTATTCGATAATCCTTTGAAGTTTGAAGCTAGACTAGTGAGCGAAGATGCCTGGTCTTAGCAGACTTGGAAATTTGTTTTGTCTTGGTTGTAATAGGGATTCCCGATTGGAGGACTCGTGTCCGGTTCCTCCAATTGGAACTCCAACCTATGAGCTCTACGTGAAGCATGGAGTGGGCCCTATCACGTATAATAACGTATGGGTTAGGTACACAAGGAAAGATGGTGTCCTAAAGTGGCCCCAATATGGTAGTTTTGACACCGAAATTCTGGATAATTTAGAGGTTAGACTTTTTAAGAAGAAAGCTCGGCCGGCGATAGTTTGACTCTTTCGCCTATGGCGAAAAGAAGCCAAACAGAAAGAAATTAAATTAGTAAAGAAGAATAAAAGAGAAAAGGGTATTTCAATAATGCAAGCTGCTATGCAGTATAAGGATGATGAAGAGGAACAAGCGAGTGAACAGCTGCACAGGCAACGTAAATTGGCAATTGATAAATGTTATCCAGTTTTGCCACCTCTTCAGCAAGATACAGTGAAGGAACTTGAGAAGGATCCTTTAATGTCTCATTTGTTGAATTCACCACCTCCTTATGCGCAGAGTGCTACAGCACCTCCGCAACCTTTAGTTGTACAACCCCCAGTTGTTGTACCTCCGGTTCTTCCACAACCACCAGCTATTTTTCAGTTGGCACCTACTACTATGGCGCAGCCCCCTCAAGGGCTGCCACCTTTACTACCTGTTCCATCTTTACTTCCTATGACTTTGCCCCTTGCATCTATTTCCCTCCACACTATCCCTTCTGACACTGCCTCTGCATTTGCTTTGTCTCCTCCTGTTTTTCCTCCTGTTCATTTGTCAACTTCTCCTTCTGTCCGACAGAGAATGACAAACACTGTTACTAGTATTTTGTCTCCTTTCTTTGGGTCACCGACTACGACCCCCGTTTTAGAGCGTAAACAATTGCGTAGCCAATTGCCCGATTCTAGAGAGAAGGGAGTATTGGATCATTTGGCGCATAAATGGGTCACTGACCCTACAAGATATGAGTTAGAGTCTGTTATGGATGTCTTCCACCAATGGCAAGCACCGAAACAGAGATATGTTTTTGACAAAATGTGCGAAGTTCTTCTTGAAAGATTAAAAGATTGTGATATGGAGGCCAATCCGCCTGAGTTGTGTCGTGTACGGTTTGAGTTTTCCAAAGGCACGATTGTGGGTTCCGATATTGAGAAAGCAGTTGCGACATTATTATCATTTAGGAGTGAGGGTATTTCTCGACTGTTGTTTGAGCCAGAACCCTCTATTAAAAGGAAGGTCAGACAGTATCCCATGAGAGAAGTTCCCCAGTTTGGAAAGAAGGAGACCTAAATGCTGTTCCACCTATTCAGCCTCATTTTCAACGTGTGTGGGTACATGTTCCATGGAAGCGAACTGAAGTCCTGGCTCTTAAGCAGACTCTACCCGACTCTCGTAAAAACCCTGCAGGTTATTATAAGGAATTATCACAGACTGCAGACTCCTGTGTTATGAATTTAGCTGATATAGACATGTTGTTTGGAAATGTGGTCCCACAGCCTTTATGGAGAGTGATCCGTCACACGGATCATGCGCCGGAGTTAGGGGACACATGGATTAATATCAATGCGGCAAATGACAGACAAGTAGGCGGTGCTAAACCAGAGCCTTTAGTAGCAGACCTCCCTGGTAGGATCGTTACTTACATGAAGACTTTGATGCCTGCAATGCGTGTAAATTGGGATAAATTGTCTGCATGCAAGCAGAAGAAGGAGGAAAGTGTATCTGACTTCTTCACTAGGTTTGAAGAGACATTTATCGACCACAGTGGTCAGGATATGAGTACAGAAGGTGGTCAAAGGTTGTTTGTTGACAAGTTTGTGCATAATTTGCTTCCCGAATTGTGTAAAAAATTGAAAGATTTAGAGAGTTCTTGGGCCGTTTCCTCTTCAGCACAGATATTGGCTACTGCACAATACTACGAAAATAGAGATAAAGATGAGAAAGATAGAGCAGACAAGAAAACTAAAGAGTTAAAAACAAAGGTTCTTTTACAACAAGCGTATCCGCCTCGTAGTAATCAGCGTGACTATCAGCAACCTCAACAGTATCAGAGGAATTCGCAAAGGTTTGAGTATCCTCAACAACGTGCTCTGATAGGCCCTAACCAATGTTCATATTGTAAGGAAGAAGGTCATTTTAAATATAATTGCCCTATTTTGCTGCAGCGTATGAATGGTATTTCTGGCGCAAGAGGTCGAGGTGTTCCACAAGCACCTAGAGCTAGAGGACGCGGAAATTTCACCCAGAACGCGCGCCCATTTCCTCCTCAAAATTCAATGAATAGTTTTGATCAGCAGAATAACGCGTCTGGTAGGACGACTCAGTACTATGCTGATGACTACTATGCAGAAGGTGAGAGTATGGAAGGTGATGATTGCTAGGACAGCCATAGACAAAGAGAGGGAGTTGTTTCAGTTCCAGTAGATCAGAGTGGACCTTATATTGAGGTGATTACATCAGGTGTGTCAGAGCCTTTTCTGTTGGATACTGGTGCTACAAAGAGTTCTATTATGCACTCTAAATTCCCTGGCGCACCTTTGTCTGGCGAAACTAATGTTTCAGTAGGTTTTTCTGGCGCCTCGGTTAGGAACCCGATTTCTAGCCCTATGTTTCTTTCTGTTGGACCTTGTGAAATCGAAGCACCACTTATTCTAATGACAGGTTGTGGTGAGAACTTGTTAGGATTGGATCTGCTGAAAAGATTGTATGCGACATTGTATTGTTCTCCTTCGGGAGTACAACTCACATTGGGTAAGACAGTGGTTTCACCAATATATTTGTCAAAGGACAAACTTCCAACAGAATTGTCGTTTCTCCCTGATATTCTTTGGGCTACTGGTCCCAATGATGTAGGTCTTTTGGAAATACCGCCATATGTTGTAACGTTGAAAGCCAATGTTAAATGCCGCGCATTCCCCAATACAAGATCTCTAATGAAGGTGAAAAGCGTTGCTAGCGATCATTTATGATTTGATTGAGAAAATGTAATTGAAGAGACAAGAGGTAATGTTTGCAATAGTCCTGTTTTACCTGTCTTGAAGCGTACTGACTCTTCTCAGCCACCTGTTTACAGGTTTGTGATTGATCTTAGAGAGGTAAACAAGATAGTTGTGCCACAGTTTCCAGTCGTTCCCGATATCACTGCTTTACTGACAATGATTCCAGCCTCAGCCACTTGGTTCTCGGTGATTGACTTGAAGAATGCTTTCTTCAGCATCCCGATTGCCGTAGAGAGCAGGGATATTTTTGGATTCTGTTTAGGAGGCCGAAGCTTCCGATTTCAGAGAGCTCCTCAAGGTTTTTGTGAAAGTCCTTCTATCTATAGTCAGGCTCTGAAGTCTCAGCTTGACACTCTTGTGTTACCTGATGGCGCTACCCTTCTACAGTACGTCGATGATTTGTTAGTTGCTGCAGATACTAAGGAGATTTGTAAAGAAGCCACTTTGTCATTGTTGCGTCATTTGTCTGATTTACACCACAAAGTGTCTCTTTCCAAGTTACAGTATTGTCGACAAGAAGTGACCTATTTAGGTCACCTCTATCGAAAGAGGGAAGAAGATTGACCCCAGAAAGAATTCAGGCAATTGCAAAATTAAGTGTGCCAATGACACAGAGAGAAGTGCGTGCTTTCTTAGGTATTACATCCTATTGCAGACAATGGATACCGAATTTTTCATTGATGGCTAAACCTTTGGTAGCATTGACCTATAAAGACACACCGAATCCCCTTCCTTGGTCCGAAGATTGTCAGAAAAGTTTTTCCGAATTGCGTGATGCATTGTGTTCGGCTCCTGTGTTGGGTACCCCGACTACAGCAAGCCCTTTACGCTGTATGTCCATGAGAGAGAAGGATGTGCATTGTCAGTGTTAACACAGTCTTTTGGGGACAAGCAACGTCCATGTGCATATTTCTCGTCGATTTTGGACCCGGTAGCTAGAGCGTTGCCGAGTTGTTTGAGAGCTACAGCGGCAGCAGCTGTTTCTATTCGACAGTCTGCTGGTTTGGTGATGAATAATACGCTGGTCGTGATGGTCCCACATGCAGTGGATATTTTGTTAAACAGGACCAAGACACAGCACTTAACTAGTGCTCGATTGTCAGGTTACGAGTTGACACTTTTAGCGAGCCATGTGCACATAAGAAAATGCAACACGCTGAACCCAGCTACATTGTTGCCAATTATAACAAAGACAGATGTTCCGGAACAGCATGATTGCTTTCTTAGGACAGAAGAAGAAACGAAAGGGAGAGTAGATCTTAGGGACACTCCTCTTGTAAAGTGTGATGGTACCTTATGGGTGGATGGGTCATGCTTCAAGCTTCCGAATGGTGATACGACTGCGGCATATGCTGTCACGACTTTACATACGATTGTTGAAACTGCACGTATCCCACATAATTCAGCTCAAGCAGCAGAGTTGACTGCACTTATGAGAGCGTGTGTATTATCAAAAGGAATGAAAGTGACCATATATACCGATAGCCAGTATGCGTTTGGTGTGGCCCATAGTTTTGGACGCTTGTGGAAGGAACGTGGGTTCCTCACGCCTCACGGTACGAAAATACAGCATGGTCAATTGGTGAATGAGCTCCTGGAGTCACTTACTTTGCCATTGCAAGTCGCGATTGTGAAATGCAGTGCACATAAGAAGGTCACTAACGACGTTGGTCGCGGTAATATGTTTGCTGATGAAGTTGCGAAAGAAACAGCAAGAGATGTGATGAGTCGAATGTATGTTGCGGGCCCTGCAAGATGGATTGGTGACGTTGGAATGTGTGAAGATACGATAGAGAGTGTGAAGTCCATCCAAGCTGAAGTTACGGAGAAGGAATTAAGTACATGGAGAGAGAGTACGGGTAAATTGGATGCAAATGGTTGTTGGGTTGAATTGTCAGAGCATCAGCGATGGTTGTTACCCGATACATATGTGCTTGCAGTGGTTACAATGGCACATGGGATGGCCCACATCAGTGTGAAAGGAATCTGTAAGTTATTGGCTCCAGTGTGGCAAAATGCTGGAATTCCCAAATGTGCAGAGAATGTGGTCAAAAATTGTATGGTTTGTTTGAAATACAATCCTGGTAAGGGAACCCCAACTCCAGCTGGTCATTTTGCGCCTCCAACGTATCCGTTCGAGGTTTTGCAGCTAGATTTCATCCACATGGAGAGGTGCAACAATTTGAAATACGTACTCGTTGTTGTTTGTGCCTTTTCAAGATGGGTAGAGGCATATCCTCTGAAAGATAATACTGCCTTGTCCACAGCGAAAGCCCTTCTCAAAGAGTTCTTCCCTAGGTTTGGTTTGCCGAGAATGGTGTGGAGTGATAATGGGGGTGAATTTGTGGGTCAAGTGATGAAACGAGTGTGTGAAGGTTTAGGAATCCGGCAGAAATTTCACGCTGCAAATCATCTCCAATCAGCTGGATTAGTTGAGTGCTATAATGGCACTCTTAAACTAAAACTGGCCAAGATACAAGCAAGCTCTGGCCTTAAATGGCCTGATGCGTTGCCATTAGCACTATTGTCAACTAGGATGACCGTACATTCCCGAGTAGGACTTAGTCCTCATGAGATAGTGTTTGGTCGCCCGGCTAACATATGGGGAGTGCCGAGGCCAACGAAATTCAGCGAGATTGAACACCCTGTACTGCTTGATTACTTGCATGATTTGACGGCTAAATTGCGTGTTTTACACCAACAGGTTCATAATACACTGCCTCAGGCTTCTAAAGATCCAGGGCATGCAATCAATCCCGGATCGTGGGTGTTAATCAAGAACTTTCAGCGGACAAAGAACGATCAGCCCCGCTGGATTGGCCCCTATTTGGTGATTTTGTCCACAAGATCTGCAGTGCGAGTACAATGGAAGAAAAACTGGATCCACGGCGTACACTGTAAGAGGGTCCCTTTGCCTCTACCATATGACCGGTGGGTCCAGGAGGGAATTGCTGACTCGGAAACTGAAACAGTGCCTCGTTTTCTGCCTTTAGTGACGCACGCGTCACAGGGACAAATTCTGAGCGAGAAAGTGACGATCTTCTCCAAAGAGCAATACCATCACCACTTCGATTGGACACTACTGAGCCTGAACTTTTGTTTTGCGACCAGACATTGCCTGGAAAAAGCCGTTATAACTTATGCACCGAGAGTCATGGACAAATAAAATGAAATTTTGGTCCTCCCATCCGAAAACCTGTTTTTGAACCACCATCCGGGTTCAGCTGTAGGGTCGTGGTGAAAAGACTTGAGTGTGTAGCCTGCGGACACAAGGTCTACGGGTCTGGTTTGCTCTAGGGCGTTCCCTGGGACATTCAGAAACACTCTCAAGTGAAGAAAACCAACCGCCGCGAACAGCACGTTAGAGGATGGAGCCTTTTCAGATGGAGAGACCTGTTGAAAGAATAAGTTTCAAGAGGAAAATATGTGCAACCATGAGCAGAAAATGTTTTCTAATTATGTGTCTTTGTATTTTACTTAGTCTAATGATGTCTTTAGTGGGGTATATCATATTCTCTTTTCAAGTGACATCTGCACCCACTGTACAGCCCATGCCTTCCTCTACTATCTCCTCACATTCTTTTCACCCTCTACCTGAACACGAGTCCGTTAGAAGATTAGAGTTTATGAACAACTCCTTTGTTCAGCTCTTACACCAACACCAGCTAGTAGTGAACAGAACCAACTGTTGGGTGTGTGGCCTTATGCCTCATACTACTGAGAAAGGTATTCCCTACCTAGTGCTGCCATTCAGCTACAATGGTTCTGTGTGGGCATACCGAACGATGTTCATCTATGCTCGCGAAATCCACCCCTACGTTCCGTCAAAGACAACCCAAAGAATAGTGCTCTAGTTAAGGGGATAGTCGACATGATAAGGGGAACTAGTTCCTACGAAACTATCCCGGAAGATGAGACACTAGCGTATATTGGATGGAACGTGACTGGATATGGAGCGAGTCTGAGCGAGAACCAGCAAGCAAAAAGATCCGCTCCAATTTGGATTGTACCCCATCAGGGTCATCTATGTCTGCAAGGTAATGGCAAGAATCCAAGAGCTCAGTTAGGGAAGAGTATCTGCACTGAAACGTATATTTTTGCGTCTCAGACTTCCCCTTTGTTCTTAGCAGCTAGGGGTACCTACTTTATCTGCCATGATAGGGCCTACACGTGGTTGCCCCTGACTTCTCGGGCACATGCTTCGTTTCATTCCTGTTGCCTCCCACCTACACAGCTGCGGCAGATTACCATAAGATAAGAAGAATTAGGGGTGTCTTCAGCAAGGAAGACACTGCAGGACAAGAAGCGGGAGACTTCTTTAGGGTTTTCTGCCGTTCTGGGGACCTATGGCTAACAACAGGAATGTGAGGCAATTGACGCGAGTGGTTGAATCCACCATAGTCGAAACTGTCGGTGCCCTTAATAATTTGACTGCTGAGCTCCAGTCGGACCGCCTTATGACCCTGCAGAACAGGGTCGCGTTAGACATCATACTTGCAGACCGTGGTGGGGTATGTAGAGTGATCCAATCCAGTTGTTGCATTTTCATTCCAGATAACGCTCCAACAGTGTACCAGGCCATCTCCAAACTACATAGGATCTCTGAATCCATCCATGTAGATGAAGGAGACTGGTCGTTGATGGGATGGTTCTGGGAACTGTTATCCACCTGGGGATGGAAAGTTCTGATGGTCATTGGGATACTTCTAGCCATCCTTTTCCTGTTTTGTCTGTGCATACAGTGTGTTCCTGCCATATGCGGCCTATGTGTTACATCATGTGTAAGGAAACCTGTATCAAGGGACGAGCTAAGTAATAGGATGATGCTACAGCAACATCTAAATGAATTCATGAACATAGACCTAGACTCAGATTAGCATGGGTGTAAGTAAATTGCCTATGTAAGGGCAAAAGGAGGGTCTGTGGTACTGAAAATTCTGGACCTGTGTCATTAACATCATTGTAACATGACGATTTTGGTATCAGCAGACCGGTAATGACAGGTATGCTATATCTGAGTATTTGCGTCATATTCGAGTGACGGGATCACTCTAATATTAACGATTCCCTTGTGAACCCTCGGGTTCCATTTTGTGTACGGCAGCCATTTTGTGGTTGCCCTCACATAAGGCAATGACTAAAGCCAAAACGCGCCTTAGGGGACACGTACACTTTCAGTGACCTGGGCAAGCTGACTCCACTGTCCAGAGCCAGAACCTGTTCGGCCAGTTTTAGTTCCCAGTGGCCGATCGAGATTAGGGGCCCAGGTGCAGCATGCCATAAACCCTTCATTGCACACATCTATATCTAAATCTTATTCACACCTGTCACTGCTCTTTCTTTATGACCTGCTTTACGAGGAGGAGGTGCCCGATTTTATTAGGGGTCCAGATTATATCTGTTGCAGGTGTTGGGCCTCACTGGGTATTTGGTTGTGGGCTGGACAAACTGAAAATGGGCTTGTCATCATGAATCTGTCTTTTTTTTTGTTGTAAGAAATATGTGAATGACCCACTGTAAAAATAAGGAATGTTTGCCTAAAGCATAATATTCTGTATAAAAGAGATAGCTGGTTTCCATGAGGAAGGCAGTCTCCTGAGAACATACACCGTGTTGTACTTCTAGGATACCTGTTGCTGGCTGCAGCCAATAAATTGATCTTTGAAGCCACCAAGAAGACTCTGTGTTTCTGTAGTCTGAGACAGGAAGAACTCGAGGTCATTGGGTGTGTTCCCTGGCACCGCTGGGTCCAATAAAACCCAGTACTTCAGGTGGCCAGTGAGTCGCACAGGTCTTGCGACGGCTGGATGTCGTTGGTGTTGGAGCTGGGGTTGGAGAGTTCCTTCATGATGTTGAAGAGCTCTTTGCTGTTGTGTGCGTTGTTGTCTAGGCGGTCTTTGAGTGAGGCCCTTTTGGCGGATCTGATAAGGTGATGGTGATTGCGGGTGGCGCTCTTGTGGGCGGCGTAGCTGTCCGCTGTCCGTTCGTGGAGCCAGATCTTCTCCAGTTTTCGGCATGTTCGTTTGGAGGCCTGGAGGTCTTTGGTGAACCAGGTGGCTTTCTTGCTGGTGTGGCTTTGGGCGGATTCTTGAGCGGGGCGAGGGTGTTGGCGCAGTCGTCGATCCACTGTCTGAGGTTGCGGGCGGTGGTGTCGGGGTCGGAGGGTTCAGCGGGTGGGCTCAGGGCGAGGGTTGTGGTTAGCTGGTCTTCCGTGACTCTGCTCCAGCAGCGGCGAGGCATTTGTTCGGTGCGTGGTGGGCTTCCTGTAGGTGAAGTGGATGCAGTGGTGGTCAGTCCAGTGGGGTTCGGAGGTGTGGTTGAAGGAGACGTGTGGGCTTGCGGAAAAGATGGAGTCTCAGCGTGTGGCCGGCGGCATGGGTGGGTGTAGTCACGAGCTGTCTGAGTCCGAGGGTGGCGAGGTTGTCGATCAGGGTGGTGGAGTTGGTGTCCTTGTTGTTCTCGAGGTGGAAGTTCAGGTCCCCGAGGAGGATGTAGTCCGTGGAGGCGATGGCGTGTGTGCTGACGAAGTCAGCGATGGAATCGCTGAACTGTGGTCGGGGTCCGGGGGTCTGTAGATGAGGGTTCCTCTGAGGGTGGTGTTGGGATCGGTGTGGATCTGGAAGTGCATGTGTTCGGCGGTGCTGAGGGTGTCGTCGGTGTTGGTTGAGACTCTGAGGGTGTTCCTGTGGACGATGGCGATGCCTCCTCCGACTCCGTTGGTGCGGTCCCTGCGGGTGATCTTGTATCCGTCCGGGATGGCAATGGCGATGTCGGGGGCTGAAGCGGGATTCAGCCAGGTCTCCGTCAGGAATGCGACGTCTGGGGAGGTTGAGTCGAGAAGGTCCCAGAGTTCGATGGCGTGTTTGCGGGCGGAGCGGGTGTTGAGGAGGATGCATCTGAGGTAGTTGGGTTCTTTCCTGGGCGGTGGTTTGGCGGGGCGGGTGCTGGCGAAGCTGCAGTTCCGGCAGGTGAAGGGCCCTTGGGTGCGCTTCGGGGTGGCCTGGTAGCAGGCGTGATCTTTTCCGGGGTTGAGTGCGTGGAGGGTGCTGGCGTCGTATCGGCGTCTGTTGATGTGGCGGGTGCGGGGGATGCCCGGACCAGGGGTCTGGCGCTGGGCGCGGCCACGGCGCGGACGGGCGCAGACGGAGCTTGCCTTAGGCGCGCTCGGCGGCGCCAGCGGCGCGTACGCGCAGCGGCCGCCATAAATGGGGAGGTGGGAGGGAGGAGCAGGGAATGGGGCAGCGAATGGGCAGTGAGGGGCGGGCCGCAGGGCGCAGCGGCGGGAAACAGGCACAGAAAGGAAAAACTATCACAATCAGGGGCAGCAAGGGGGCACAGAAAGGAAAAACGAGCACAATCAGGGGCAGCAAGGGGGCACAGAAAGGAAAAACGAGCACAATCAGGGGCAGCAAGGGGGCACAGAAAGGAAAAACGAGCACAATCAGGGGCAGCAAGGGGGCACAGAAAGGAAAAACGAGCACAATCAGGGGCAGCAAGGGGGCACAGAAAGGAAAAAACGATCACAATCAGGGGCAGCAAGGGGGCACAGAAAGGAAAACGAGCACAATCAGGGGCAGCAAGGGGGCACAGAAAGGAAAACGAGCACAATCAGGGGCAGCAAGGGGGCACAGAAAGGAAAAAACAAGCACAATCAGGGGCAGCAAGGGGGCACAGAAAGGAAAAACGAGGCACAATCAGGGGCAGCAAGGGGGCACAGAAAGGAAAAACGAGCACAATCAGGGGCAGCAAGGGGGCACAGAAAGGAAAAACGATCACAATCAGGGGCAGCAAGGGGGCACAGAAAGGAAAAAACGATCACAATCAGGGGCAGCAAGGGGGCACAGAAAGGAAAAAACGAGCACAATCAGGGGCAGCAGCAGGGCACACAGACGGAGCTGTGTGGTGGGGGAGCGACCTACCAGTCAAGTCATTTCATGTCAGGAAAATTAAATGAACTGTTTTTAGACACATAAGATGACTAAATGTCTTTGGAAGGACTGCCAAGTCTGTACTATAAGGCTAGTTCTACTTTAAGCAGATTGATATACCATTTTCATTCGAAAAAATGGGAAAAAGTTCAATTTTTGGTAGAGTTCCAAGTTTTTGAAAAATGAAGACCAAATTGTTGCTGTTTTTCTGGAACACTGTATGCTGAATCAGAGTCAGTTTACGGATCTGGTGTAAACATTAGATCATCTATTTCTATAGACAAAACATCATCCACTGTAGTTGATGTGAGTTGGAACACCTCGTGAAGCAGGTTAATTGCACAGAGATGTGAAGCATTGCTTTCAATTGTCGAAATGTTCGCGTCCGTTGTTACCTGTGTGCCTTTAGATCTTTCTCGTACCTCAGCAGCAGCCGGAAGCGTCTGTGAGATCTCAATGAATGCTGTCATCAGGATAGGAAGCCGCTGGGGACAACACATAGCATGGGCCGTTATCTGGTCCAGCAGAGTATCGACGTCCGTTGGCGCATCCGATGGAAATGTTAGACAGGTGTCCAACACGCATTCTACACCGCATAGCAGGCATCGTAGAACAGGTAAGATGCAATCTTGCCAGATTGGTCTAAAGGACAGGAACCATGTGGTATTAAGGTCCCGTAGACGATTTATGCCCAAAAGCTGTACTATTTGCTCACGGCACTTTCGTTCAAGGAGAGCTTTCTCCATGTCGCTCGGAGTGATGTCGGCGAATTGGCTGGCCATAGCGAAATAGCAGGAAGAGAAATAGAATTCCGGCAACAAATGCTAGAATTAATGGTATGCCACCAAACACCGAATGTGCAAAGTTTGGGATGATTCCGAGTATTGCCTGGAAAGGTGCTAACAGACCCGAGCAGATGCCCTTAAATACATGTACAATTCCTGTTGTATCAGACATGTTGAAAATTCGTCCTATCATTTCCACGAAATGTATAGGGCAGTTTGTACGTATTAAAGTCTGTATCTCAGCCGAAGTCCTTGCAATTTGCAGATCATAGGTTTCTTTGGCCGAGGTTAGAGGCACTGTTTGTTGTAAAAGCATGGCTTTCATTCTGCTTAAAGTATCAAATCTTATAAAAGAGACGTTCAGCGAAGGCCATAGAGGCGACTCCCTGACTGTGTCTATTGGGGAAACAATACTTGCATACAGCAAGTGACCCTGGAGTTGACCGTTACTAGATATGGGATGCCTGGCAGCATGCCACAGCTACTCTGATCATTCTCACTGTCTATTTTTGTTTTTGAACGAGTGATCGTAGCTACGGAAGCCGTTTGCACAGCCCCCTTTGCGGCTTCGTCAGCCAATGAATTCCCTGCAACGTGAACGCCATCACGTTGATGACTCAGTGTGTGTATCACGTGAGCCTTTGGTAGTTCGTTTTTCAACTGAACTACTTGTTCCCAAAGCAATTTGTGCTTTATTGTGCCACCTTTCGCATCTTTGAAACCATTTTCAAGCCAGTTTTGTATATATTCATTATACGACTGAACACAGTAAAAGGAATCGCACACGATTAGTGTGGGGAATTCTCGATCTGTACTTTCAAGTGCCAGTTTGAATGCTTGTAGTTCAGCTCGCTGAGCTGTACAATCTCCTAGAGACTGCGTTTTTGTGACCATAGGTCTGAAGATGCCATTTCGCATGCGACCTTTAATGATAGCACACGCTGCACTGTAAGCTTGCTTACCCCCTATTGCAGGTTGTGCGGATCCGTCAGTGTAAATTATGAATTCGTACTGATCGAGAGGCAGAATTTCAGTAGGCAGGGGACATTCATGTTCATACTGCAGGAAGGCTTGTGTTTTCAAATCTGGATCAAAAACATATTCAACATCTGTTGCAGCAAGAGAATTAACCCATTGTATCCATCTTGGATGCAATGCCTTAGCATTTGGAATGCTTGCTTTTGTAACCGCTTCTAAAGTAGGTACTGGGGTTACGATAATAATGCGTTTCCCTTGGGCTAAGGCTCTTTCTTTTGCTACAGCGGTTTGAACTGCTGTTAACATTTTTTCAGTAGAACTGAAGCGCATTTCCGCTTGTGTGTACAAGTGTGATTTATACGCTATTGGTATTTTTTCCCCCTCATTGAAAGTTAAGTAGGTGAATCCGCATTGACCCGAAATTATTCGGATCACCAAATTTCGTTCACTTACGCGTGTTTGTAAGTGATGTGTTGCTAACACGTTAGCCTGGAGTGAACGCAAAATTTCTGTGTGTTCCTGTGTCCAGTTTTTGATTGAAAAATCAGGTTTGATTAATGCGTAGAGAGGTTTAACTCTTTCTGCGTAGTTTAGAATGTATGTTCTTCCAAAATTTAAGAAACCCAGGATTGATTGTAATTTTTTTAGCGTTTTTGGAGGTTGGAGCAGCGCACACTTTTCTAAAAAGTTAGCTGCCAAGCTCTTGCCTTCACTTGAAAGCTCATATCCTAGAAATAGGACATTGAGATGGGCAATTCTGGACTTTTTAAAGTTGAATTTGTAACCCTCAGAGGTGAATCCCAGTATAATGGTGCTCACCCTGTTCAAGTGTTTTTCCAGGTCATCGTCTGTCAGATATATGTCATCGACATAGGACAATGCCTCATTGTCATAAATTTGTAGTAACTCCATTACCCTCGCTGAGAATAAACCTGGGCTATTCTTGAACCCTTGTGGGAGTCGACAAAAGTGACGCTGGGTCCCCATTATGGAGAATGCTGTTAAGTACCTGCTTTCAGGTGCTATGTTTTGACAAAAGAAACCATTTGAGATGTCTAATGTGGTTTTATATTTTTTACGCACAATGTTATTCATTAATGCTGTGCTATGTGCATTTTGCACTGCAAAAGTTTTAGAACAAGTGTTTAGGTGTCTGTAATCCAAAACTAGACGATATGTTTTGTCTGGTTTGGAGACAGGAAACAAAGGATTGTTCATTGAGGAGGTGCATGTTTCAATCACCCCTTGGTATTCAAGTTGATCTAAGATCTCCCTGACCTGTTTTTTAGCTTCTTGCTTAATAGGATACTGCCGTTGTGCAGTTGGTTCATGTTTCAGATGTATTTTATGGTGAGGTGAATCTTCATCCCATCCTACATGATTTTTATACAATGCTGGGGCCTGGGCCACTGCCCATTTCCTGGCATATGTATATCTTAGATGCATTGGTATATGGTTGGAGAAGGCAGGCATAATAATGTCCTCGCCATGTGGGCACTCCCTGACAAATTGTGGTGGCCAGTCCTTTTCTGCTAGAAGTATGTCATAGCCCTTTGATAGTCTTTCCCAAAAAGTGCTTTCACTTGTCTAGGTTTGTCTCCTCCATCCGGAGTGTTATTTCAAATAACCTTTGTGGAGTACTAACCCTGGTGTCTACAGTCTCAACTGTGATGTACTCATTCAAGTCCACTATCTCCAAAAGTTCCCTCAGGTTCTGGCGAACTATTGTGACTTCTGCTGCACTGTCCAGCATGGTCTGAGCCCATTCTCCGTTCTTGAGTTGTGTTCTCAGTATTCTCGGCATGTCTAATTTTTAGACCTGCTACTTTCTTTTTGGAGAATTGAGGTTTTGTTTTTGTTTTTGAAGCGTGTTTGTCGTCTTTTGATGTCACGCGTTCTTCTCTGTGTTCCGTCCGTCCTCTTCTTTCCGAAGTCTGTGGTGAGATCTGAAAGGGACGAGAGGAACGTGTATCAGTATTGTGATACCTATCAGGTTTTCTCAAATTATCCCTATTCCTGAGGTTATACCTCCTTTCAGAGGGCTCCTTTTGAGGAGACCTACCTCGGGATTGAGAACGTTTCTCGTTTGATTTTTGTTTAGTAGACTCCCACTTCTTTTTAGAAGATGTGGGAGTTTGTTTTATGGAGTCCTTCTCAGGACTTTCAGATAGTTCCGGCTTCAGTGGTCTTCCACCCAAACTATCTCTGCCTAATTCTGCATAAGGTTGTTCAATTATTCTGGGTAGCTCAGTTTGATGTTCTGTAACATCGAATTCCCTCAATTTTTGGCGGATCGCAACTGCTGCTGCCTCTCCTTTAATATTAGATAATATTATTGTTGAGACCTGGTCGAAATTTTTCAGTAATTTCATACCTAAATTTAGAGCAGGCTCTGCCCCATATTCGTTTTGAATTTGTTTTAGGACATCAGGTATTACCGCAATTGATGGAATACCATGTGTTTTAGTATAGATGGCAGCAAAGACTGAGCCCCAAGTGGTGCAGTCTTCCAGTTGTGGTGTGATCCCCATCGGTAAACTGATTGTTAGGATTCTGTGTTTCTCATGCAGGCTAGTATTTGGAAATACTGCTTCGATTTGAGTAATTTTTTGAGCTATCCAAAATGGAATTTGCTCACGTTTTGTGGGCATTTTACCCATGACTGAATTGAGAGTCCGAGGTGTAATTTTTAGTGTATTCCCCTGTTGGGGAGTTGGATTTGGATATGTCAATGGTGGTCGGACTGTAAAAGTCCGCATGACATATTGGACCAATTGTCTGTAAATTTTTATTAACTCTTTTATTTGAGTATGTAATTCCTCATCTGTCATTATATCCAGTTCAGGATGAGGTGTGTAGCTGGCTAAAATCGGCCATGTTGCTCCTGGTCTACCTAGTGGACCGAGCCTGGTAATGTTTTTGTGATGTTTTAGGGCGGCTTTAAACCAGAGCTGATGCTCTTGGTATGTTAATGGAATTTCAATATCCTCGAAAGGAATGTATTCCTCTGGTAGATCATCTTCTTTGTAGAAGTGAAATGTTTGTGATGTTGGATTGCATTCCGGAAGTAGTACCCATGAATAGAATACCTCTGTCTGAAATGATTCATGTGCCTCTATCACGAAAACTGCTCTACCTCCTCTTGGCGATAGGCCATGTTTTATAAGTTTTAGAGTTATGGCTCTTCTTAAGTTTTGAGGGATGTGAACCACACCCTCCTCAGTTTCATTTAAACCTGTAAGGTTAAAACCTACTGCTTGGGCTGGATCAGCCGCAGCTCCACCGTTTCCGGTGTCATTGTCTCCGTCAGGCATTTTGTTTTTTGAAAAATGTAGAACAAGTTTCAAGGAAACAAAGATAAGGTGCACAATATTTTGGAACACTGTATCCTTCAACGTTGAGCAAACCAAACAGCTAATATATAGGGTGCTTCCCTATGTAGCCTTGGTGGATACCTAACCCTGCCCACTCCAGACGTCTTTTGGAGTATATGGGTAGGGGTCTCTGAGAGAAAATAGCACGGCTGAGTTACTCAGTATCTAACGTTGAATTACTGCCTAACCAAACCGTTGGGCGCCATGTAGTGTAGCTCCTATTTCCCTAATAGGCTCTGCGCATTGGAATAATATATCCTATAGGTTTGACATAGGACTAAGGTCGGTATGTGCCTATCGAGTATATTAAACTTAATTACTTGTGCCAGCTAGCTCAGAGGCCACTAGAAACTCCTTGACAACAAGAAGGGAGTAGTTTCTGGCAGCTGCAAAACATGACCAATATGTTTCCCTTTAGAATCAGAACGTCTCCCAGAGTCGTGGAAACACTAGATAACTATTTCACTCAGCTCAGTCGTGCATGCTTAGTTTTCCTCAGAGTTACACAGAAATAATAGACGGGTGTTTTCAATAAAAGATTTATTGAACAGTCTTGTTTCTGGTGTAAATATAATGTGCTGTTACGATCACAAGACAGTATGCGAGATAAATAATGTACAGGGTGAGCAGTAGAAATAAATAATACTGCGATAGCATTATCTTTTAGTACATATGCTGTTACATAAATAACACAGACTAAAAATGCGAGTACTCATACGATGCGGTGCTAAGCTAGTTCTACCCCAATGTACCTAACCTAACCTAGGTGTAGGACAAGGTATGAAGTAGGTGAAGTATTCCTTACTATGGTATACTAAGAGTATGTTAAGTCTAGTATGCCTAGTATGCCAAGAGTCCCTCTAGGTTCTTATCAGCTCCATACCTGAAGAATGAGAGAGGTTGGAATCTCTTTGCCAGACTCGAACTCCAACACCCGCAAGGGAAGTCAGATCACTGGAAGCTGGAAGCTGGGCTCTCTGCGTGCAGGGAATGGCAGCGTCTTTCTCAGTGCGTCAGGCCGGGATACGGGCTCCTCTGAAGTCGAGGTCTCCTCTAGTTTACAAGGGCTAGGGAAGGTATATTTATACCTGAGAGTACCTTAGGAATGTTAGCATTGACGTGAATTGGGTAGCGAAAGACGTCATGGATGAACCCCTAAGGAATAATGGTTCATGCATAATATATGAGGCCTTGAAGAAATCAATAGTCCTGGGCTAGGGAAACTCCCGCAGCCTAAGGGTCAGTTCTTCATGAACTCGTTGTGACGTTAGGGTGGACGGATGTCAGAGACCATGCCTGTATTTGGAGTGCACGGTTTAATACCTAAATAAGGCCTGGGATTCTATGCCTATATAAGGGCAGGGCGAATTGTGCCTATATAAGGACATGATATATGGAAAGCCCGTTATGGACACCCTAAGGAGAATACAACACCACTGCTTCTGCAGGCACCATCCGCACTTGACCGGTATGGAGTTTTGCTGCCCATTGCGCCTAATGAGGGAGCAAAACACCTGGAAGAGGTTTTCATGGTTCCTAGAGGTAAGCCCTGTCTCTTCACTGAGGTTTAAGATGCTAGACCCTCCAGTATCCCCCTTGCACCAATAGCCTGGGCTCCGTAACACTTGCAGCAACCAAATGCTTGTTGAGTGTCCTGCTGGGACACCATCACTGTCTAAGCGACTTGCATGACAAGGGACTTCAGGACCGATGAGGCTTCCACTAAGAGTGGCCCTGCTGTCTTGTTTTTCTCCCCTCTACAGGTCTAACCCCGAACCGTGAGAGCATCAAAACCAAGTAGCCAGCCAGCCAAACACCACAGCCCGGGTTCACGACAACCAACTGCACCCCCCATTCTCCAAAGACCCTCACAAGCTGAGCCCCCCTTTGGGTTCTACCAGACTTGTCCCTGAGTAACCCCTTGCAACCTATATTTTTAGGTGTCCTTTGACTTCAATGGTGTAGCGCTCAAGGCTACCAATCCAACCAGCAACTCTGCTCCAGGACATGCCAGGACAGGTGAACTAAAACTGTTGATGATTCTTTGGACCTTGGCCCCCTAGCACCTTAAGTTCCAAAGGGTAAGCCGAACTTCGACTACAAGCATATGTTTACAGTATATGTCTTTCCTCCATAGGATAACATTGCCACGTTTGAGACCTAAAAAACTGTTATTTGTGTAGTTTACTGTTTTCTTGTAAATTTCATAACTCCGAAAGTACTTACCTGATTCCGATGATCTTGGTCTCTAAAAATATATAAAAAGTCTATGTTATTTTTATAAATTGGTCTTGGATATCTTCTTTAGTGTGTGTACCATTTATTGACTCTGTGTCTGCAAAAAATGCCTGCTCTTAAAAAATATTTTTGCATTCATTTGCAATAGGGAAGGGGTCCCCTGGGGACCCCTTCCCATTTGCGACTGCATTGAAGTAGGTGGTAAATTGCGACTGTTTTGCGACCGCAATTGCGGTTGCAAAACAGTAATACATTGGTTTCAGAGTGGCAATTAGGAAGGGACGCCCTTGAAACACCCCTTCCTAATTGCGAGTCGCAAACGCTATTTAGCGAGTCGCAAATAAATTGCGACTCGCTAAATAGCATTTGTACATGGCCCTGTAGGGTTTTTGCATGCGCAAACGAGTCGCAGACCCGTTTGCGCTTGCAAAAATGGGTCGTACATCTGGCCCTATGTGCAGCAAGGGATACTTTTCTGCACAAAACCTATTCTGACCACAGCACAGGCACCCTTGCGTGTGTTAGAGTGCTTGCATTGGCACTAGGCTGCCACAAGTGTGGCAGCACAAGGAGAGAGCACAGGAGAGAGCACAAGTGTGCCCTATCCTAGGAGTTATAGTGCATTTTTGCTCTCTCCCTTTCACGCAACGCAGAGCAACAGGTTCCCTTGCTACATTGTATTACGTAAAAGTTTAGTAAATCTAGGCACAGGTGCGCAATATGATCTCTGGGCCTGATGCATTCTTTTAAATGTAAGTCAATAACTGTCAACTATCAATCTAAGGTTGAATTTAGAACTCCTTCCTAACTCAATATCTGATGCTTTGGTGGCTCATTGAATTTAAACAATAAATTTGATGTCTTGGGTTGCAAAGTGATACAATGTGGTTTAGTGTGATAAAAATGGCTACCCCACCATCAGCTCGCTGCCAATATTAATTTCTGTTTCTAAAAATATCAGCTGAAAGTGAAAATAATTTAGGAGGCTTTGTTCCAATAGCCACCAGACACCAACAGCCAGCCCCTACAGCTTCTTCGTGACATCAAACATTGTATTCTTCATGACTTAAGGAGAATCTGAACAGCGAAGAGGAGAACACATAGGGGCATATTCTCAAGGAGCCATCTCCGATTTATCGGCACTTTAGCGCCGCAAAAGTGGCGATAGACTTATCGCCCTATTCACAAGCTGGTGCAAACTGCAGACATTGCCAGTTTTCCTGCGATAGCTGCCGCAAAACACATCGTCACGGATGAAAGCGACAACTAACGCTAATGATATTCAGAGTAGGCGTTCCCGTGCAAAAACACACGAAAACACCACTTCGCGATATTCTCAACGACCAGCCAGATCAGCGATCCGAAAACAGGCGATAAGGCGCGTTAGCAGCAGGGATTCAACACCTGCCTTTTACTGGTGTTAAGCAGGACGACAACCTGCAGTATGAAAGGGAGCCCAGCCTAGAGCCACATCTGAAGACCAACAGATGCCATGGAGACAATGATCATGCAGCCTGGAGACCCAAGAGGGCCACAACACCCACCGCAACCACCACCCGGACCCTCCCCCCCAGGTCATGAAGTCCAGTAGTCAACGGTAGTGGAAAAACTGAACTTTATTACAAATACATAAAGAATAAGACGAAAAGCTCAGCCAACGCGTTCCATTCCCAACGGGGAACTTCACCAGGGCAACATGTGGATCCAATAAACTGCAAATGCTGCGGGAACTCCCCAATACCATTCCACATCCCGAAATCCGTAGTCAGAAACCTGTTGGAGAAATGGTGACAATGGTCAAGCATCCTCATAGTCACAAACGTAATCTGGTACAGTGTATTGCACTTGGACAAACCGGAATGCATACAGGTATGATGAATCCAGTACAAATATACTGTAACAGAAGCCTGTGTGCTTATAACCTCCGCAGGAAAGAAAAGGAAGGTTACGACCACACAAACATCTGATACGGTCTCATTATGCAGGATTCATCATACCTGTAAACATCATGGTTTGTATCATCTTGATACCCTTGCACCTTCACTTCCCCCACGCTGTGCATGAACAGCTGGAGACCATGCAAGGGAATTACACCATAGCTGCCTTACCGCACGTGTCGGGGCAATTGACTGTACACATGTACCACTTGTGCCCCCTGCCGACCCTGCACACAATCACTGCTACAGAAAGCACACGCATTCCATCAATGTGCAGGCAATAGTGGACCACCGGGGACAGTTCACCAATGTCGTCGCCAACTTCACAGGCAGTGTGCATGATACATACATCTTCCGACAGTCCATCATCAACCAGCGCTTCCAGGATGGCACCTATGGCAATGCACTGCTCATTGGTAAGTACTAACTGAACACACCACACACCTCAACTCCACAATCACACAACTCACAACTGTGGGAGAGCACAAGTAACAAAATCACATACAACATGCCAACCAACATGCCCAACTACCGGACACAACAACACAAGTAACCATGGTAACAGGGGCCAGACATGTAGACAAACCATCCACAAAGGCAGAGCCCCTCTGCCACACAGTTGCAGAATGTGGGGAGAGGTGGGAACCAAGAATGTGCAAAGGAGGCAAGTGACCCAGCAATAAGAAAGGACACAATGCCAAGTGTGGCGGAGATGTGCTGGACAGGCTGCAGTATGCAGAGCACAGACATGTCCATGTGGACATCTACTGCTGGTGTTTGCAGTGTAGTGGACAGTGGACGCAAACAGGTTACTCCCAGGCAGTGTGGAAGACCTTGGACATGTAGCCATGTGGTCCCCCTGTAAGCCTGAGCGGAGCGGCCTTGGCCGGCGTGATTTCGCGAATGAATAGCCCGGGGCCCTGGGCATGGTCCAGTTCCGGGATGGCCACCACAGTAACAACTGCGTGTGTCTCTGTGTCCGCCATATCGTGACCATAGGCCTACACACACGTGCCCGACCACATTCAAAGGCCGTATTCACACTGGAGACGAGGTGACTACGTCCAAAGCCAACCCGCGCACATCTCGTCAGCGCATGCAAGGTCGTGTCTGCCAGGGCCGCGCCCCCTACCCAGCCACGAGGCCGCCGCCGTGACCGGTGGTGCCTGCACGATCCTGTGCGCCTGCTGCACCCCAGCCCTGGTCCGCAGACCGGTCCGCCGCCCAGCGATGACTGCCCGCCCCTGCGCACCCAGTCCTCAATGCTCACCTGCTGCCACCGGCGTGTCTCCAAGAGGGCCCTCCACGTTAACCCTGGGCAAAGCACTACGCTACGCTCGCGTAGTTTGCGAAGTTTGCGCTACTTCGCACAATGCGAATTGCACGTAGCACAGTGCAAACACGCGTAGCGTAGCGCAGCGGTCATTTTTTGCTTGCTCGCGGTCCTCAACGTCAAGTTGGCGACCGCGAGCAAGCAAAATGACATCCCGGCGAGACTTTTTCTCGTTCGCGATCAGCAACATCAAGTTGCCGATCGCGAGCATGGAAAATAAACCTCCCGGCGAGATTCTCAACGCGGGGAGGTCAGGTTTCTCATTGCGAGTGGTCGCGTATGCTCGCGACCGCTCGCGATGAGAAACTACCAGTCCGCGTTGAGAAGCTGCCGCTCGAGTAAAAATCTACTCGAGCGGCAGTAAAAGACAGCTCGCACTGTGCAAGATGCCGTTTTCAATGATTGCACAGTGCGGACAAGCATCCGGCACTGTGCAATGATTGCGAACAGTGCACTACGCAGTTCGCGTAGTGCTACGCGTAGCTCGCGTAGTGCAAACTGCACTTTGCGTAGCTTCGCGTAGCGCTACTTCGCGAACTACGCCCAGGCTTACTCCACGTGCCGGTGCAACCTCCTCAGCCGATAGCTGGATTCCGCGCCACAGGCCCCCAGCGCACCCTGCGGCACCGCACCGCGGAGTCATGTGTGTGCTGACTGCTGCCTGCACATACCCTGCGGTCCAGCAGGGCTCACAATTCAAATCGAGTCTTGATTTGTTGGACGCTGTATCGAGGCCAATGCATCATCGCAGGCTGCACACCCGCTCAGCTCTTCAGGTGGGCCAAACTCTGTGCACCTCAAGTCATCGCCACGTGGCGGTAGGCCCGTGCAGGACGCAGGCCATCGGGTGCCATTAACTCAGTGCAACGCAAGTCATCGCCACGTGGCGGTAGGCCCGTGGGGACGCAGGCCATCGGGTGCCACTGACTCAGTGCAACGCAAGTCACCGCCACATGGCGGTAGGCCCGTGCCGGACGCAGGCCATCGGGTGCCACTAACTCTGTGCAACACAAGTCACGGACCCTTTATGATTGAGTTCCGTGGATGCGGACGCCATCATGTCACCTACGGCAGTGGGGGATGTGCTGTTTTGGGCCCCTTTTATTGGCAGGGTCACATGTCCCGTGACGCCTGTGCTGGATGGGTGTGGTGTGGGTGTAAACCAGCCCTCAGGGAGTGGCTGTGGCATGCTGACAGCTAGACCAGTGACCAGCAGATCCCTACAGGGAAGACCTGGGACATGTAGCTGTGTCGTCACCCCCTGTGAGCATAAGCGGAGTGGGCTGGGCTGGCGTATGCCAGTCCAGCGTAGGGGTGTGAACAATGAGCCCGGGGCTCAGGGCGTGTTTCAGTTCTGGCCTGGACAAGGAAGTAACCAATGCGTGTGTCTCTGTTGTAGTGTCTGCGCCACCCAGACCGCAATCGGCAATGTTGCACCCTGTGACCCAAGCCCCACAACATGTGCAAAATGGAGGTGAGGGGGAATCAGTGGCCCTACATTCATCCATACTGTCATACTTGAAGGATCATAGACATGACACATCTGTGTGAATTTGAATGTTTTATTCACATTCAGTGGAGTGTTGCAGCTGGATCAGTACAGGGCCATGCACACCCCACTTGACATTGTTGCCCCGTGGAGGGCCAGCCAGAGTCCATTAGTGAAGGCCAAATTCATCGGAAGAGGAAGAGTTCAGTCCGCAGTCTGATTGCTGTGTCATTGGTAACCAAACAGAATATGGCAGTCCATGTCGAGGTCCAAGGTGAGTGCCGCAGAGTGTATCGGGGGACAGTGGAAGGTGATGATGCAAAGGGCCGAACCAAGCTGAAACAGGCCATATGGATGAGATTAATGCTACCACTTCCTCATTACCACAATGGCAGTCTCATCCACATCATCGTCCTCTGATGTGTGATGTGCCTCACCTGTGGGTGGTGGTGTTTCGGCTGCAGCACTGTGTGGCACTGACACATCAGGGGCCGGAGGTGGATTGTCGGCCACACTGTGTGGCAGTGACACATCAGGTGCCGGAGGTGGAATGTCTGCCGCACTGTGGGGCACTGACACATCAGGGTGCGGAGATGTGGATGGTGTAGGAGCAGCAGCATTCATCTGCGCCAGGCCTTGTGGCAGCAATGCCATGGTGAGGATCTGCAGGGCATGGAAGATCCCAGCTACATCTCGCTGATGTGCAGCCATGGCAGCCATCCTTTCTGCCTCCATCCGCACCATGTCCTCCATGAGCCTCCGCATGTGTCCCAAATCCCGGCTGAGATCGCTGGAGCCACTCTGACTAGACAGGTGTTCTTGTCTCCGAGTCATGACTCCAGCGATGTCAGCCATGGCTCATTGGAGACCATGGAGCGGACTGTGGGTGTCCGTTAGGGACTGTAAGTGGTTCCTGATGGGACGTAGACACCCATGGATGGCATCTAGTTTGGCTGCCATGAGTTCGAATCCCACCCGCACCTGCTCAGCCATCTCCTTCTGGCCCTCCAACACACAGCATTGAAATGCGATGTGTTGGTCGTGAGGATCCTGGGAGACAGCCGGGGTGGTGGGTGCTTCCTGCTGTGTGGTCTGTGCAGGGGGTGGGGTCTCCTCGATGCAGCTGGGCTGCCCTGCTCCTGGGGGTGGGGTGCGGAAGCTGTCATGAGCTCTTGGAGGGCGTCGGTGTCGAAGGTGGGGAGGTCCTCCTCGTCATCAGTGAGGAGGTGTTCGGTCTGCTCTGCAGGAGGTGATGATTCTCCCTCTGCAATGTAAAGGGGAGATGCAGTTTAACAGTGTGTTCCATGTGGTGAGCAGTCAAAATATCGAAATAAATATATCGACTAACAAAAATATCAATTTTTATATATCTATGGTATAAAATATCGAAGTATTTAATATCGATTGTCAAAATATCGTTATGTGGAAATATCGTCAAAGTATCATATATGGTTATTTTTTTATGTGTTTGTGAAAGTATAATATTTAAATAATGTTAAAAAAAAATAATGTGTAGAATATTTTTTAGGAGCGGAATGTTGGGTTTATAGGGGATAAGAGTGGGGAGTGTTTTAAAAATATGGGTAAATATATATTAATAATTTTAAATTTAGAATTTTTTTTTTTAAATGTGAATTTAGAAATTAGAAATAATTTTTTAGGAGCGGGATGTTGGGTTTATAGGGGATAAGGGTGGGGAGTGTTTGAAAAATATGGGTAAATGTATATTAATAATTTTAAAAAAAATGAAATTTAAATTTCGAATTTATAAATATTTTTTAGGAGCGGGATGTTGGGTTCATAGGGGATAAGGGGGAGTGTTCTTAAATAATTATTCAATATTTATTTGAAAGTCATACGTAAGGAATTTAAAATATAAATATAAAATGTAATTTAAATTTTAAATTTTAATGAGAGTGAAACTGTGTTTAAAGGGGAGAAGGGTGTGTTGTGTTATAAATAAAATATATAAAAAAATATAAAAGTAAAATATTTCATTTTAAGTTATATTTTTAATATTGGGATGTTGGTTTTAGAGCTGTTATATAACTGAAGTAATTCAAAAATTATTAAATTATAAGATATGTTTTTTTCATCCAAGTTTTGTAGTGTTATACTGTTTGTAGTGTTATTATTTAAGTAATCTAGTGTATAGTTTATTATTTATATAATTTGTAATTTAAATGTAATGTGAATAGTAAGTTAATTACATGTAAGTTCACAAGAACTACTTAATTTGATAGTAATTGGTTTGGAAATAGTAAATAAATTAAGTTTAGTGTCCAGCACCTACCTCAATTTAATTCTGACTGGAGTGGAAATAGTAAATTAATTAAGTTTAGTGTCCAGCACCTACCCCAATTTAATTTTGACAGGAGTGGGAATAGTAAATTAATTAAGTTTAGTGTCCAGCACCTACCCCAATTTAATACTGACTGTAGTGGGAATATTAAATTAATTAAGTTTGCTGTCCAGCACCTACCCCAATTTAATTCTGATTGGAGTGGGAATAATAAATTAATTAGTTTTAGTGTCCAGCACCTACCCCAATTTAATTTGTATTGGAGTGGGAATAGTAAACTAATTAAGTTTAGTGTCCAGCACCTACCCCAATTTAATCCTGATTGGAGTGGGAATAGTAAATTAATTAAGTTTAGTGTCCAGCACCTACTCCAATTTAATTTGTATTGGAGTGGAAATAGTAAATTAATTAAGTTTAGTGTCCAGCACCTACCCCAATTTAATCCTGAGTGGAGTGGGAATAGTACATTAATTAAGTTTAGTGTCCAGCACCTTCCCCAATTTAATACTGACTGGAGTGGGAATAGTAAATTAATTAACTTTAGTGTCTAGCACCTACCCCAATTTAATTCTGACTGGAGTGGGAATAGTAAATTAATTAAGTTTAGTGTCCAGCACCTACCCAATTTAATCCTGACTGGAGTGGGAATAGTAAATTAATTAAGTTTAGTGTCCAGCACCTACCCCAATTTAATTTGTATTGGAGTGGGAATAGCAAATTAATTAAGTTAGTGTCCAGCACCTACCCCAATTTAATCCTGACTGGAGTGGGAATAGTAAATTAATTAAGTTTAGTGTCCAGCACCTACCCCAATTTAATTTGTATTGGAGTGGGAATAGTAAATTAATTACGTTTAGTGTCCAGCACCTACCCCAATTTAATACTGACTGTAGTGGGAATATTAAATTAATTAAGTTTGCTGTCCACCACCTACCCCAATTTAATTCTGACTGGAGTGGGAATAATAAATTAATTAGGTTTAGTGTCCAGCACCTACCCCAATTTAATTTGTATTGGAGTGGGAATAGTAAACTAATTAAGTTTAGTGTCCAGCACCTACCCCAATTTAATCCTGATTGGAGTGGGAATAGTAAATTAATTAAGTTTAGTGTCCAGCACCTACTCCAATTTAATTTGTATTGGAGTGGGAATAGTAAATTAATTAAGTTTAGTGTCCAGCACCTACCCCAATTTAATCCTGAGTGGAGTGGGAATAGTACATTAATTAAGTTTAGTGTCCAGCACCTTCCCCAATTTAATACTGACTGGAGTGTGAATAGTAAATTAATTAACTTTAGTGTCTAGCACCTACCCCAATTTAATTCTGACTGGAGTGGGAATAGTAAATTAATTAAGTTTAGTGTTCAGCACCTACCCAATTTAATCCTGACTGGAGTGGGAATAGTAAATTAATTAAGTTTAGTGTCCAGCACCTACCCCAATTTAATTTGTATTGGAGTGGGAATAGCAAATTAATTAAGTTTAGTGTCCAGCACCTACCCCAATTTAATCCTGACTGGAGTGGGAATAGTAAATTAATTAAGTTTAGTGTCCAGCACCTACCCCAATTTAATTTGTATTGGAGTGGGAATAGTACATTAATTAAGTTTAGTGTCCAGCACCTACCCCAATTTAATACTGACTGGAGTGGGAATAGTAAATTAATTAAGTTTAGTGTCCAGCACCTACCCCAATTTAATTTGTATTGGAGTGGGAATAGTCAATTAATTAAGTTTAGTGTCCAGCACCTACCCCAATTTAATACTGACTGAAGTGGGAATAGTAAATTAATTAAGTTTAGTGTCCAGCACCTACCCCAATTTAATTCTGACTGGAGTGGTAATAGTAAATTAATTAAGTTTAGTGTCCAGCACCTACCCCAATCTAATTTGTATTAGAGTGGGAATAGTAAATTAATTAAGTTTAGTGTCCAGCACCTACCCCAATTTAATTTGTATTGGAGTGGGAATAGTACATTAATTAAGTTTAGTGTACAGCACCTACCCCAATTTAATTCTGATTGGAGTGGGAATAGTAAATTAATTAAGTTTAGTGTCCAGCACATATTTTAATTTAATGGTGACTGGAGTGGGAATAGTAATTTAATTAAGTTTAGTGTTTCGTATGTAAATTGTATTTATGTAAAGTGGAGTTGTTAAAGAAATTTGGGATTAATTACAATTATAAAATCTTATAAATATATTTATACATTTTTAATTAGTATAAACATATACATTTAAAAAACTTGTGTATGAATTTATTAAAGAATAAAATATATACTATGATACATTGTATAATATATTCTAATTTATATAAAGATATATAAAACATTTTTTTATAAAAATATGAAATGGTAGACAATAAACTAGACATAATAATTTTGTAAAATATTTATTATGAAGAAAAGATAGTATGTAAATGAAAGTAACATGTTTTATTACATATAAAAACAATAAATGACAAAATAATAATTGTACTTTATTGCAGAAATAATATAAAAGTATTTTTTAAATAATTATAGTACAAAAATAAATTATACATATTTCTGTACATGAATTCATTTTTTAATATATTTGTAAATACATTTTTGATACAACATCATGTACATTTAGAAACATTTTGATACATTTCTAAATATAACATTCTTTTTGAAAATATTGTGAATAATTGTTTTGCTTTATTAATATTTTTTCATATTATCACATATATTGCTAATATTTTAAGAAAATAAATGTTAAACATTTCTAATGTAATTGAGAGAAGTAAGTATTTTTCTTTTTACAATCATATAATACATTTAAATTACTAATATTATTTTATTAAATATTAATATGAATAATTATTACATAAGTTTTACATTGTAAGTTTTTTGTACAATGTATATTTTTACAATAACATAAAAAATGTTGTACAGTTTTAAATATATTTTTTCAACATATTTTGCCTTTTATGGAATTATAATAATAATTATTATATGTGTTATAATATTTATTATTATAATTTTACAAAGTTTTAAAGTAATGCAATACATTTAAAAAAACATCTTATTTTTAGTAATTAAATTAAATACAATAACAATAATAATATGTGAAAACAAATTTTTATTAATTAAAATGTATTAATTTGCTATGTTTAGAGCTGCCATATTTGTTTGGGTCTTCTATTTTGTAACCGCACGCTGTTGTTTTGGGTCATTTGGAAGGGGAGAAGTTCGCAGTTGGAAGCTGCTTCACGTCGAGCAAGGTAAGATTTAATTTCTTTACTTTAACTATATTTTACAGTTATTTTGAAGGTATAGTATATTTAGAAGGGCCGATTCCGATTCGGGACGGAAATCTCACCGACCGAATCGGACCCTACTAGCCCGACCGAACGAGTACGATGCGCACTTATGCTATCGGACTCGATTCGGTCGGACTCCCATTGAAGTCAATGGGAGCCGGTCGTACAACGCGTACGCGGGCTCCCATTGACTCAATGGGTGCGAGGCGAACAAGGGCGCCCCTACAGCGGGTACGCGGCGAGGCGACTCGCGCCGTACATGCACAGGTAGGGGGGACCATGGAGTCCCCCTGTGTGCGACTCGCGCGGCTACGCTTACAGGGGGGTCCGACACGGACCCCCAAAGTGCGGCTCCGACTGCTCTTTGGAGCCGGACTGCGCGAGTCGGTCGGACTGCTCGAGGCGCGCATCGTACTTACCCAGCCGGGGAACGTCTCCATTGCGCGGTGCGAGTCGTGTCCGTGCGAGTCGGTCGGATCGGTGGGTCCCGCGAACGAGTCGGTCGGCGATTTCGCGAGCGCACGCATCGTACTCGCTTGCCCGGACGCACGTACGAATCGGTCGGGAAATAGGGCTCCGAATCGGATCCGGTTAAGCCGAATCCGATTCGGTGCCCTACCGGCCGTGATCGGAATCGACCCCATAGTGTTTAGAGATTTGTTACTGATGTTATGATGTTTTATACGCAATAGTTAGGTATAGACTGTTTATCGCGATTTACGTAATAGAGGCCTAGTCAGAAAGGTAAAAATTAAAGTATTTAATGTGTTTATTTTGATAGTACAATGTTAGTAGTAATGTTATAAAGTGAATTATGTGTTGTTTTGTGTGGGTGGGAATGTTTCTATGTTTATTTCCTAGGTTTTAATTTAAAGAAGTTTTGGCTGACGGAAGATTGCGTTTTTTTTATTATGGAAGTATATATTAGTTTTACAAGCTAATATTTTATATACACATACATAATTTTTCGGTTTTCCTGGAGCGTTTCTTTTTTTTAAATTATTTTCGGGTTTTTGATGGTTTCCAGATTGTGGATTTATTGATAGAGGATTAATTTTTTACTACAGCTGTATTTTTCAATTTTTTTGGGTGGAAACATTTTAAGGATATTTTATTCAAACCTCTCTGGATTATTTTACAAGTTGTGGCATTTTGAATCAACAACAACAAACACAGTAAGTTAAAGAAAATTATTTAATTGTGGGAGGTAAATAATGTTATGTTTTATTGTTGTTATGTTTTATTTTCTCACATATATAATTAATGTGTGTAAAGATATTATATTTTACTATTAATAATATATTACTAACATTAATTAAAAATGTGAGATAATAATTAATAATTTTTAGATATTGCTATGAAGTAAAAGAAATGTGTTATTAATTTAAATGTTGTGGATGCTTTATAGTAGGCTTTTTGCAATCATTTCTAGGTACTCTAGGCCTCTTGTACTAGGATATAGTTTTACTTGCTCTTGAAGGTATTGGTACATTTGTTTTGTTTGTTTAGAGGTTTTTGGTTTTAGTTGCGTGATAGATTGCTCCATTCAGAGTTCCTGATAGCTTTGTTCTTTTTGTAGTGATGTTATTTGTTTGTGAAGTGTTGGTCTGACTTTTCCTGTGCTTTGTTGGAAGGCATTATGCCATCCTTCAACAGCGTTATTAGTTTTAGCTTGTTGGTTAAGTGTGCTAGTATATACGTTCCACCAGGGAATTTGAAATTTGGGTTGTCGCCTATGGCCAGATCTATGTAATCTGCCAACCCAGGTGTCCTCGAAGTAGTCCAAGATTGGACTTAATTGTTGCTCATGTTGTTGATAAAAAGGGCTTTCTAGTAGCAAATTGTAATGTTCAGCAACATCTATTACAGGTACATAGGCTAATGCAATGAGTTGTTTAATTTGAAATTGAAAAGTTGTGTTAGTTGCATACTCTATGCTGAGGGTAGATTTTGGAGGTGCCTCCATAAGCATTGATTAAAATGGTAATAACACCCTTAAATAGAGGTATGTGGGTATGTTTTGAGTATAGCATTTATCATAGATTGTTCAAAATCTATAATAATTTTTGTGGGGAAATAATCATTGGTCTCCTGTTTAATTTTATTTAGGATTTCTATATAGGTTGCATTGTGTTTGTTAGTCAGCAAGGCGAATATAAAGGGAATTTTGCAATTGTGATGTACTCCATGGATAGTATAGAGTTGGAAGAATGGTTTGGGACTTATTGAGAAAGTAAAAGACACACAATTGATGGACGGAATGCAGAACAAATCAAAACATTCACCCCCAGTCAAGAGATCTGGGTTAAATCCATCATTCTTTTGCTCACCATGCCACCCCAGTTTAGACCTGGCCATATGCAAATCAGTCTTGACCCTGTGCCTCATGGGAACAGTCCAGTCCGAACTGCCAAGCCAGGTCCTCCCTGGACCAGAAACAAGCATCCTAGGACCGGTTTCGGGGTTTCACCCCTCTTCAGCCAGGATAGCTTGATTCCAGTGGCACAGTGAGTCCAGGACCCACGTCTGGGCATACCTGGCGCACTTAGGGCGAGAAAGCAAAAGACACACAATTGATGGACGGAATGCAGAACAAATCAAAACATTCACCCCCAGTCAAGAGATCTGGGTTAAATCCATCATTCTTTTGCTCACCATGCCACCCCAGTTTAGACCTGGCCATATGCAAATCAGTCTTGACCCTGTGCTTCATGGGAACAGTCCAGTCCGAACTGCCAAGCCAGGTCCTCCCTGGACCGGAAACAAGCATGCTAGGACCGGTTTCGGGGTTTCACCCCTCTTCAGCCAGGATAGCTTGATTCCAGTGGCACAGTGAGCCCAGGACCCACGTCTGGGCATACCTGGCGCACTTAGGGCGAGAAAGCAAAAGACACACAATTGATGGACGGAATGCAGAACAAATCAAAACATTCACCCCCAGTCAAGAGATCTGGGTTAAATCCATCATTCTTTTGCTCACCATGCCACCCCAGTTTAGACCTGGCCATATGCAAATCAGTCTTGACCCTGTGCCTCATGGGAACAGTCCAGTCCGAACTGCCAAGCCAGGTCCTCCCTGGACCGGAAACAAGCATCCTAGGACCGGTTTCGGGGTTTCACCCCTCTTCAGCCAGGATAGCTTGATTCCAGTGGCACAGTGGCACAGTGGCACTTATTGAGAAGGTACCATCCATCATCCATACTTCAGCTTGCTGAAGTTTTACTAAATTGAGTGCTGTACCAAACATTATTATTCTCTTTTCATTACTTTTATTATCGTAGAGAATAAATGGTTCCTTATTGTAAGTAATAGACAGTTCTGGGGTAATTATTATTTCATCAAAAGTTTTAGGACTTGGTGTGGGAGTTGTTGTTGCCCTTTTTGTACGTGCTATGGTCCTTTTTAATGAAACAATGGATGGCATTTGTCCAGTTGCTTCTTTGGGGATGGTAGGCAGCTGTTCTTTTAGAATTGCACTTGTTGGTCTTTGAGAGCTTGTGCTAGCCTCTTTAATAGTTTCTAGTGCACCCCTAACTTCAATCTCTGTAACATTAGGAGGGTGATTATGTTCTCTGGTGTATAGTACAGTTGCTTCTCTGGTAGTAGCACGCCCATAACATTTATTGGAATAATATTTCGAACATTTCCAATTCACTTTAAGCCCAGTTTGTTTCTCCTGGGTGTACACATATCCCATATAACACAATAACATTTTGCCTTTTTGTAATGTAATGAATTGTGTACCTTCTGTCATTGTGATGTTGAGAAATCTACAATAAATGCATATAAGAAATATTAAAATTATTGTTATAGACTTAGGGGTCGATTCCGATTCGGGCCGGAACTCCTCCGACCGAGCCGGACCCGGAGAGATTTCCGACCGAATCGGACCCGTGCAGTCCGACCGAACGAGTACGATGCGTCCGTATGTTATCGGACTCGAGTCGGTCGGACTCCCATTGATGTCAATGGGAGCCGGTCGTACAACGCGTACGCGGGCTCCCATTGACTCAATGGGTGCGAGTCGGACAAGGGCGCCCCCTACAGCGGTTACGCGGCAAAGCGATTCGCGCCGTACACGCACAGGTAGGGGGACCCATGGGTCCCCCTGTGTGCGACTCGCGCGGCTACGCGTACAGGGGGTCCGACACGGACCCCCAAAGTACGGCTCCGACAGCTCTTACGAGCCGGAGTGCGCGGCTCGGTCGGACTGCTCGCGGCGCGCATCGTACTTACCCGGCCGGGAAACGTCTCCATTGCGCGGTGCGAGTCGAGTCCGAGCGAGTCGGTCGGAGCGGTTCGAGCCGGGAGCGAGTCGGTCGGAGCGGTCGGGACGCCCGGACGAGTCGGTCGGCGATTTCGCATCGTACTCGCTCGGCCGGACCCGCGTACGGTTCGGTCGGGAAACAGGGCTCCGAATCGGATCCGGTAAAGCCGAATCCGATTCGGAGCCCTACCGGCCGAGATCGGAATCGGCCCCTTAATCTTTAAAAATAAAACATTTTTAATAATATACTTACAAAGTTCGTATGTAGATGCTTGAAAATGATGTTTTCTTTTCTTCTGTGTTAAATATTCTTAAGTCCTTTTTTATTCTGGGGAGAAAAAAGTAGATATTACTATTCGACACACAGCATTTTAAAATGGGGTCGGTTGTTGTTTTTTGGGATGGTTTTTGGGTTTGCCTGGGTGTTTTACAGGTTTACTTAATGCATTTTTACTTACTTTAGTAGGTAGATTGTTTTAATGGTATCCTCTGTAATTTTGTTGTTGTGTTTCAGTTGTCTGTAGGGGAAATATAAAATAGAATAAAGATATAAATTATTCATTTGAGGATGTAAGTTTAGTTTTTTCAGAACATTACTTTAAGTGTTATTTAGTATATTTTATTTTACTTACTTTTAGTAGATTTATAAATGTTTTGGGTTGATGATGTTCTTGAATTTGGTAGAAAACCAGCAGAGTTTCGCCTTCTTTAGTCTTCTTGGTTTGAGGTGTAAAATAAGAGTAATATTTGTTGCTTTTTATATTGTTTTGTAAATTGTTAGTTTAATTTCATTGGTAGGTTTTAATATTGTGTGTTTTCATTGGTTCATTTATATTCTTTTAATTGTTTTGCAAGTTGTTTTCCTCATATGGAAAACGCTAATTGAGAGTCTGTTTTTTTCTGTTTACAAATATTTGTTTGTGTGTTATAATATATATGAAGTGTAAGAAAATTATTTTATATGCTGAAAGTGTATATGTATTAATTTTTTTAATAGTGTATTTTATATTTTTATTTTTGTAATGTATTTATTCTTGTAAAAAAATATGTGTTTAATTTAATTTGATATGAAATGTATGTTTAGGTATTTATTTGTATTTATGATGTTTAATTTTGTATGTTATCTAAAGTTTAGGAAAGTCGATAATTTGAAAATAACAATATTTTTGCTGTCGATATGCTTGTGGTCGATATTGTAGACATAGGGGCCGATTCCGATTCAGGCCGGAAATCTCCCTGACCGAGCAGGACCCGGAGAGATTTCCGACCGAATCGGACCCTAGCAGTCCGACCGAACGAGTACGATGCGTTCGCATGCAATCGGACTCGATTCAGTCGGACTCCCATTGAAGTCAATGGGAGCCGGTCGTACAACGTGTACGCGGGCTCCCATTGACTCAATGGGTGCGAGGCGAACAAGCGGGTACGCGTCGAAGCGACTCGCACCGTACATGCACAGGTAGGGGGGACCCATGGGTCCCCCCTGTGTGCGACTCGCACGGCTATGCGTACAGGGGGGTCCGACACGGACCCCCAAAGTGAGGCTCCGACTGCTCTTTGGCGCCGGACTGCGCGAGTCGGTCGGACTGCTCGAGGCGCGTATCGTACTTACCCGGCCGGGGAACATCTCCATTGCGCGGTGCGGGTCGTGTGCGCACGAGTCGGTCGGAGCGGTTGGGTCCCGCGAACGAGTCGGTCGGCGATTTCGCGAGCGCTTGCATCGTACTCGCTCGCCCGGACGCACGTACAAATCGGTCGGGAAAGAGGGCTCCGAATCGGATCCGGTAAAGCCGAATACGATTCGGTGCCCTACCGGCCGAGATCGGAATCGACCCCATATAGTGTATGTATTTAAATGAAGTTCGATATTTTTTAAAACGATAATAATGTGTACGATATTTTTGATGTCGATATATTTGAAGATCGATATTATGGTTTCGATATTATTGTTGTTTTTTATATAAGTATGTAGTGTCGATATTATTGTTAGCGATAATTTTGTGTCGATAAAAATGTACGTCGATATTGTGTCTGTCGATATTATGTCAGTGATTCGTTCCATGTATGTTCACGCATTGGCCAAGTTTCCAAACAGACTGCATGACAATGTACATTGTGACTGTTTAGGAGGAGCTGCCTATTTGAAGCGGGACAGTGGACATTTGTGCACCATCAGGGATGTGGGGTTGTACTTGTCCATTATCATGTCACAGTTTCCTGCTATGCCAAATGTGAATGGCCAGTTTCTACACACAAGCGGCAGCAGTTGTGTCCTCTGTTCTGTTGTGAATGTTTTGCAGTTTGTACCACATTGTTGGCAATGTTGATGTGCTCTGATTCTTGTGTGTGTGCTGCATTGTGGGAGAGTCACCCCTGCAGCTCAGACTTTGCTTGGCCTTCTCCCTTTCAGTGACACTTGCATTGTCAGTGGGGCTCACGGATCCGCAGCTTTGCTGGGTTCAGCACATGTGCATGGGTTTGTTGTGAGATTGGTGATGTGTGGGGAGGGCCCCCTCTGGGCACATTGTGGACGGGGGACTACTTGCTGTTTCTTTGTGTGCTGCAGTATGGCAAAGAGATCAGGGACATGATCCAGAGTCATTGTGATTGTGCAGTGTGCTATACTTCATTGTGCATGTGTGCCATTGTGCCCATCTCTCCACGTCCCCCCAGTCCCTGGTGGTTACTCACCCTGTTGCTGTTGTGTCAGGTCATGTTGAGCAGTGTCCGGTCCCCCGACTCCTGCCACTGTCTCCACACTGATGACTGTGGACACCATTTCCTCCATCTCATCAGCTCCTCCTGTGGCGCAGGACTCCCACCCCCAGTCTGCATTGCTGCTTTGCAGTTGTTTGCGAGTTTCAGCTTGGTTTTGCGCTTCACATCATTCCAGCGCCTCTTGACCTCGTCCATTGTCCTCCTCAGCACTCCGACTGCATTCACCTTGTCCACGATGGACTGCCATGTTCCATTTTTTGTTGCCAATGACACAGTGGAGGTGACGAACAGTTGTTGATGGTGTTCTATCACCTCCGTAATCAGGATCCTGTTTTCCTGCGGACTGAACCGCGTCTTCCTCTTCTTCTTCTCCTTGCCCTTCCCTGACCCCTAGGTCCCAGGCTGATCCTCCGTGGGGCTTGTGGGGTTCGGGTTGTCCTCTGTACTTGCTCCGGCTACCTCCATTGTGCTTCACAGTTGTTGTTTTTTTTGCAGCTTTTATGGTGATTTTTTCCGCCTGACGTGGGAATTGCAAGCCTGGCGCTGGTTGTCGCCGATTTTTCTATCGCGGTTGGGCCCATCGCAACTTTTTTCACATTCGGGTTTCCTTTTTTATCGCCATCGCGGTAGTTGTATCGCGGACATTTGAGGCATTATCGGGAAACTATCGCATGTTACCGCCGTGTTGAGAATACGACGTTGACACAGAGTTATTTTCCCGCGATAGACGGCGAAATGAAAAATTGCGTTAGCCTATTTTGGCGATGTTTATCGCACGTTCTTGAGAATATCCCCCATACTCTGTACACTTTACAAAAGCTTTGTACACTGTGAATTCACTATCAAATATTTAAAAAAGGGCATGCACTGCACGCCCTCCATCTGCTCATTTTTCAAAACCTAGTAACCATGTGCTTCATCTAAGTCTATCTAATTCTGTGGTATTTGAAGAAAGTGCTTGTGCTTTGGTGAGAATATTATTCCTAGAATCTTCCTTGGCCCTTACAACATTACAATACCATGTTTTGGAAAAATCATGACTCTTTCATTAATTTCATTTCAATGTTCATAATTTTTACACCCCAGACTTTGTCACTTAATTCCATTTTCGTAAAGTGTATTCAAGTACAAACTCATTGAACATATCTATTTCTCACAGCTACATTTCAAATATGGATGGTGAGTTAATGGACAGCTTGACATATGCAAATTCCCTTAATACTAGGAACCACTGATCACTGTTTTAAGACAAAGCCTGCTAGGCCTTGCCTAAAAACCTCCCGAGACTCAACAACATTGACAACAATGTTTCAACATGTCAAATTTGCTGTATGCAGGCTAAGCATCAACACCAACTGCCTCATTTTAAGGTTTCTGGTATGTTGGGTAGTAACACTGCACGTGTTAAATACTTATACCATTGAGAGTCTACCCACAAACTGCAATTTGTAGTATGTTTTGTAGTTCTACAAAAGCACAACAAACAATCTACAAAATACTATTTACAAATTTATGTGCTGAGTTTATGTCTTCAACTCTCCTATCATTTTCTGTTTGGAGATCTCCGCTGAACCCTGGAGTCTCCACAACACAGTCTTGGTATCAGCTCAACATCCTGTGAGTATGGGCAAATCACTTAATCTCCCCATACCTAAAAAAAAAAAAAAATGAATGTGTCCTTCTGTAATGTGCTCATGTAAAGCGCTCCAATAACTTCGGGTCAAGTTCAAGCTATATAAAACTGCAAAAAAAAAGTATGTGTTTAGTAGTAAATGTGAGAGGGACGGGGGAACCGCTGGAAAATGGGTAATACTTACTAATAAAGAGTGGGGAAATGGAGATGAGTAAAGATGGGTTCATGGAGGGTTAGAGATGGGTTTAGGAAGGCACATGTACACACCCACAAAAGAGTTAGTCCATTACTATTCACAAACGGCCCTTCTAAAGTTTCTGCAGCCAAAAAGGGAGCCAAAATGGTAGTGAATTACTCTATCTTAACCACTGGTACTCCAACACCCTCCCATAGAAATCAATGGAGGCTGAAATTTAAAATAAAACTCCATAGAGAATAATGCAAAATGTAATTATTAAAAATAGTTAAAAACATAAATAATTATAATTCAATGTTAAAAAAGTAAAAAACTACTTATTTGTTATTTAATTCTAAATTACTTTTAATTACAATACGTAATGCAAAATATCAAATGTACTTGTTTACTTACTATGTATGTGTGTGTAGTATTTATGTATATGTATGCACACACACATAAATATACATATATATATATATATATATATATATATATAAATATATATATATATCGATACATCACCGTATATCGCTTTGAGTCGTTCAAAACAACAGATCCGGACCACAGTATAGTGCAAAATCCATTATTCAGTGCAAGACAGCATAACGTGTTTCAGCTCTCATGGGAGCCTTGATCACATGACAAAGTTCAGCGTTATCATTGGTATATTTAAAGTGATTGGTGCAAGTGTGGCTACGTTCACTTATGCAAATAGCGCTATAGACATAGAAAAGCGTTACTGTTACAGATTTGGTGATATGCAAAGTGATAAAATTTGATAAAAGCATAGCCATAAAAATTCATAATCATGTAATTTGTTTCTGGTTAATACCATTAGCTTTGCTTCGAATGCAATAAATTAAGTTTATTGCTCATATCACTATCCCTTAGTGTATTTATATCTAGTCCTGTCCTTGCGTATATCTGCATATAAGTTTTCAAAAGTGCTTAGTATGTTTAAAGTGCTTTGTGCTAAATCACCCAATTCCCTAAGTGTATAAGTAATATCTTAGTTGAAACAGTTGTTCTTATTTTCATCTCTGTTGTTATTGCAGGCGAGCCTCCATGACTCTGTTTCTATGTCAATACTGGAGCCCCAGTGCTTTGACATGTGTTGTAAGTGTTTGAAGTGGAGCTTGATCAAATTATTTAATGTCAATTCCTGATTCAAATGAAGCATTTAAGGTTCAATCCAATTGTATAGGTCAGACTTCTTTATAACGGTATGAATACCAATAGACCCTTTCATTTATCTAATGTGTGCGGGTTAATTTACTGTTCTTACAAATGCTATCATTTGATTATCGTATTAATTATGCATCAGATAAAGTGCAAGTGCTATTTATCTCATTAGGTTACCTGCATAGCTTGTGCAAATTGGCATCGATGTATTGATAATAAAATTTATAATAACATTTCTTCCTGATAATAATCAATGTATATAGATAAAATCATAAAAATCATGGTAAAGTACCTTTTTGGATTGTAATATCATTATACATAGAAAAACATCTATAGAAACTATAAAAATTCATATCAAAATAGATATCAAAACCACACGCTAAAAACACCTTGCACTTAAAATTTTCCTATAAAAGTCCATTTGATAATTTAATTAAATTAGATAAAAAGCCTCAATGTAAAAACATAATTCAATATTTTACAAGCAAGTATATAGATCTTCTGTAACATTCAGCCCTATTGGGTGTTTAGAATTCAGTTCCAGAATGTATCTGGTCTCCAATTGGCACAGACGTTGTTCCCTGTCCCCCCCTCTTCTACTTGGTGGGACTGAATCAATCACACAATATTTAAGGTCCTGATTCCTTGACCCATGGACACTTTTAAAATGGCGTGCCACCGGATAGGTGTTGTCATGATTATTTATCGCCCGAAGGTGCTGTAAAATTTGTTTGTGCACCTGTAACTTTGTGCTACCTACATATTGTAGGTTGCACGGGCAAATTAAAATGTACACAGCATATTCAGTTTTACATGTCAGAAGTTTGGTTATTTTGACACTTCTGCCACTGAATGGTGTTGTGTACGTTGTCCGGTTATCCCCTTGTTGGCACGCCTTACAAGTTTTACCTTTGTAAAAACCCTTATGTGTCTGTAGCCAATTGGTGTTATCTATGACCTCCGGGCTGGTCTTCACCAGTTCATCCCGCATTGAGGGACCCCTACTGAATGTGATAGAGGGTCGAGTTGGCAACCTTCTGCCAATGACAGGGTCACTCAGTACCATAGGCCAATTTTTTGTGATGATTGTTTGTATCTGTCTGTGTTGTTGGCTGTACTGTACAATGAATCTAAATTCATTTGCTGTTTCGGTGTTTGTCTTTCTATTTTCTTGTTGTAAGGCAGGGGTTCCTAAGGCTTCATTTCTGGATGATAGCAAATTATATCTATCATAGCGCATAGATTTTACAATAGCGCTATCTATCACCTTTCTTGAGTAACCCCTCTCAAGGAACCTAACTCTACTGTTTGCCTGCACTTCCCTCAAATCATTGTCGTTGCTATTTATCCGCCTTAGACGAAGCATCTCCCCATAGGGGATGCTGTTTATCAAATGTTTGGCATGGGAACTACTCGCGTGTAACGTTGAGTTTCCCGCGGTCTCTTTGCGGAATAGCTTCGATTCAATCTTATTATCAACCACATAAATCAAAGTGTCTAAAAAGCTCACCTCTGTAGCACTTATGTTCGCTGTAAATTGTAAATTCAAATCATTGATGTTCAGAGCTGTGACAAAATCATTGGCGTCATTTTCCTCCCCATCCCAAACCACAAACAAGTCGTCAATAAATCGCAACCACATTTTGACTTTTTTGCCATCACCTGTCTGTGTTTGGTTTTGAGGACCAGCTCCTCCCACCAGCCCATATGCAAGCATGCATAGCTGGGGGAGAAGCTGGCCCCCATAGCTACACCTCTGGTTTGTTTATACATTAGATTGTTGAACATAAATATGTTGTTTGTCAAACAAAAATCAACCATGTCAATTATCATTTCCCTTTGCATGGTCGTCATTTCATCTCTTTTCTCCAAATAAAATCTCAATGCCCTTAAACCATCTGGATGTTGAATACTGGTGTATAATGAGCACACATCCAGTGCTATAAACAGATATTCAGGTTTCCATGGGAAGTCTTCAAGTTTCCTTAAAAAATCCCCGGTGTCGCGCACATATGAAGGCAAAGATTTTACAGCGTCTTGGAGAAAAAAGTCAACATATTGAGATGTGTGCTCAAGTAGGCTATTTCTAGCTGATATTATTGGCCTACCAGGTGTTTTCTGTTGATCTTTGTGGATCTTAGGGATAAAATAGATTGTTGGTATCACCGGATGATAATTTTTTTAAAATGTATATTCTTGCGAAGTTATTGTTTCCTTGTTTTTCCATGTCAATAATTTCGAATAGTAAATTGTGTACATTGATTTCACTTCAGTGATATTGCTCTTAGAGTAACAGGAATTGTCCCTTAACTGTTTTTATGCCTCATTTGTATAGTCATCTTTAGACATTAGGACAATGTTCCCACCTTTGTCCAAGTTTCGAATAACAATGCTGTTATTTGCCTTCAATCGTTTCATAAGTGAGTCATAATCTTGATTTTGTTTATTGAATTTCCATCTTTTATTTTTGGTCATTACATTTAGTTGTTTCACTTGATCAATCACACTTTCTTGAAAGATATCTATGGAATCTCGAATCATGATGGGGTTGAAAGTCGATTTCGCTTTAAATGGTGTCTTTATCCCCTCGCTCGTTTTGTTTGATGCAATGGCAGATTCCAATATAAGGGGTTCGATGTTTGAGTCCTCAATGGTAGAGTCGTTGTTAAGCCAAAGATCTTGCATCTCTTGACTGAAAGATACCTCCGATTGTGTTGCCGGAATGTCATTGATTATTTCAACTCTTTCAATTTCTTTATTTTTGGTAGAGCTGTCCGCTTTCCTGTTTAGTGTGTGGAATTTCTTTAACTTTAGCTTTCTAACACCTTTGAAGATATCCATCCTGGTTTTGGGTTAATTGAAATCTCTCACGGGGCAATATGAGAGGCCCAGACTAAGTATTCTTTTGTCATTGTCATTTAATGTTGTGTTGGTCAGGTTTATGACTGTTCTATCTATGTCACTCAAATTGTTTATTTGCCCCTCTTCCACCCTCCTCGTTTTCTTTGATTTTGGCCTGTTCCTGTGACCCTTCCTTCTTTGTCTGCGTTTGCGGTTCTTGTTTGTCCATAGTTGGTTTTCTGGGTTCTTGGGCGTAGGGTTTGCCACCTGTCGTAACATAAAAAACCCAACTCTTCGTCATATGTATGTTGTTGTCCAGGTTGGTTCTTTCTCATATCTTGTTCCGTTTCACTATCTGGGGCTGAGCTGAGATCCGATTGAGAGGTATTTGAGGTTGGTTCCCCACCCCTAGATGCTCCCAACCTTGGTCCTGCGATTTTATTCTTTGTAGCTCTCATTGCCTCATATTTTTTGGCGAAGGTGAAGATTTGACCAAGGTCGTAATCAGTTTTATCACGGTGAAATTTGTACGCCTTTCTTTCTTTAATTTTATCTTCCTCCTTCTTGAGTCTACTCATCATTTCTTTTCGTAATTTATTTTGTTCATCAGTTTGCCCCAGAGTTTCTAGCTCTTCATTAATTTTAGCTATTTCATCAAGCAGAGTTGTCCTGTCAATATCGCCATATTTCACCAATATGGTGACCAATTTCTTTGAGGACTCGAGATTACATTGAGCCCATTCTCGCATCATTGCTGGATTTGGAGATTCGTAACTTGGAGCTAGGAGTATCCGCAGACCGCGCGGTATTCGATCAACATCTAGATATCGTTGTAATGAGCGGGACTCCCACCATTTACTTTGCTCTGCCCGCATCTTTTTTTCAAGTTTTTTAAATTTTTCTTTCAATGGTTCCGTTTTGTTACTATCAACTGTGTCAACATTCCTGGAAATGCTAGTCACTTGCCTGCAGTCATCAAACATCTCTAATGCTGCGGCTTCTCTTTCACGAACTATGTCAGCCGACATTTTTGCACAATGTAAGTTATATCCTTCGGTTTACAAAAGTCGTCTGTCTCTTTAATTTGGACGTTTGATTTTAACCTGCACACCTCTCCTCCCCTTTACCGCCGGTGTCACGTACCTCAGTACCTTCACGGTCCGCTTAAATCCTCCGATTCAATCCGTCCCGTTGGACTTTGGTTTTGCAATATTCTTCAGCATCGGGGGTCACAACAGCAAAATTCCTTCCGGATTCAGTACAGTACTTCCTGGTTGCCCCGGAAGATCTCGTCTCTCCATGCGTTGTTCCTTTTTTGGAAAGGGGGTCCGTTTCAAAGCCGAAAAGAGACCACGTCGGCTCTAATATCGATACATCACCGTATATCGCTTTGAGTCTTTCAAAACAACGGATCCGGACCACAGTATAGTGCAAGACGGCATAACGCGTTTCAGCTCTCACGGGAGCCTTGATCACATGACAAAGTTCAGCGTTATCATTGGTATGTTTAAAGTGCTTTGTGCTAAATCACCCAATTCCCTAAGTCTATAAGTAATATCTTAGTTGACACAGTATATATATATTCACTGAAAAAAACCAAAGGTTTCACGGACATTATAGTTAGAAATTAGCATTTTAAAAACCATTGAAATTCACTGAAAAAACCATAAGTTTCAAGCACGTTATAGTTAGTTGGACATTTCATACGTACAAAACCAGAGAAATTCGGCTGTTATAGTTAGTAGAGCTAACTATAACTCGCGCCCCGCAATGCACTGCTGATGATGTCACATATTACATCATTCATGACATGGTCAGTGACATCACTGATGACATCACTGATGACATCTCAAATAACATCACTGATGACATCACTGATGACATCATCCAGTGACTGTGTGTTTCTGTAAAGTTTAAATATGTTTTATATATAAATGCCAAGGTGTATTGAAGAATAAGTGGGTGTATAAGTGTGTGGATGGAGGATTTAGTAGGTGCGTGACTGACTGTATAAGTGACTGATTAAATGTGTCTTACTCAATCCATGGGTTAGTGACTAAACTGTGTGAATGTCTGTATCAGTCTGTCTGTTGTTGTGTAAGCTGCTGCATGGGTTGGTAAGTAGCTACATGAGTGTCTATATGGGTTATTGAATGGTTGCCTGAGTATTTGTATGGGAGACTGAGTGTGTGTGTGGGTGGGTGGGAGGTGTGTGACTCTGTGCATAGATGTGTGAGTGGTTGATTCACTGGGTGTATGGGTTCAAGAGTGCATGTGGAAACAGCTCTATGTGTGGGTGAGTGTGTGTATGGGTGTGTTGGTGAGTGAATGGATGTCTCAGTGGTACATCTCCAAGTAACTACTTATGTAAAAGGGAGTGTATGTGAGAGTTGGAGTATATACATGACTATATGTGAGAGTCAGTGATTGTGAGAGTGGCTGTATGGATGAGTGTGTACTTGTATCAGTGATTATATAAGAGAGTAAGTATGCGTTAGTATCTGTATGAATAAGTGAGGTGGTGTGTGTATAACTTTATAGTTGAGTAAATGGGAGTGTGATTGATTCTTTGCATGACTGAGTAGGTGTGTGAGTAACTCTATGGATGAGTGGCGGTGTGTGAGTGTCTTTATAGGTGTATGAGTGCATATGATAGTGTTGTATTGATGAGTGACTGCATGTATGAGTGATTGTATGGGTGAATGAGTGGATGTGTGTGTAGACCTAGGAATCAGTGAGTGCATATGTAGTAACTGGTATTGGTGTGTCGATGGTTTCGAAAATGGTAGTCTGTATTTTACAGTGGGTGTATCAAAGGTTATATTAGAGTGTGAGGAGGTGCGTCAGATTTTCACTGGATGATGTCATCAATGATGTCACTGACCATGTCATGAATGATGTAATATGTGACGTCATCAGCAGTGCATTGCGGGAGCGCGAGTTATAGTTAGCTCTACTAACTATAACGGCCGAATTTCTCTTGTTTTGTATGTGTGAAATGTCCAACTAACTATAACGTGCTTGAAACCTATGGTTTTTTCAGTGAATTTCAATGGTTTTTTAAATGCTAATTTCTAACTATAACGTCCGTGAAACCTTTGGTTTTTTCAGTGAATTTCAAAGATTTTTTAAATGCAAATTTTTAACTATAATGTTCATTAATCCTATGTTTTTTTTTAGTGATATTGTGTAAATTTAATATCCTAAAAATACTTTTTCTTTTCTTTTTTTGTTATTAAAATGATGTAATGTCTTGTGTTTTCTTAAATATATATTTTTTTTTTGAAAATATTGGAGTCGCGTATCCATCGTGTACCTTTCTCGGTGGGTGCGCGGAGTCAAGCCGCCATATTGCCAAAGTCGTGAACTATGCGCGATGGGTTAGCGATGGGTGCGTGGTGCCAGCCGCCGCGCAACGTCATATACGTATAGGATCGCGTTGTGTGCGCGTTTGGTATGCGACGTGTGCGCAGTGCCTGGCCGCGCGTAACGTTATATACGTTTGGGATCGCGTCATGTGCATGTTTGGTATGCGACGGGTGCGACGGGTGCGCGGTGCCACGCCCCTCGTAACGTTATGTGCATGTGGGAACGTGCTTGGTCCGTGACTCGCGTAAAAAAATGTATGTTTAAAAACTATGGGGTCGATTCCGATTCGGGCCGGAAAAAGCACCGACCGACTCGGAGCCGGAATTAATTCCGACCGACACGTACCTGTGGCGCCCGACACGCCCAGTACGATGCAAAGCGTGCAAAATCCGACCGACACATACTGAACCCAAGCCGAACGACCGAGTCGCACAGAAAACAGCAATCCGGCCGGAAAAACACGCGAATCGAACCGACCGACACGCACCCGGAACAAATCCGACCGAAACGTACCCGCGAACTCCAAACCGCAAAGTACGATGCAAGGCGCGAAAACCACGACCGAGTCGTACGGAGGACAAGCCGTACGACCGACACGCATACAAAACTGCGAGCCGAAGTAACACAAAACACCGCGACTGACGCGTACGCAGCATAGAAAATTGCACAAACACAGCGTGAACGAAACGGAGAAGACCGTACGAGACAACTGCAGGGTCCGACTCGGTCACAAGAACGTTTCCAACATGCACAGAAAGTACTAAGGGAAAATACACAAAAAAAAGGCCAAACAAGCAATTACAAAGCCAATAAATACTGGGGGGTGGGGACAGAGAACAAAGACACACCCACAACTCCACCCATATAAAGGACACAAATCCCAACCATGATCCTTTGCAAATGCTATTCACCTGCCAGCACTCAACAGACAGCAACCACACACCCACAGCTCATCCCTCACACAAGCCACACACCATCAGCACACCAACAAATAGCTACCTCACATACACCCAGCAAAACACACACTCACACACCTTCACCTGCACACCAACACACACATCACTCACCATCACCACCCATCACCATGCCCCCAAAGAAGAATCACAAGTTCCTAGATTGTGAATTGGAAGTCCTGGTAGACGAGATACTCAGGGTAGAGCCACAGCTGTTTGGCGCACTGGTCCAACAGACACCCATCTCCCAGAAAACAAAGATGTGGGAGAGGATCATCAACAGGGTGAACGCACAATCACCATGTCTGCGCACAAAGACTGACATCCAGAACAGGTGGTATGACGTGCGCAGGAGGGTACGGGAGCTGCTGAAGAAGGACTACCTCCTGAGCCAATACACCGGCAGTGGCCCTCCTGCCAAGCCAGTATACCTCAGGCCCTGGGATGAGAAGGTGCGGGCCATCCTTCCGCCAGTGAGCGTCTATGGACTAGAAAACATCCCAGAGCCTGGTGAGTACACAACAAATGTACACAATATTCTGCCACAATACACACACACATCACTGTCAAGGGGAGAGTCAAACTATGCACTCTTAGCAATTACACAGCAACCAGAACAGAATCATCCCAAAATGTGTATGTCAGTCAGATAAACACAACACATGCCATCTCAAAGTTACATTTAACTGTGTCATCACATGTACAAACACAACTACAACTACAGCTAGGCAGTGGCACAAATATAACTAACAAACACATCCAGACATGTAGCCACCACTACAACACCAACACACAGTGAAGACCACTGAAAGAAAGGAATTCTGTGTATGCTGGGCAAGTCAGTGTAGCCAATAGCATCATGGGAGTCGTAGTCACAGATATTGCTCACCCCCACAACTGTCCCATCAACACCACCATGAACCATGCGCACATCACAGGGAGTGGAAAAGGACTCACAAGATGGCTGACACTGGCTACTGCTGTGGGGAGCACAAGGCCCTGCTGGCAACTGTGCAACAACCAACAGCAGGACACCACTGACTGACATCTTGAAAGACAACTTCCACTCCCTGCAATGCAAGCACGTTCCATGGTGGGATATCTGGCTGGGTGGGAAGGAGGACTTGCAGCACTGACCACAGTCACAAGCACCTCCCCTCACACACCCCTCAACACAAACTCCACATAACCCACCTGGGAGAATGCAATGCCTCACATCCTAACTCAAGATCCCACAAAGAACCACCACCCTGGGTTATGTTGTGTGAAGCACAGGGACACTCTTGGGACTTTGAGCCAAACAACTGCCAGGACAACACTCCCAGCCATCCTGTCAGCACAGGCAGCCCACCCCACAGGGAAGCAGAGTCAAAAGGAAGGAGGCATGGGCATGCTGGGAAGGGGGTGGAGGCAATAGCATGATGGGAGTAGTAGGCACAGATATTGCTCAGCCTCACAACTGGCCCATCAACACCACTCACAACCATGCTCACATCACAGGGAGTGGAAAAGGACTCACAAGATGGCTGACACTGGCTACTGCTGTGGGGAGCACAAGGCCCTGCTGGCAACTGTGCAACAACCAACAGCAGGACACCACTGACTGACATCTTGAAAGACAACTTCCACTCCCTGCAATGCAAGCACGTTCCATGGTGGGATATCTGGCTGGGTGGGAAGGAGGACTTGCAGCACTGACCACAGTCACAAGCACCTCCCCTCACACACACCCTCAACACAAACTCCACATAACCCACCTGGGAGAATGCAATGCCTCACATCCTAACTCAAGATCCCACAAAGAACCACCACCCTGGGTTATGTTGTGTGAAGCACAGGGACACTCTTGGGACTTTTAGCCAAACAACTGCCAGGACAACACTCCCAGCCATCCTGTCAGCACAGGCAGCCCACCTCACAGGGAAGCAGAGTCAAAAGGAAGGAAGCATGGGCATGCTGGGAAGGGGGGTGGAGGCAATAGCATGATGGGAGTAGTAGGCACAGATATTGCTCAGCCTCACAACTGGCCCATCAACACCACTCACAACCATGCTCACATCACAGGGAGTGGAAAAGGACTCACAAGATGGCTGACACTGGCTACTGCTGTGGGGAGCACAAGGCCCTGCTGGCAACTGTGCAACAACCAACAGCAGGACACCACTGACTGACATCTTGAAAGACAACTTCCACTCCCTGCAATGCAAGCACGTTCCATGGTGGGATATCTGGCTGGGTGGGAAGGAGGACTTGCAGCACTGACCACAGTCACAAGCACCTCCCCTCACACACCCCCTCAACACAAACTCCACATAACCCACCTGGGAGAATGCAATGCCTCACATCCTAACTCAAGATCCCACAAAGAACCACCACCCTGGGTTATGTTGTGTGAAGCACAGGGACACTCTTGGGACTTTTAGCCAAACAACTGCCAGGACAACACTCCCAGCCATCCTGTCAGCACAGGCAGCCCACCCCACAGGGAAGCAGAGTCAAAAGGAAGGAAGCATGGGCATGCTGGGAAGGGGGGTGGAGGCAATAGCATGATGGGAGTAGTAGGCACAGATATTGCTCAGCCTCACAACTGGCCCATCAACAACCAACAGCAGGACACCACTGACTGACATCTTGAAAGACAACTTTCACTCCCTGCAATGCAAGCACAGTCCATGGTGGGATAACTGACTGGCTGGGTGGGAAGGAGGGCCGGCTGTCAACAAAATACAACCAATGCAGACCATGTTCACACCCCAACAAATACATAGAAATGCCCAAATAATGCAGGACAATGTGCTACACCAATATCAACCCCTGACTGTGACAACTTAGGACAATGCAATGTACAGGCCCGCACCCAGAGGCACAGTCACAACTGTCATGTGTGTCAACCATTGATGCCTGCAGAAACATAACATACATTGTGTGTGTCTCCCTAAAAGGGGTGATGATGGGGACACAGGAGCAGACGCTGAGGAGTCCCAGTCCCAGGCTCAAGAGGATACGGAGCTCACTGGTGTCGAACAGCCTCTGCCCTCCTCGGATGAAGAAGACCAACCTGGCACCTCCGGTGCAAGTCAACATGCAGCACCAGCAGGACCACCAGCTGCAGCACCAGCAGGACCACCAGCTGCACCCTCTGCACCCACCCCTCCAACGACTGTCACCACAAATACCATCCCTGCCGACATGGACAGAACAAGGAGCACCACCAGCACAGGGACCCTGGACCAACGTGGGGCCATGGACACCACCACCACCACCAACCCCCAAGGGGGACCAGGGTCATCTGTGCATGCCACTGCACGCACTGCACATGTCGGCAGGGGTGGTGGGAGGGGTGGGAGACAGAGGTCGCTGCTTGCAGAGGTGTCTGGTGTGCATGATGACCCACAACTGGCACGCATAGCCGATGCGTACCAGTCCAGCACCGGAGATCTCAGCCAGGTAGTGGGGCTCCTCAGGGACATGAAACAGCAGCAGGCTGCCCATCATGCCCGCTTGGACTCACACATGTCCCGCGTGGAGTCCAAGTGGGACACACTGCAAGAGATGACGGCGGTGCATAGGGACATATTACAATGCCTCCGCCAGATGAACAGCAACCAGTCTACACCTCCCTGTGTGCCAACAACATCTGGTGCCGAAACAACTGCAACTGCCACAGGGAGGGAGGATGACTCTGGCGGAGAGTCCCCTGCACCGCAGCAGCCTGTACTTGAGGGGCCCCCCCCAAAGAAGAGGGGTTGTCCGAGGAGGGGCAAATGAGAGGCCGATGGCCAAGTGCAACCCCCAGGAAGCCTGAACCTGTTCTGGATGTTCACCTTTGTGCGCAAACTGTTCACCCTGTTGACGGCAACACAACTCCCACACATGACATGGGGAGTACAAGTTGGACCAATGTCTCAGACAACTGTGGCCCCGATACTGGGGATTTTGTGTACCAGGACTTTCAATTCATCTAGGAACTTCTGATTGCAATATAAATGTACAGCACTAACCATCCTATGCACTATTCACACAAATGTATCACAATAAACACACTAATACACCATACTTGCCTCTGTTGTGATTCCAACGTGGGTGCTGTCATGGGGATGATGAACTGCAAAATTACACTGTGTATGCGAACTGCAACAGCAAGTACAACACAGGCATGTGAGTAATGGCAACATGACACATATGAGGGAGACACACCACCAGGGCTACACAACACATACACACCTAGGCCATCTGACTCATTGCCTACACTGATGTTGCCAGGAAAGACGGTGCAATGCACAGACACCACACCTATTCCCAGTTGTAGTCAAGTAGCCCACAGGTGCTGTAAGCAAATGGCAGTCAAATGTGTGACCACAGACAACGCACATCACAAAGTGAAGCACAGGTTTATTACACAGTTGCAACATGTCGTAACCACTACAGATGCAAGGTAATCCCACCTGGCAGCGGGCACACAGTCAACAACTGTAGAAGGAAGGAAGTCCATGGGTGTGGCGCACATCACCTGTAGGGACACAACAGCTACCACCCTGGAAGTACAATGATGTCGTCGGTGGACACAGTTGACCAAACGAATCTGAAAGTACCCTGTGAAGGAAAGAAATGACACACAGTCAAAAGCAATGGAGAACAGGACAGAACAGCAAAACTCATGCACAATACATGTTACAAGATACCCACCCAGAACCAAGTTAGCATGTCAACACTGTTGGGGAGTACAGACCACCTGTAAGCACACATCGCTACACACATCCAGTCAAGTAGCCCATGGACACACTCCAACAGCACCAGAGCACCAACTACACATATCATGCCAACTCACATCATTGTCATGACACCTCAGGATACTCACATTCAGCTAAAGAAGTTGGTGATGAGCTGTGTGCGGACATCACCATCATCATCATCATCACTGGCATCGTGGTCCAGGCCAGGATCCTCCACAGGTGGCGGATGTTGGTCATTGTCATCCTGGATGAGAGGCAACTCCTTCCGCACTGCCAGGTTGTGGAGCATGCAGCAGACGATGATAATCTTGCACACCTTCGCTGGGGCATATGGGAGGGACCCTCCTGTCTTGTCGAGGCAGCGGAAGCGGCTCTTCAGGAGACCAAATGTCCGCTCAATCACTCTCCTGGTCCGACCATGTGCCTCATTGTAGCGCATCTGGGCTGGTGTCACAGGGTTCCTGAGGGGTGTCAGCAACCACGGCATGTTGGGGTATCCCGAGTCACCTACGGACAGACAAGTGCACATTAGCTGACTTGGAAAAGTGTGCGGAATACTACAGATCAGATCACACACAATGGCACAAAGTCAGTACACACCGACAAGCCAGGCACGCTGGTTCTGCATCTGAGCCATCATCCTGGGGATGCGACTACTCCTCATCACAAAGGCATCGTGTGCTGAACCAGGGAAACGGGCACACACGTGTGAGATGGTCATATCTGCAAGACACACCACCAGTGCATTGACCGAGTGGTAGTGCTTGCGGTTACGGTAGGCCTGCTCCTGGGCCTGTGGTGGTACCAAAGCCACATGTGTCCCATCAATGGAGCCAATGACATGCGGCATCCTCCCCAGGGCATAGAAGTCACTCTTCACGTCAGTGAGTCATTGCAGTCTAGGGAAATAGATGTACCGGTTCAGGTATAGCAACATTGCCTCCAAAACATCGCGGAGCACACGGCTGAACATGGTCTGTGACATCCCACCAGCAGTCGCCACAGTATGTTGGAAGGTACCGGTGGCAAAGAAGTGTAGGGCTGCCATCACCTTCACCTTGGGGGCCATCGCTGTAGGATATGGCTGGCCAGGCTGCAAATGTGGGGCCAACTGCACTGCCAAATCCTCAATCAGCTGCCTGGTGAAGCGGTACCATCGGATGCTGTCCCGTTCCACCATCGTTGCCAGGTCTGGGAATGGTCTTTTACAGCAGGAGCCCTGCAGTGCAGAGGAGAAGAAAGCAAGATTGTCAGTCACCCCACATATGCGGCATTGAACACACTCAATATCACATCATACATCATTATGAGGCACAACTACATGAAGTGTGCAGTTCCGTAAGGACATGTATGGTACATACATGGCCAACATCTGTCATCACGGTTCAACAAGTGGCATCAATAAGTCCCAAGTTGGCCCATTGGATATCATGAGGCCGTATCACAGTTCCCATCTCCTGCTGCCATGTCACAATCACCCCTCACAGTGACATGTGAGGACAGATGTGCCCCAGGCATCACAGCTCAACGACAGGTACATTCCCAGGGACCCTGTATTGCCACATGGACACTGGCATTACATGGAGTATCATGTATACACCACAGCAAAACAACCATGACCCCCACAGGTAGTGGTTCCACTTGCCTCTGCAGGACAGACATGGACGTCTGTGACACACACACGCACAACATCAAAGTCCATGCACACACAACGTGGATGTGGAGACTGTCTCCCATTGTGCACATGAAATCAGAGACATTGTAAACACTACATGCACACAGACTGTGGAGGACCATCACTATTGTGCCACTGGGTCACCCTGGTTCAAACATACCGTCCCACATGGGACTCACGGGGTATGTGACATGACATACACATACACCACCGTGAAATGTGACCATGGCACATGCTCAGATATGAACAGTTGCACATCACAGTGGTCATGTACACGTAACTCCCAGGATCCTGTCCCCATGAACACGTGCACAGCCTGGGGGTGGCTGCCCCCAGGTGACACCCACAGGACAACATGTACACCAACATACACACAATAGGAAATGCAGCCTTACATGCCTTATGATACAGTTTGGACAGGCTGTGGTGTTGTAGGTGTGCCCCTCACTCCCTGGAAGCTATTTGTGGCTGGCATATGTTCATCTGAGACAGGCATGGTGACATATGCCAGTCACTTGTACAGGGATGCGTTGAACAGCAATGGACCGATCGGTGCACCCGGCAGGCCCATTGCATTCAATGTGTGCGGGTACGCGTTGTACCCCTGTACGTGTTGTACCGCAATGGACCGATCGGTGCACCCGGCCGGCCCATTGCATTCAATGTGTGCGGGTACGCGTTGTACCCCTGTACGCGTTGAACAGCAATGGACCGATCGGTGTGCCCAGCCGGCCCATTGCATTCAATGTGTGCGGGTACGCGTTGTACCCCTGCACGCGTTGAACAGCAATGGACTGATCGGTGCACCCGGCCGGCCCATTGCATTCAATGTGTGCGGGTACGCGTTGTACCCCTGTACGCGTTGTACCGCAATAAACCGATCGGTGCACCCGGCCGGCCCATTGCATTCAATGTGTGCGGGTACGCATTGTACCCCTGTACGCGTTGAACAGCAATGGACCGATCGGTGTGCCCGGCCGGCCCATTGCATTCAATGTGTGCGGGTACGCGTTGTACCCCTGTACGCGTTGAACAGCAATGGACCGATCGGTGCACCCGGCCGGCCCATTGCATTCAATGTGTGCGGGTACGCGTTGTACCCCTGTACGCGTTGTACCGCAATGGACCGATCGGTGCACCCGGCCGGCCCATTGCATTCAATGTGTGCGGGTACGTGTTGTACCCCTGTACACGTTGAACAGCAATGGACCGATCGGTGCGCACCCATTGTCAATGGCCTAGCCTGGCAACGGACGCGTTTTCAAAATTCGAACGAGTCGGTTGCTGGAAATTCAGTTGGTCACCCACAACAATGTTGCAAAATCATGTATGTCATGAAGTTGAAGATTTGAAGGATGCTGTGGGCGTGTATTGGTGCTGCTATTCCATGGATTGGCCAGATTCAGAAGATGCAAACGACTTGGACCTATCACTTTGGACACATGGGACAGTATCTGCCTCTGCAGCACATATATATTGCTGGCTGTTCCCCTGAGAGCTCACTTGCCTGCACTACATGCTCCAGGACGACATATGCCACTGCACTGCTGCTGTCTCTGCCCCCTCTGGACCCTGCAATGGCACGTACTGTGGAGAGAGCCCCAGCCTTCAGCCTTGAGGAGAACCAGGCCCTGCTGGACAGCCTACTTCCACAGTACAGCAAGCTCTATGGGACACCAGGGGAGCAGGTGAGTGTTCTGTGCACTGCCTTTCTGAATGTGCATTTTGTCTGACTAGCAAGGCTGAAAGTCTGCACGCCACTGGCTAGCAGGCTCACTGAGTTGTTGTCACCCCCCATAGTGTGTAGTGACATGCACTGGACAGGTATGGTGCAGTGACAGTGCATTTGAACAAGGTTTAACTTCCCATGCAATGATACCATGTAGTGACTTCTGGCAAACTGTCCATGGGCAGCGTTGCACTGCCTGTGTACATCATGTGCCACTTTGATTGAGACATGTATATACAACTGTGTCATGCAAGGATATGTTGCATGTGTAGTAATGGCCTTTTCACTTTGTCATCCTCACAGGTTAATGCCCATCGGAAGCAGGAGATCTGGAAGGACATCGTCCGGGCTGTCCGGTCCGTGGGGGTCTACAAGCGCCGGATCTGCAACTTCCAGAAGAGGTGGCAGGACCTTCGGGGCTGGACCCGGAGGATCGCACGGGTCCAGCTGAAGCTGTCGCCTCCTCGCAGGAGGGGCGGAACACGGACCCTGACCCCCACATGCTCCAGATCCTGGCGGTGGTGTTTCCAGACCTGGATGGGCAGCTGAAGGCCAGACAGCAGCAAGGAGGGGGTGAGTCAAAGACTGCACTGTGAACTCTGTATTACATGCTATGTGCCCTCCTCTGGCCTGGTTAAACTGCCACAGTACAGCAGTCATGTTGTCCAGAAGCCATGTCCCTCTATTGTGCACTGCCCACTCCTCATCTGATACCCAGGTGTGGCCCTTACATTCAGGGAATTGTGTCACTTGGGACTGTGTCCTTGCAGTTTGCTTCACTCAAGGTGGGGGACAGCATCTGTTTCCCTAACTCTGTTGTGGGCATCATGGGTGGGTCCATTGTTCACACAATGCCTGTGTTCGGACATGTAATCTGCGTGTTGCTTTGATATGCGGTCCACTTGCTGAGCTGAGCCACCACATGTGCCTGGGGTATCTGGCACACACCCATGCAGCGGGTGGGAACAATGTTTGGGCCCCAGGAGTGTGCAGATTACGTGTGTCACACATACATAGCCAGCTATCCACTGTCCAGGGCTCATCCCTCATTCATGTGGGGCAGGACAGTCATGCCTACTCCAGCCCATCCAATACACCTGTACTCCCACTCCCGTGTATCAGCTGACACGTTGTGCGCAGTGATTTGACCCCTCAGGTGTCTGCCTCTGTGTCAGTGTGCTGTGGATTTGTTGCCAGGACTGCTGGGGTGTTTCTCGGTAGGGGCTCAGCATGCCACTGGAGATGTGACCATAGGAGACGATACTTGTGTGTCACATAGGTGTTTGATCAGCTGCCCGTGCAGACTGGGGTATGCGAATGTGAAGTTCAGGCAGCTGTTTCCCATTCACAGCAGATTGTGAGGGGCTCAGGTTCAGAGGGTAGTGTCACAGGTCTCCCATATGTCCAATCGGTATGACCTGGACAGATGAGGGTTAAGATGATGTGTTGTGTGGGGTATGTACATGTGCACTTGTGCAGCTCCAGGACTTGCATTCCCCATGACCTACTATTGTGACACAGTGCAGAGTGTTGTTGTCTGGCTGCCAAGTCATACATCACTGAGACAGTGATGTATGACTTAGCAGTCATGCCTCCGCCATGGCATGTGTCTACTTATTGGTGATCCTGCAGGGGAGTGACATGTGCTACATGCACACCATTGTGGCGATGGCTATCAGGACATGGGTGCATCATGGTGTCTGTCGCTGGTATGCATCACATGCATTTCCTATTTGACTCTGGGCATCCCTTTCATCCGGAAACCTGTACTGACTCAGTGGCAGGAGTTGTGATGTGTGCATGTCCACATGCTACACCGTGTCCTCTGCACTGTCCAACTACTGTGTAGGTGGTGCATGTGTCCACACTGGGGTGTTGCTATCCAACAGACACCAGACAGATGGGTGCAAGGCCATGTGGGATGTGAGTGCCATGGTTGGCATCAGACTGACAATTGGCTTCTCCTGTTCATTTAGGGCACTTTTAGCAATGTTCAACTAATGATGCCAGGGCTTGCTCTGTAATGTGCTGTGCTCACAGTGGTGTGTGCGTTTGGTGCAGGTGACTGATGTCTGTCTGTTTCCCCATTGTTTGCAGATACATCCACGGCCACGGAAGGGGACAGCTCCACGGACCAGGAGGAGCCGGATAGCCAGACTGGGTCAGCAGTCGAGGAGTGGTCGGAGGGACCCAGTGGCACGGAGGGCGAGGGGAGCCACACCGAGGAGTCCTCAGCAGCATCCACCTCAGCTGAGGACCACAGCGGCTCGGAGGATGACTCCCTTATGGAGGCGGGTGTCAGCAGCCACCACACCCCAGCTAGTGTTGCTGTCCCTGCCACCACCAGCACCACCACCGCCCTCCCATCGGCTCCCATTCCCCAGGTCCGTGGAGGCTCCCATGTTCGGGAGCATGTCTCCTTCGGGCCAGGCACCGCACCCCCTGCCCCTGTGTCCCCTGCTGCCCTGAGTGAGGAGTCTGTGTACCTCCTTCGCCAGCTCCATGTAGGGCAGACAGCCATGCTGAGTGTCCTCCATGCGCACACCGCTCTGTTGACTCAGCTGGTGTCGTTCATGGAGGGCATCTCATCGGGCATGTCTGACCTACAGAGGGGCAATAGGTCCATGGACTCCTCCCTGACGGCAGCAGTGTCCCTCCTCAGACAGTCCCTCACCCCTCCTGCCTCTGCTCCATCCACACTCCCCAGCACCTTACCCGTCCCAAGCACACACACACCAGCACAGGCACACACCAGCACACACACGTCCAGCACACAGACACACACGCCACAAACAAAATGCACACGCACGCACAGTCAGGGGACTGAAACCAGACTCACAGGGGATGGGGCCCTGGAACACACACATGCATCCACAAGCACTGCGCAGTCCTCAGTTGCCTCTCCCTCCAAAGACCCCTCCCTTGCCTCACCTGCAACCCCAAAGTCACAGCGGCTCTTCCTCTGTGACCTCGGCCTCATCCCCTACGATCCAGCTGCTCCAGCATCCAGGGGGAAGAGGAAGCCCACCCACACGGAGCAGAGTGCCCCTCGCCCCCGGACACCCTCCCCCAGGTGCAGACAGACTGAGGCCCCCACCCGCAAGTCCCCCCGGAGTCATAAGAGCAAGACCCCGCCGCCGCCCTGCAGCTCAGGCACCAGGTCTCCTTCCTCCATCCCTCAGGCCCCCACTCCACAGGTGCCCCACCACACCCTGCCCCAGGTTCCCCCACCCACAGATATACCATCCCCAAGAGGATCCGGCCTTCTCCCCCTGCCACTTGCTCTCCCGGCACCACACCCCCGCTGCGCTTGTCTGTGCCACTGATGTGGTGAGGGTGTCCTCCCCCTCTGTCCAGCCCACCTTGCCTGTTCCCCATTCTCCTCCCCTGGAGGAAGGCACTGCACTGGAGTCCACTACCATCCTGTCTGACTTGGGCACTGCAGTGGTGGACCTGTCCACTCCATCTGCAGGGTCCACTGCAGTCGTGCCGGCACCCACAACATCTGAGTCATGCCCCCCAGTTGTGCCGGCACACACCATGTCAGACACCTCCACTGCAGTTGTCAGTGGCTCTCCAGCACCCACCACCCCTTCCCTGCCTCCTCCTGGTGAGCCCTGATCCTGTCCCTGCGGTGCCTGGCCTGCCCCCCGGTTGCCCCTCCTAGTGGATTGTCCCTGGTTTTGTGCAGTGCAGGCATGCGTAGGGTGACATCTGCCACTGTCACCCTGTATTGACTTACTTGATGGACTGGCCATTGGCCTTTGTTGGAGCATTACTGTTCTCTGAGTTTTTGGACACACATATGCTGAATAAAGCAACTTTCTGTTCTCTAGTGCTTGTGCTTCTGATGTACATGTTGTTGATGATGCTAACCATGCCCTTGCTGCAGTGGGAACACATGTGGTCCAGGGGGAATGTGTCCTATCCTGTGGTGTATCCATGTCATCCTTAGCAGCATCTGAGGGTGTCATGTGTTCAGTATTTGGCAATGGGATTTCCTACTTACATTAGCAATTTCACATCTGTGGCTTCCACCCCTGCACATCTGTTGTGCCTGCCATTGTTCAATTCGTCTACTTCCCTGACCGTGTGGCCATCTCGACTGGACATGCAGGTTTGGGCATCAATGGGGAAGGACTCATCTGTGTTGTCAGTGCAACATTGCTATACAAGTGTGTTGGATCTGTGCTGATGATTTCGTTGGCACTCCCATGACCAGGCTGATGTGACGGGAGCCTTCATTTGGTGCTAATTGTTGATTGTGTGACCAAGTGCTCAGCTGACATGATGGGGCCCTACTGAGGCAACATATGGCACAGCTTTCCTCACACAGGAGTGGAGTCCCCTCATGGCAGTGTGCACTCCTGTGACATTACCTGCGCCCAAGGTGTGTGTTGTATGAGCATGTCTGTGTGTTCACTTCCGTTTTGCTGTGCATGCTGGGATCCCTAGTGTTGTACCTGTTTGTGATGCTTGCTAAGTTGAGCTATGTTCCCCCAAAGTCTTCTCCCTGGGTTCTCTGTGATGTGGGTGCATGGCACATTACTGGTCATCAGGGTGTCACCCATAGGTGTGTTTGCTGTCAGGGCTGAGTTTGTGTGCAGACGCAGATGGGTCACAGTCAGGTTTCCCCTTGGCACTTGTTGTTTACACCTGTCATGTGATTTCCAGTTTGTGTTATCTTTCAGTGATTGTGACACGTTGTGTGTGTGACTTCTGGCACTCCTCAGGGTCCGGGCTGCAATGTTGGTTGTTGTCTATGTGTGTTCTTTGTGGGTGACCTTGGCTTCTTCATTGGTGTGTGACTGTGGCTGGGATCCCATTGGTTGGTGTGGTATTGCCATCATGTCCATGAACAGCATAGTGTGCAGTGTGTCAGACATTCAGGAGTCTTGTTGAGTGGGCATGTGTGATGTGTTTCTGCACCTTGGTTCCCACACACCACCCTGGGATTGTCATGGGTGCATGTGCAATGTCACCAGTGCATGTGTGCTTCACTGCTGCACATTGTTGGAGGTCGAGGTGTGTGGTGTTGAGTGTGTGCAGATGAGAGTTGTTGCCCGGCTAGAACCCTGCCTCCATGTTGGCCTTGGCTTACTGGCCGTGCTGATTGATTTGTGCTTGTGTAGGTGTGATGGTAGTTTGTTGCTCAGGACACATGACTGTGGTTCACAGTGTGAACGACATTTAGCTTTGTCATCACAGTGGGATTGTAATGCAGCCCAGGGTCACCACATTGTGGGGGCCCTGGGGGTAGTGCTGTGGTGTGTCTGTGTCTTGCTGTGTCAGTTGCTGTTCCTACATGCTTGTGTGACATGTGTGATTTGTGCTCCCTCTCATCTGACAATGCCTGATTGCCCACATAGGGGATTTGGATCCATGAGTTACCTTTGTGTGGCACTGTATGCACATCTGTGTAATTGGTATTCAGGCCTCCTCATGTGTTGTGTGGTTGCCTGGGGACACTGGCACCCACCCTCACCTGTTGTGTTTGATGTGCAGTGTGGGTCTGCCTGTTTGTGTTTGTGCATCTGCACCACTGCATTGGCATATCTTAGGTGTGCCATTGGCTGTATGTTGTTTGGTGGGTTTCCCCTGCTGTCCCTGGGACTCCTAGGTCATCGGTCAGCACAATGATCATGGTTTGTGTGTCCCATTGCTGCCATGGTATGGTATCTGTTCACCTCACATCTACAGTCTCCACAGGGTATCTGCATTTGTGTGCCCATTGGTGCAAATATGTGGGTCTGCATTCTGATGGTCACTTCTGTCATTGTGTCATTGATGAATGTTGACAGTGTCAGCCCCCATGGGTGTTGTTTGTCTGCACATGGCCAAAGGTATGTCTTATTTGCACTGCAGTATTTGCCTCCCCCAATCTATGTTGCAATGGGACACATGCACTACTTTGCCACTGATGTGTTTTATGTTCTGTGACCAGGAATCATCCATGCAGTTTGGCAGTTGCAGCTTTTTCTTTGTCAACACTTGCATTTTGGTCACAGTGATGATGGGGGTTTGGACCCCATTGCCACAATGTTCAAAATGTGCTTCAGCTATGGACCCCACACTTACATTTTGGTCACTGTGATGATGGGGGTTTGGACCCCATTGCCACAATGTTCAAAATGTGCTTCAGCTATGGACCCCACACTTACATTTTGGTCACTGTGATGATGGGGGTTTGGACCCCATTGCCACAATGTTCAAAATGTGCTTCAGCTATGGACCCCACACTTACCTTTTGGTCACTGTGATGATGGGGGTTTGGACCCCATTGCCACAATGTTCAAAATGTGCTTCAGCTATGGACCCCACACTTACCTTTTGGTCACTGTGATGATGGGGGTTTGGACCCCATTGCCACAATGTTCAAAATGTGCTTCAGCTATGGACCCCACACTTACCTTTTGGTCACTGTGATGATGGGGGTTTGGACCCCATTGCCACAATGTTCAAAATGTGCTTCAGCTATGGACCCCCACTTACCTTTTGGTCACTGTGATGATGGGGTTTGGACCCCATTGCCACAATGTTCAAAATGTGCTTCAGCTATGGACCCCACACTTACATTTTGGTCACTGTGATGATGGGGTTTTGGACCCCATTGCCACAATGGTCATGGCCTGCTTGCATTGTGGGGGCCACACACATATATGTGTGGCACATGTGATAGGGGGTCACATTGTATGTTCAAAGTCATGTTCAGTGTTGTAGGCATTTGACACAGTCTACACACGCTTGTCATGGTGTTGGGGGGATGTCTTTTTCTTGCATTCCCTAGATTGTGGTGTGCTGGTTGTGTCATGCATTGTCCATCCTATGAGTGGGGGTGGTGTTGGTGGTAGGCATCCAGCCCCCCATGGGTAGAGGTGGTAGTAGTGACAGGCATCCAGCCCCCCATGGGTAGAGGTGGTAGTAGTGGTAGGCATCTGGCACCCCCTGGGTAAGGGTGGTAGTTGTGGTAGGCATCCAGCCCCCCTGGCTAAGGGTGGTAGTAGTGGTAGGCATCCAGCCCCCCTGGCTAAGGGTGGTAGTAGTGGTAGGCATCTGGCACCCCCATGGCTAAGGGTGGTAGTAGTGGTAGGCATCCAGCCCCCCTGGGTAAGGGTGGTAGTTGTGGTAGGCATCTGGCACCCCCATGGCTAAGGGTGGTAGTAGTGGTAGGCATCCAGCCCCCCTGGGTAAGGGTGGTAGTAGTGGTGGGCATCTGGCACCCCCCTGGCTAAGGGAGGTAGTAGTGGTAGGCATCCAGCCCCCTGGCTAAGGGTGGTAGTAGTGGTAGGCATCCAGCCCCCTGGCTAAGGGTGGTAGTAGTGGTGGGCATCTGGCACCCCCTGGCTAAGGGTGGTAGTGGTGGTGGGCATGTGGCACCCCTGGGTAAGGGTGGTAGTAGTGGTGGGCATCTGGCACCCCCATGGCTAAGGGTGGTAGTAGTGGTAGGCATCCAGCCCCTCCTGGGTAAGGGTGGTAGTAGTGGTGGGCATCTGGCACCCCCCTGGCTAAGGGTGGTAGTAGTGGTGGGCATCTGGCACCCCCCTGGCTAAGGGTGGTAGTGGTGGGCATCTGGCACCCCCCTGGCTAAGGGTGGTAGTAGTGGTGGGCATCTGGCACCCCCCTGGCTAAGGGTGGTAGTGGTGGTGGGCATGTGGCACCCCCTGGGTAAGGGTGGTAGTAGTGGTGGGCATCTGGCACCCCCATGGCTAAGGGTGGTAGTAGTGGTAGGCATCCAGCCCCCCTGGGTAAGGGTGGTAGTTGTGGTAGGCATCCAGCCCCCTGGCTAAGGGTGGTAGTAGTGGTGGGCATCTGGCACCCCCTGGCTAAGGGTGGTAGTAGTGGTAGGCACCCAGCCCCCCTGGCTAAGGGTGGTAGTAGTGGTAGGCATCCAGCCCCCCTGGCTAAGGGTGGTAGTAGTGGTAGGCATCCAGCCCCCCTGGCTAGGGGTGGTAGTAGTGGTGGGCATCTGGCACCCCCCTGGCTAAGGGTGGTAGTGGTGGTGGGCATGTGGCACCCCCATGGCTAAGGGTGGCAGTAGTGGTAGGCATCCAGCCCCACAGGCTAAGGGTGGTAGTAGTGGTAGGCATCCAGCCCCCCCTGGGTAAGGGTGGTAGTTGTGGTAGGCATCCAGCCCCCCTGGCTAAGGGTGGTAGTGGTGGTGGGCATCTGGCACCCCCCTGGCTAAGGGTGGTAGTAGTGGTGGGCATCTGGCACCCCCTGGCTAAGGGTGGTAGTGGTGGTGGGCATGTGGCACCCCTGGGTAGAGGTGGTAGTAGTGGTGGGCATCTGGCACCCCCATGGCTAAGGGTGGTAGTAGTGGTAGGCATCCAGCCCCCCTGGGTAAGGGTGGTAGTTGTGGTAGGCATCCAGCCCCCTGGCTAAGGGTGGTAGTAGTGGTGGGCATCTGGTACCCCCTGGCTAAGGGTGGTAGTAGTGGTAGGCATCCAGCCCCCTGGCTAAGGGTGGTAGTAGTGGTGGGCATCTGGCACCCCCCTGGCTAAGGGTGGTAGTAGTGGTGGGCATCTGGCACCCCCCTGGCTAAGGGTGGTAGTGGTGGTGGGCATGTGGCACCCCCTGGGTAAGGGTGGTAGTAGTGGTGGGCATCTGGCACCCCCATGGCTAAGGGTGGTAGTAGTGGTAGGCATCCAGCCCCACAGGCAAAGGGTGGTAGTAGTGGTAGGCATCCAGACCCCTGGCTAAGGGTGGTAGTAGTGGTAGGCATCCAGCCCCCCTGGCTAAGGGTGGTAGTAGTGGTAGGCATCCAGCCCCCTGGCTAAGGGTGGTAGTAGTGGTGGGCATCTGGCACCCCCTGGCTAAGGGTGGTAGTAGTGGTAGGCATCCAGCCCCCTGGCTAAGGGTGGTAGTAGTGGTGGGCATCTGGCACCCCCTGGCTAAGGGTGGTAGTGGTGGTGGGCATGTGGCACCCCTGGGTAAGGGTGGTAGTAGTGGTGGGCATCTGGCACCCCATGGCTAAGGGTGGTAGTAGTGGTAGGCATCCAGCCCCACAGGCTAAGGGTGGTAGTAGTGGTAGGCATCCAGCCCCCCCTGGGTAAGGGTGGTAGTAGTGGTGGGCATCTGGCACCCCCCTGGCTAAGGGTGGTTGTAGTGGTAGGCATCCAGCCCCCCCTGGGTAGGGGTGGTAGTGGTGGTGCGCATCCAGGCCCCTGTGTGCATATGTGGCATTGGTGATGGGCATCCCGCCCCTATGATGCTGCTGTTGCTGGTGTAAGTAAATTCTGCATCCCTCTGTGTGTGTGTGATGTGTCGTGTACGTGTTGTATGTTTTTGTGGTTGGTGTCTGACTTACCTTCTGCGCCGTACGCGTCCGTGCCTGTTCCGGTAGTAAATGTAGAATATTGGTAGGATTGGAACGAAGGGATTCATGGTTGGTTTGTCTCGGTCGTCTTTCTCGTTGCTTCGCGTCGTCCTCGTCGCTGGCGTGTTCGCCTCGTAGCCGTGGATCGTGTTGTGGCGCGAATCGGAGCTTATGTGCGCCTCTCCCGGATGCTTTGACGTGCCGTGCGTAGCGACGGGTTCGGCGCGTACGGAAAGCGCATCGTACTTGTCCGGCCGGACGGGGCTGCATTTTCCCTTCCGTGCGACTCGATTCGGCGTTTCCGGATTCGCCTCGGTCGGAGAACAGCACCTGATTTGGGTGAGTACGACTCGGCCGGATTCTATGCTGTTGTGCGCATCGTACTTACTCGCTCGGGATGATGTACGGATCGGTCGGGAAACAGGCATTCGCATGGCTTTTTTCCTGACCGAATGGTATTGGGTGCGCCTCCGACCGAGATCGGAATCGGACCCTAAATGTATAGTAGTTTAATATGTATATTAGACCAAGAGATTATGTAAACTAATTATAAAAATCATATGTTTCTAATTACAATAAAGTTATATTACTCTTAAAGATAATTTTGCGAAGTCGCGTAGGGTGCGCGCCGGGTGCGCGCCGGGTGCGCGATTCCCATGTGACTTTAAAAGAAAGCATTTCTTTGGTTTACAAGGCTTTCCATTCTAGAAGTTGAAGGAACCCACCCATTTTTCTCATTCTTGCTACACTATCCCAGGAGACACACCTGCTGTATTTTTACATCTGCTTTGTATATTTTTTGGGTGTTTTCCTTCTTGAGTACAAATGGCTTCTTCAAATCCTATTGTGGATATACCATCTGAAGAAGAGGAGTTGGACCCACCTTTGAAAAAGAAGAAGGAATCCATCGTGTGGAAATTTTTCACTATTCCAGTTGGTGAAAAAAAAGTAAATGCCCGCAAGGTTAGATGCAGTCTTTGCGGAAGAGTACTGTCGAGGGGAAGTGAGAAGAAGTACTCATGCGGAACATCTAGCATGATGAAGCATCTTCAGACAATTCACCCTCGACCTCTGGCACGTGAACAACTGCGACGTGCCCAAGAAGAGATGCAGCAGATTGACCAGGGAGCTGGTCCAAGCACTTCTGGAGCCTCAAGCTCCTCATCTCGAGGTCCGGACATTCGTCCTGAACTTGCTACTCTACAGCAACACTGCATCAAATGCAAGGCTGTGGTTTGTTGTGGGGAGCAATCTGTAGATGCAGTGGTTTCTGCAGCAAGAAATCACTGTTGTTAATTTTTTTTTATGGTTGCAATGACTGTTTAATTGCAAAAGTTAAAATTTAGTTCTGTTCTTTTTTCCCGTTTTTTAAAAAAAACACCAAAAAAATATACAAAATGGTTAAAAAAACACAAAAAATTTAAAAAAAGCAAAGAAAGAAGAAAAAAAAGAGTTCTTTTCAGAACTACCATATCTGTTTAAAAAAGAGAAATAAGTGCATGATAATGCCGGGATGATTGCATAAGTGCATGTGTAGAGCTTCAATGATTGAAAGAGTGCATATGTAGTGCCTGGGTCATTGCATGAATCCATGAGTAGTGACTGGATGATTAGAGTACTGCAAGGAGAGTACATGGTGAAGTGCTTCGGTATTGGTGGTGTGATTGGATAAGTACATTGTGCTGGATGGGTGATTGGAGGAGTGCATGGGAAGTGACAGGGTGATTGCTGCACTGCATGAGTACTACCTGGGTAATTGAAGGTGTGAATGAGCAGTGTCTAGGTGGTTAGAGGACTGCATGGGTAGTACACAGTTGATTGTAGCAGTGCACGTGTTAGTGCCTGGGTCATTGAATGAGTACATGGGTAGTGACTGGATGATTAGAGTACTGTAAGGAAAGTGCATGGTGAATTTATAAGTGCTTGGGTTTTGGCGGAGTGATTGGATAAGTACATGGTGCTGGCTGGGTGATTGGAGGAGTGCATGGGAAGTGACAGGGGATTGCTGGAGTGCATGGGTACTACCTGGGTAATTGGAGGAGTGCATGAGCAGTGTCTAGGTGGTTAGAGGACTGCATGGGTAGTACACAGTTGATTGTAGCAGTGCATGAGTTAGTGCCTGGGTCATTGCATGAGTACATGGGTAGCGACTGGATGATTACAGTGCTGCAAGGAGAGTACATGGTGAATTTATAAGTGCTTGGGATTTGGCGGAGTGATTGGATAAGTACATGGTGCTGGCTGGGTGATTGGAGGAGTGCATAGGTAGTAACAGGGAGATTACTGAACTGTATAGGTAGTGCTCAAGGGTTTGTAGAAGTGCATGAGTTAGTGCCTGGGTCATTGCATGAGTACATGGGTAGTGACTGGATGATTAGAGTACTGCAAGGAGAGTGCATGGTGAATTTATAAGTGCTTGGGTTTTGGCGCAGTGATTGGATAAGGACATGGGACTGGCTGGGTGATTGAAGGAGTGCATAGGTAGTAACAGGGAGATTACTGAACTGTATGGGAAGCGCACAGGTGATTGTAGCAGTGCACGTGTTAGTGCCTGGGTCATTGAATGAGTACATGGGTAGTGACTGGATGATTAGAGTACTGTAAGGAAAGTGTATGGTGAATTTATAAGTGCTTGAGTTTTGGCACAGTGATTGGATAAGTACATGGTGCTGGCTGGGTGATTGGAGGAGTGCATGGGAAGTGACAGGGGGATTGCTGGACTGCATGGGTACTACCTGGGTAATTGGAGGAGTGCATGAGCAGTGTCTAGGTGGTTAGAGGACTACATGGGAAGTACACAGTTGATTGTAGCAGTGCATGAGTTAGTGCCTGGGTCATTGCATGAGTACATGGGTAGTGACTGGATGATTGCAGTGCTGCAAGGAGAGTACATGGCGAATTTATAAGTGCTTGGGTATTGGCGGAGTGATTGGATAAGTACATGGTGGTGGATGGGTGATTGGAGGAGTGCATGTGAAGTGACAGGGGATTGCTGGACTGCACGGGTACTTCCTGGGTAATTGGAGGAGTGAATGAGCAGTGTCTAGGCAGTTAGAGTATTGTATGGGAAGTGCACAGGTGATTGTAGCACTGCATGTGTTAGTGCCTGGGTCATCGAATGAGTACATGGGTAGTGACTGCATGATTAGAGTGTTGCAAGGAGAGTGCATGGTGAACTTATAAGTGCTTGGGTTTTGGCGGAGTGATTGGATAAGTACATGGTGCTGGCTGGGTGATTGGAGGAGTGCATGGGAAGTGACAGGGGGATTGCTGGAGTGCATGGGTACTATCTGGGTAATTGGAGGAGTGCATGAGCAGTATCTAGGTGGTTAGAGGACTACATGGGTAGTAGACAGTTGATTGTAGCAGTGCATGAGTTAGTGCCTGGGTCATTGCATGAGTACATGTGTAGTGACTGGATGATTACAGTGCTGCAAAGAGAGTACATGGTGAATTTATAAGTGCTTGGGTTTTGGCAAAGTGATTAGATAAGTATATGGTGCTGGCGGAGTGATTGGAAGAGTACACAGAGAGTGACAGGGGGATTGCTGGACTACATGGGTAGTACTCTGGAGATTGTAGCAGTGCATGAGTTAGTGCCTAGGCCATTGCATAAGTACATGGGTAGTGACTGGATGATTAGAGTACTGCAAGGAGAGTGCATGGTGAATGTATAAGTGCTTGGGTTTTGGCACAGTGATTGGATAAGGACATGGGACTGGCTGGGTGATTGGAGGAGCGCGTAGGTAGTAACAGGGAGATTACTGAACTGTATAGGTAGTGCTCAAGGGATTGTAGAAGTGCATGAGTTAGTGCCTGGGTCATTGCATGAGTACATGGGTAGTGACCGGATGATTAGAGTGTTGCAAGGAGAGTGCATGGTGAGCTTACAAGTGCTTGGGTTTTGGCAGAGAGATTAGATAAGTACATACTGCTGGCTGGGTGATTGGAGGAGTGCATAGGTAGTGACAGGGGGATTACTGGGGTGCATAGGTAGTCCTCAGGGGATTGTAGCAGTGCATGAGTTAGTGCCTGGGTCATTGCATGAGTACATGGGTAGTGACTGGATGATTAGAGTACTGCAAAGAAAGTGCATGGTGAATTTATAAGTGCTTGGGTATTGGCGCAGTCATTGGATAAGTACATGGTGCTGGCAGAGTGATTGGAAAAGTGCACAGAGAGTGACAGGGGGATTTCTGGAGTACATGGGTAGTGCTCTGGAGATTTTAGAACTGCATGACTTAGTGCCTAGGCCATTGCATAAGTACATGGGTAGTGACTGGATGATTAGAGTGCTGCAAGGAGAGTGCATGGTGAATTTATAAGTGCTTGGGTTTTAGCGCAGTGATTGGATAAGTACATAGTACTGGCAGGGTGATTGGAAGAGTGCTCAGGGAGTTAGAGGGGGATTTCTGGGGTGCATACGTAGTGCACTGGGGATTGTAGCAGTGCATGAGTTAGTGCCTGGGCCATTGCATGAGTACATGGGTAGTGACTGCATGATTACAGTGCTGCAAGGAGAGTGCATGGTGAAATTATAAGTGCTTCGGTTTTGGCGAAGCGATTAGATAAGTATATGGTGCTGGCGGAGTGATTGGAAGAGTGCACAGGGAGTGACAGGGGGATTGCTGGACTGCATGGGTACTGCTCTGGAGATTTTAGCACTGCATGTGTTAGTGCATGGGTCGTCGAATGAGTACATGGGTAATGACTGCATGATGAGAGTGTTGCAAGGAGAGTGCATGCTGAATTTATAAGTGCTTGGGTTTTGGCGGAGTGATTGGATAAGTATATACTGCTGGCTGGGTGATTGGAGGAGTGCATAGGTAGTGACAGGGGGATTACTGGGGTGCATAGGTAGTCCTCAGGGGATTGTAGCACTACAACTGTTCGTGCCTGGGTCATTGCATAAGTACATGGTTACTGACTGGATGATTAGAGTGCTGTAAAGAGAGTACATGGTGAATTTATAAGTGGTTGGGTTTTGGCAAAGTGATTAGATAAGTATATGGTGCTGGCGGAGTGATTGGAAGAGTGCACAGAGAGTGACAGGGGGATTGCTGGACTACATGGGTAGTGCTCTGGAGATTTTAGCACTGCATGAGTTAGTGCCTGGGCCATTGCATGAGTACATGGGTAGTGACTGCATGATTACAGTGCTGCAAGGAGAGTGCATGCTGAATTTATAAGTGCTTGGGTTTTGACAGAGAGATTGGATAAGTACATGGTACTGACTGGGTGATTGGAGGAGTGCATAGGTAGTGACAGGGAGATTACTAGACTGCATAGGTAGTACTCAGTGGATTGTAGCATTACATCTCTTAGTGCCTGGGTCATTGCATGAGCACATGGGTAATGACTGCATGATTAGATTGCTGCAAGGAGAGTGCATGGTGAAATTATAAGTGCTTTGGTTTTGGCGAAGCGATTAGATAAGTATATGGTGCTGGCAGAGTGATTAGAAGAGTGCACAGGGAGTGACAGGGTGATTGCTGGACTGCGTGGGTACTGCTCTGGAGATTTTAGCACCGCATGTGTTAGAGCCTGGGTCATCGAATGAGTACATGGGTAGTGACTGCATGATTAGAGTGTTGCAAGGAGAGTGCATGGTGAATTTATAAGTGCTTGGGTTTTGGCGGAGTTATTGGATAAGTACATACTGCTGGCTGGGTGATTGGAGGAGTGCATAGGTAGTGACAGGGGGATTACTGGGGTGCATAGATAGTCCTCAGGGGATTGTAGCACTACATCTGTTAGTGCCTGGGTCATTGCATAAGTACATGGTTAGTGACTGCATGATTACAGTACTGCAAAGAGAGTGCATGGTGAATTTATAAGTGCTTGGGTTTTGGCGGAGTGATTGGATAAGTACATACTGCTGGCTGGGTGATTGGAGGAGTGCATAGGTAGTAACAGGGGTATTACTGGGGTGCATAGGTAGTCCTCAGGGGATTGTAGCAGTGCATGTGTCAGTGCTTGGGCCATTGCATGAGTACATGGTTAGTGACTGCATGATTAGAGTTTTGGCGAAGTAATTAGATAAGTATATGGTGCTGGCGAAGTGATTGGAAGAGTACACAGAGAGTGACAGGGGGATTGCTGGACTACATGGGTAGTGCTCCGGAGATTTTAGCACTGCATGTGTTAGTGCCTGGGCCATTCCATGAGTACATGGGTAGTGACTGCATGATTAGAGTACTGCAAAGAGAGTGCGTGGTGAATTTATAAGTGCTTGTGTTTTGGAAGAGTGATTGGATAAGTACATGGTGGTGGATGGGTGATTGGAGGAGTGCATGTGAAGTGACAGGGGGATTGCTGGACTGCATGGGTACTACCTGGGAAATTGGAGGAGTGAATGAGCAGTGTGTAGGTGGTTAGAGGTCTGCATGGGAAGTGCACAGGTGATTGTAGCAGTGCACGAGTTAGTGTCTAGTTCATTGCATGAGTACATGGGTAGTGACTGGATGGTTAAAGTACTGTAAGGAAAGTGCATGGTGATTTTATAACTGCTTGGGTTTTGGCGGAGTGGTGGTATACTTTTGAGCTACATCTTGACCATTCAATCTACAAATATGCAACATCATCAAACTATACCTCTCAACAGTCTTAAGAAAGAAGGGTAATCAACAACACCTTTTATGTGCATTTCTAAAACCACACTTTTATTATACATCTTCACCTTTGTATCTAAAATTATGTGGCATCATTCAACTATACCTTTGCTCAGACTACAAAAAGAATCCTAATTAACAACACCTTATTTCACCATTCTATCTTAAAACATATGGCATCATTTAACTTTACCTTCTGTACAAACTAAAAACAGAAACCTAATTATTAACACCTTATATGATCATCTTTTAAACAGCACAGTTGTGCTGCATCTTTACCAAATTATCTATAATTATGCAGTATCATTCAACTATTCCTTTTCTAGAGAGAAGAAAATATTAAGGCTAATAAACTACACCTTATATGAACATTTTTCAAACTACACATTTGTACTGCATCTTCATTTAACAATATAAAAAAATATGCGGCATCATTCAACTATACCTTTGAACAGACTTAAAAAGAAGCTTAATTAATAACATCAGCAATCATCTTGAAAAATACACATATTACTGTACAGACTCTTTTTAAACAATATTCAAGCACAATGAAACTAATTCCAATATACATCTCTACATTTAATAATATATTTCAAACAACACAGTTTTAGAATAATGTCAAATCTTTTTAAATCAACCTCAAAAATGTATAACTCACCTTGCAAATAAATCTGTTGAATAAAAATCTCACACACACAGACAGGATTTTCTTTTACACACAGTCAATATAATGTACCAGACTCAGCAAGGTTAAACCAGTAATGGCATGGTTTCCCTCTCTTTTTCCATACAAATACACATAAGCAACAAATGACATTGCTTCCCAGAGTTTTTCAAATTATAAAACACATTTCCATTGGTTACAGATAATAATTCTTATCAACTGACTTCTTCACCCCTTCTGCTTAATGCCAGTTTCCATAGCAACAGCTCATGCAACATTCAACTTAACTGACAGGTCACAAGTTCACCATATTTTCAAGTTCACCACACAATGTTGCAAATGGAAACAGCAGGTGTGGTTGCCTTTGCAGAACATGACCTTATCCTTTCTACTGTACTTTTCAAACATTTTTTACTAACCAATAAGAAACTTGCTTTTTAAACAAAGTAAAATGCACCCTATTTTTGAATATACAATGATCATAAACAGGCAATCAATTCTCTTCTTTCTTAAAAACAGCATCTTCTCCATCATTTTAGATACCTCTCATTCAACCAACTGACTACCTCAGCTACAGACATCTTTTGATTACCTACAGACATCCCTTCAATATGCTTTCTGTGTGGATTTTTGGACACAGCTATGTATTCTGGAGCAAAAGGTATGCTGAACAAAGAGGTATTGACAAAGACCTAGCTAGCATTGCAAAATGTAGACATAAAATGGATTGGGCAGAGAGGATTAAAGTGGTAGCAATTGATGCCTTTGGTTAAAACATTTTCGCATCTCCAAGCCCCTGACCTCATGATTGTGCACTGTGGTGGCAATGACCTAGGCACATTGACTGGGGTAGGTCTGGAATTGCTAATGAAGGACACCTTTTCAGAATTGATGCTGCTTTTCCCCCAAACTGTCTTTGTATACTCTAACATATGCCAAAGACAGAAATGGAACTGGTCCAATGAATTTTGTCCTCAGATTGAGAAAGCTAGAATAAATTTCAATAAAGCTGTTTCTGCTTATCTCAGAGACCATAGTATGGGCTCCATCTATAACAACAATCTTCGTTTCAATATGGTTGGCATCTACAGAAGTGATGGAGTACATTTCACTGATGAAGGCAACAGAGTGTTTCTCAACAACCTGAAGCTCTGCATCCGCACTTACATGTAGCTATAACAATCTCCCAATGAAAACAACAGCTCTTTTTAGGGCCACTCAATAACACAACATATAACCTACGTTTATATAAAAAAAACTTAATTATTTTTGCTGGAACCGCGCACCCAGCGCGACTTACGGAGCCGCGCACCGATCGCGTTCACACTAGGGGGCCGCGCTGAGAGCCGCGCACCCATTGCGTTCACACTAGGGGGCCGCACTGAGAGCCGCGCACCCATCGTGTTCACAGTAGGGGGCCGCGCTGAGAGCCGCGCACCTATCGCGTTCACACTAGGGGGCCGCGCTGAGAGCCGCGCACCCGTCGTGTTCACACCAGGGGGCCGCGCTAGGGTCGCAACTTCTAATTTTGGCCACAAAAAAAAACGTCCACTTCCATTAATTTAAATACGCCCCGGGGACCCCATCGCCCGGAGCATGCCCGAAGCTAGTTCTTTTTTTAAAAAAAATAAAAAGAAGAGGGGGGACCACGTGACCCCCCTCCCGGGCCATTTTGGGCCCCGGGGACCCCATCCCCTGGGACCTGGCCTCATGGTTGGGGACCATGGGGGGAGCCCCAATGCCCCCACGGTCCCACCGGCTCCCCACCTCCTGCAGGAGCCGGCATTGCTTTTGAGCAAGAGGAGCTGCTAATATGCAGCTCCCCTTGCCCAAAAGCAATCCTGCTTTCCTTCATTGAAGCAAGAGCAGGTTTCCCTACTCTCGCTTCAATCAAGGAAAGCAAAGTTTGCTATGACAGGGCGGAAGCCGTGCTCCCACCCTGTCATAGCAAACGGCAATGTCCCGGGGGTGGGCACCCTGGGACATTGCAGGAGCAAGCCCTGGGGGTGGCGGTCCCCAGGACCATGAAGTGCTCCATGAGGGGGGCTACGCGGCCCCCCTCCCTACCAATACAAAGCCCCGGGGAGGTGGTGGTCCCCGGGGCTCGGGGGTCTGTAACGGACCCCTGCATTTACATATTTACTGCCCCGGGGAGGTGGTGGTCCCCGGGGCGTGTGGGGGTGCTAGAATCCCCCCACACATTTTCTAAATAATAATAGAGCCCCGGGGAGGTGGCGGTCCCCGGGGCAGCGTGGGGGAGATTGGGACCCCCCCACGCTTTTTTTATTCTTGACAGTGCCCCCGGGACCTGACTCACCATGGGGCTTCTTTTAAATGAAGCGCAGGAGCCAGCACTTTGTTTTTTTAAAATAATTTCAGCGGGATGCGCGACCCCATCACGATTTCCACCCAAATTATAAAAAAAAAAAAATCTTTTTTTGGCCCTGGGGGTCCTTGTGGGACCCCCTGAGCAGGCCTAGGGGGGCAGGGTGTTTCTACACTGCCCCCTTTTCTTGTTTTTAAATATTTTTTCTACTGTTTTATTGTGACTCAGTTCTACCGAGTCACAAAATGGCTGCCAACAGTTCCTGGTTTGGAGTGTTGGCAGCCAATCAGAGTGAAGCTCATGCTCGGGAGGGTTCGCGAACCCACCGCTGCCCTAGATATCGTTATTTTTTCTTTTTCTAATTTCTCAGGAACTACTGAACGGATTTACACCATTTAACAAAAAGGACTCTTTCTGAACCAAGGGCTACCATTTTTCCAAATTTGGTGTAATTCCGTTCAGCAGTTCGGGCTGTAGCTTTGTCTAAAGTTTCCTATAGAAAATAACATGGGGAAAATGCGTTTTGGGACCCTCCTTTTTTTCGCCCCCGCTTGACGAATCACCCCGAAACTTTCAAGACAGGAGCTGACCGGAGCGGGCCACTAGTTTTGAAAATTTCGCGAAAATTCGTCAACCGGCGCCAAAGTTATTGGGAAAAGAAAAAACACTTTTCCTATGGAATCTAGGTCCTAACTATAACTACCTACTGGCGACCGCCAGTAGGTAATATATATATATTTATATATATATCTATATATATATATGCCACTTTGTGTAGCTAGTTAGGTCACAATATCCATAGGAAGAGTGATTTTTCTTTCGGTAATAACTTTTGTGCCATTTGATGAATGTTCATGAAACTTTACAAAAAATGTACATACACCTTGGCTCCTTTAAGGAAAGTTTTGCATTGATCCGGCAAGAGGATGCCAAGAAGGAAGGGGTCTCTAAAGTGTGATTTCCCACATTCATTTCCAAAGGAAAACTTGCTTTCCGATACTGAAAATTTGGATGAATGGAATTATACCAAATTTAGCAAAAAGTTAGAACTTTATGCAGAAAACGTGTGTCTGTGATTTGATGCAAATTCATTCAGCTGTTTTTGAGAAATTAGGGGCTCATTTCTGAGAAAGTCACTCAGTGCACCTTTCACGGCTATGGGCTGGGGCTCTAGGGGCACTACTGCCAGTCTGCAACTGTCGTCTGGTGGTAGTTTTGTACATCACTGCCGTTCTTAGACAAAAATCGAGTATATCGAAAAAAAACTGCCTTTAGGGAATTAGATAGGATACAGCAAGAATTCATTGTAATCCCTTGTCTAGAAAAAACACTTTTTTTCTAGAGACCCCTCACCCACCAGGGTTGCCCCAGGTGGCATGCTTCATCATTGGGGTTCCTCTCAATCCTCTACGGATTGAGGCGTGCTGCGACTTGCGAATTACGTAGGAGCACTTTTTATTGTTGACTATGTGTAGTGCAGTGATGTGGAGTGGAAAGGGAAAGAAAATCTAAAAATACCTAACTAGTTGGCCACTCTTTTATTCCCGCCCCTAGTTGGTATGGTTAAAAATCAGGGGTCGTTTACTGAGAAGAAACCTGATCTTAATGAGTCTGGTTGTCTCAGTAATGTGTTTTTGTCAACATGTTTCGAGCTGTTCCCCTAATAGCTCTTCATCAGGACTCCACGGGGTCCAGCCCCGTGTGTACCACTCCTAGTGAATCCTGTAATAAGGACACAAACCATGCACACCTAATGTGCACTGTATACATACGGTTCTAGTGATTAATCCGTGTCTGTAATTAGAAAGCAAAAAGATATATTAAAAACAGTGACCTGTCAGCCGTGCTGGCAGGTCGCATTAGCATGATTGTGCATGCAACTATCAAAATATATCGCACCCGTATATTGTGGGTGCTCATATGGTCTATCCTATGTGCTCATATAGTGTGTCATGAACATGCCACAGACTGTAATGGGTGACACCACTCGTAAAATAGCACTCGTGAAACAAGACACCACTGACAGTACAACATAAAACATAGAAAAGATAATCCATGTGACGTACTTCTATAGATGCTATATTATTGCATCATGGTCAAAGCCAGGGGTAGAGAGGCTTGTAGTCACACTCTAAAAAGGGGAAGGGGAAAAAAGGTCTATATATCATGTACTCTTGTTGCTGCTCAGCAGGTGGATAGCGTACTCCATCTGTAGGAAAAAGGAAGAAGCCCCCCCACTTACTTCATCAAAGCTGCCTCTAGTACAGTAACCTACTTCTCTCCCTGGAGGCTGCATACTAACTGGTGCATGGGCCGTTTCTGTTTATAAAGCCCTTTCCTAACCATGCGGCGGGAAAAAAACGCCCTGTCATTCTGCTTCGTAGTACTAGACCACCAGGTTAGCTCAAAATGGCCGCCCTTGCCAGAGTAGTGGCAGCGCCATGTTGGGAGTATTCCCATCCTGAAAAACATTAAGTTACTGGAAATGTATGAGGAAAGGAGTTGAAATTAAAATGTTTCACGTAATGCAGAATGGAATCAAGCGATATGCATACAAAAACATTGGGAAATACACAGGAATAGTATTTTGCCGTTTCCCTGCCCAGAAAACAAGTCTTACTCGGGGTTGGTAAGATGTAATGGCCACTACCTAAGTGTGATATTACTTCAACCAGGCTACTCGCTTATAATGTAGAGCGGATGCTTCCCATGTATGATAGTTTTATTCTTATGACTGCATGCATGTACCCGTGGACACAGCGGTCAGTATTTTACTATACACATTTCAACTAATGGCTGCTTTGTGGGTTCTTTTCAACCGCTGAGTTTTCCCATTATCGTTCCGATGTTCTCTGAAGGATCTCTCAATGATGCATTCCCGATGAATAGTAACACACCCTTATCACGCTCAGATGTACCATTGTTAGACAGATGTATATTAGAAGAATCTCTCAATGATACATTCCCGGTGTTATCCCGTATTACTAATCATGTGCGAGCAGGGGGTCACTGTTTTAAAGTGTCTTGTCTTTATAACACAAAATTTAGGTGTGGGACTTTTTCATTGTTATTGTTAGATGGGTCTCAAACTGGTATGTCCTCGTGTGATCGTGTACTCTAAAAAACCAGGGTGTTATACTTAGCTATAGAGACTACTAAAGATGTCTCCACTAGTCTCAATGTTGTGTATTTTCAACGTAAGAGGCCCAGCGGGATGTTGTCATTAAGTCCCACCCGCCTCCATTGCCCTTCAATGGCCCGGAGGAACACCACCTCCCCTGGGTTACAAAATGAAATGATGGAGGGAGGGGGGCCACGTGGACCCCCTCCAGGACCGTTCTCATCCCCATGGACCACCAACTCCCTGGGCAGGCCCTTAAAAACGAATGAGGTGGCAGTGCAGCCCCCCTCCTCGAGCCACTAATGGCCCTTGGGAGTAGCCACACCCAGAGCCAGCTCCTGCTAACTCCAGAGGTGCCAACACTTGGGAGATAGCAGTTTGCTTTCGCTTGGTGGGAGCTTTGACAGATTCGGCCAAGCGAGAGCAAACAGTAAGTCCCCTGCCAGCGGGCGGCAGAAGGAAAACTCCTGCCACCAGATGGGATTGTACTTTTCATCTGTTTCCCTTCCCTCTGTCAAGTGACCTGGAAAACGAATGAAAGAATTGCTTCCACACGTATGGAGCAGCACTTTTTGCTGCTCACGATGTCTGGGAGAAATGTCAGCTCGCACTGGAGGCAGGGAGTTGGAAGGGACTGCCGGAGCATTGAGTCTACCTCCACGGTCCCCAGCGTTTCACACTGGGAACCCTGGGTGGGCTCCAGGGCACCCAGCACTAAGAGGTCAGGCCCCAGGGATGGGTTTCCCGGAGCCCAAATCGGCCCGGGAAGGAGGGCTACACAGCCCTCTTCCCCATTAGGTTTTGGCCAGGCCATTCTGGCCCTGATACTCATTTCACAGAAATTAAACCTCATAAGTATAAACAAAGCAGGTGCCCCAGTTAAAGCTTCACTTCTGAAAAGGACAAAATATCCTAACTTCCTGGGCTTGGCAGAGGCATAGCAAGTGGGTTTTCTCGGCAGCTCCACATGGAAAAATGTTCTGAAATCCTTGGTTATGGTGAATGCATCATTGATCTATCAGAGTGCAATCTGTAGTGACAGTTACAAGTGGGTTATTTCTTGGCCTCCCCTGGTGAGAGCAGAGTCAATGGTTCTCCCTTTAAATGACTATGGGTATTCTAATGTGTAAAATCACCGGAAGCTCTGCCTGTTTGGCCCCTCCCCATCCACCTTAGCAGTATGCAAAGGTCTTCCCGCCTTTTACCAGGATGATGGATACCTTACCAAAAAGACCCAGTACGATTTCTGCTGATTTTGTTGATGCCTTCTTAATGCCAAAGAATATGAGGACATCTCCACCAAACAAGCAAGCACTTATATCATTTAATTAAGGGGAAAAAACCCTGCTTGGTAGAGATTCGCCTCTTTGTAGTCTCGTCGTCTTCTCTAGACGAGGATTCAGTATATCACAGATTGGTGGATGAAGACGCTTGAGGAACAATCACATTGCCAAAATTACATGCACACCTTGTGGCCCATTACATAGCTGTTGTGTAGAATATGCACGAGACATTTACCCAATGAGGTAACACTTACCAATTAACCAGTAGAAACTAGCCCAGTTGGGTAGACAATTTGTGCAAAACTGTGGACTCCTGTTGGATAAACATAAAGGGGCTGTTTCTTTTTGGTCCTGATGCTCATTTCACAGAAAAGTAACCTCAATGGAAAGCACTTACAAATATAAACATAGCAGGTGCCCCAGTTGAAGCTCCACTTCTTAAAGGACAAATGATCCTAACTTCCTGGGCTTGGCAAAGGCAATGTAAGTCTGTTTTCTGGGCAATTCCATATTGAAAAACAATCTGAAATCCTTGGTGAAGGTGAATGTATCTTTGATCTATCAGGGTGCAATCTGTAGGGTCTGTGACAAGTGTGTTTTTTTTGCCTCTTCTGGTGAGAACAGAGTCCATGGGTCTCCCTTTAAATGACTATGAGTGTGCAAAAGTGCAAAATCACCTGGAGGCATCGCTTGTTTGGCCCCAATCCATCCACCTTAGTAGTATGCAACCCACAGGCACATACAGCCACTCAAACACTCAGTTACACACGCACAAAACCACTCACATACCCATATAACACTCACACACCCTCTCACCAGCCTTACATCCAATCACACAGCCATTCAGAGACCCGTACAGCCACTAGCACAGCCACTCACTGACCCATACAACTACTTACAAACCTACTCACAGACCCAGATTACTCACACACTCACTAAAACACCCATACAGCCACTCATACACCCACTTATAGATCCATATAGCCACTCAAGAAGCCACTCATAGACCCATACAGCCACTCACACAGCCACTCACAGACCCATGTAGGAAATCACACAGCCACTCACAAAGGTTAGATGGTAAAGTTAGGAAATAAAATGCAGGAAACATTCAAAATTCACTAAAAAAACAAAGGTTACAGGAATATTATAGTTTGGAAAAATATTTTAAAAACCTGTGAAATTCACTAAGAAAACCAAAAGTTACAAGGGCATTAGAGTTTGAAAATAACATGAAAAAACATAGCTATTCACTTAAAAAGCCAAAGGTTACAGGGATGTTACAGTTAGATGAAAAATATTTTGAAAACCGTAGAAATTCACAGACAAAAAATAGAGGTTACGGGGATGTTATAGTTAGGAAATAGAATTAGAAAAACCTTTGAATTTCACAGAAAAAAACAAAGGTTACAGGACGTTATAGTTAGGGTGATATTTCACTCATACAAAACCATTGAATTTCAGCTGTTATAGTTACCTGACCTAACTATAACTTATGCCCTGCAATGCACTGCTTATGACCCCTCATATTACATCACTCATGACATGGTCAGTGACATCACTGATGACATCTCAAATGACATCATCCACAGTTCAATTTCTCCACTAAAGAAAGAGAGTGGCAATCCAGGTATATGGCTCTCAAACTTGATTTAATGAGATGCACGAGTCACTGTCAACGCATTTTAGTTGTTGGCATACAACTTTGATCATGACAACGGGTGCCATTTTTCTCATCACATGAGCATAAATCAAAGTGGACTGGCAGTTTTGTTGTATACATCATCAAATGCCCTTGCTCAAAACTATATGTAGAAGCACCACATTACCAGCGCACAAAAGCATATTGCAGCATGTCAGGTGATAACGAACAATGACCACAGCTACCCTGTAGCACGTCATTTTGAGAAAGTTAACCATAGCAATTCCACCAATTTGAAATACAGCTGCATAGCTCAAATCCCTAGAAACAAAAGGATGGGAGACAAAGAAAAAGAACCCCAGAAGCTAGAAACACACTCTATTCTGGAACCTGATAGTAAAGAGTCACATGGTTTCAATATGGACAAAGACCAATACACATGTCTATATTAATGTCTGCTCTCCACTCATACTTCCTCACTGCACTGTTTTATGTCTGATTCATGGGTTTTAATCCAGTTAGGAACATTTAGTTTTTTTCTTGCCCTGTTGTCACATTATATATATATATATATATATATATATATATATATATATATTCACTGAAAAAACCATAGGTTTCAGGGACGTTATAGTTAGTTGGACATTTCACTCGTACAAAACCATAGAAATTCCCCCGTTATAGTTAGTTCAGCTAACTATAACTCGCGCCCGCAATGCACTGCTGATGACGTCACATATTACATCACTCATGACATGGTCAGTGACATCACTCATGACATCACTGATGACATCTCAAATGACATCACTGATGACATCACTGATGACATCATCCAGTGACTGTATGTTTCTGTAAAGTTTAAATATGTTTTATATATATGCCATGGTGTATTGAAGAATGAGTGGGTGTATAAGTGTCTGGATGAAGGATTTAGTAGGTGCGTGACTGACTATATAAGTGAGTGATTAAATGTGTCTTACTGAATGCATGGGTTAGTGACTAAACTGTCTGAATGTGTGCATCAGTATGTCTGTTGTTGTGTAAGCTGCTGCATGTGTTGGTCAGTAGCTACATGAGTGTCTATATGGGTTATTGATTGGTTGCCTGAGTATTTGTATGGGAGACTGAGTGTGTGTGTGGGTGGCTGGGAGGTGTGTGACTCTGTGCATAGATGTGTGAGTGGTTGATTCACTGGGTGTATGGGTTCAAGAGTGCATGTGTAAACAGCTGTATGGGCGGGTGAGTGTGTGTATGGGTGTGTTGGTGAGAGATTGGATGTCTCAGTGTACATGTCCAAGTAACTACATATGTAAAAGGCAATGTATGTCAGAGTTGGAGTATATAAATGACTATACGTGAGAGTCAGTGATTGTGAGAGTGGCTGTATGGATGAGTGTGTACTTGTATCAGTGATTGAATAAGAGAGTAAGTATGTGTTAGTATATGTTTGAATAAGTGAGGTGTTGTGTGTATAACTGTATAGGTGAGGAAATGGGAGTGTGATTGATTCTTTGCATGACTGACTAGGTGTGTGAGTAACTCCATGGATGAGTGCAGTGTGTGAGTGTCTGTATAGGTGTATGAGTGCATATGATAGTGTTGTATTGATGAGTGACTGTATGTCTGAGTGATTGTATGGGTGAATGAGTGGATGTGTGTGTAGACCTAGGAATCAGTGAGTGCGTATGTAGTAACTGGTATTGGTGTGTTGATGGTTTCGAGAATGGTAGTCTGTATTTTACATTGGGTGTATCAAAGGTTATATTAGAGTGTGAGGAGGTGCATCGTATTATCACGTGGATGATGTCATCAGTGATGTCATCAGTGATGTCATTTGAGATGTCATCAGTGATGTCATCAGTGATGTCACTGACCATGTCATGAATGATGTAATATGTGACGTCATCAGCAGTGCATTGCGGGGGCGCGAGTTATAGTTAGCTGAACTAACTATAACGGGGGAATTTCTATGGTTTTGGAAGAGTGAAATGTCCAACTAACTTTAACGTCCCTGAAACCTATGGTTTTTTCAGTGAATTTCAATGGTTTTTTAAATGCTAATTTCTAACTATAACGTGCCTGAAACCTATGGTTTTTTCAGTGAATATATATATATATATATATATTCACTGAAAAAACCATAGGTTTTAGGGACAGTTATAGTTAGTTGGACATTGCACTCGTACAAAACCCGTGAAATTCCCCTGTTATAGTTAGTTCAGCTAACTATAACTCGCGCCCCGCAATGCACTGCTGATGACGTCACATATTACATCACTCATGACATGGTCAGTGACATCACTGATGACATCACTGATGACATCTCAAATGACATCACTGATGACATCACTGATGACATCATCCAGTGACTGTGTGTTTCTGTAAAGTTTAAATATGTTTAATATATAGGGAAAGGCGTATTGAAGAATGAGTGGGTGTATAAGTGTCTGAATGGATGATTTAGTACGTGAGTGACTGACTCTACAAGTGAGTGATTAAACGTATCTTACTGAATGCATGGGTTAGTGACTAAACTGTGTGAATGTCTGTATCCGTCTGTTTGTTGGTGTGTAAGTGGATGCATGGATTTGCGAATAGCTACATGAGTGTCTATATGGGTTATTGATTGGTTCTCTGAGTATCTGTATGGCTGCCTGAGTGTTTGTGTGAGTGGGGTGTGTGTGACTCTATACATAGATGTGTGAGTGGGTGATTCACTGGGTGCATGATTTCAAGAGTGCATCTGTGATGGACTGCTTGGGTGGGTGAGTGTGTGTATGGGTGTGTTAGTGAGTGAATGTATATCTCAGTGGTACATGTGCGAGTAACTACATATGTAAAAGGCAGTATATATGTGTGTTAGAGTATTTAAATGGCTATAAGTGAGAGTGTGTTATTGTGAGAGTGGCTGTATGGATGCGTGTGTGCTTGTATCAGTTATTGTATAAGAGCGTAAGAATGTGCTAGTATTTGTATGAGTAAGTGAGCTGGTGTGTGTATAACTGTATAGGTGAGTAAATGGGTGTGTGATTAATTTTTTGCATGACTGACTAGGTGTGTGAGTACCTCTATGGATGAGTGGTGGTGTGTGAGTATTTATATAGGTGTATGAGTGCATATGATAGTCCTGTACTGAGTGACTGTAAGTATGAGTGACTGTACAGGTGAGTGAGTGGATGTGTGTGTAGACCTAAGAATCAGTGAGTGGGTATGTAGTTTTTGGTGTTGGAGTGTCTATGGTTTTGAGAATGGCAGTCTGTAATTTAGAGTGGGTGTATCAAAAGTTATATTAGGGTGTGAGAAGATGCATGAAATTATCACATGGATGATGTCATCAGTGATGTCATTTGAGATGTCATCAGTGATGTCATCAGTGATGTCACTGACCATGTCATGAGTGATGTAATATGTGACGTCATCAGCAGTGCATTGCGGGGCGCGAGTTATAGTTAGCTGAACTAACTATAACAGGGGAATTTCACGGGTTTTGTACGAGTGCAATGTCCAACTAACTATAACTGTCCCTAAAACCTATGGTTTTTTCAGTGAATTTCAAAGGTTTTTTAAATGCTAATTTCTAACTATAACGTGTCTGAAACCTATGGTTTTTTTAGTGAATTTCAAAGGTTTTTTAAATGCTAATTTCTAACTATAACGTGCCTGAAACCTATGGTTTTTTCAGTGAATTTCAAAGGTTTTTTAAATGCTAATTTCTAACTATAACGTGCCTGAAACCTATGATTTTTTAAGTGAATTTCAAAGGTTTTTTAAATGCTAGTTTCTAACTATGCCAACAGAGGTAGGACATGTGAAGAAAGAAGAAAAAATGCACAGAAAGAAGCAAAAGATGTGCAGAAAGAACCAACAGAGGAGCAGAAAGAGGCCTTGTTGCAAAATCATCCTGTGCCCACAACTTTTTCAGACGGGTACTGGTGGTAACTGACTCTGACTAACCAGAGCCAGTGCGCGTTTGCACAGTGGTGAAGGGAGGGGGGGCCTGAGGTGACATGTGTGCAAACGCGCCCCGTGGCGCGTTTTAAGTTGCGGGATTAAGTCCCCTTGAATCCTGAGGGTCCCTGGGGCCCAACTAGCCCCCCAGGTACCTACAGTTAGGACCACAGAGCTGAGTTGCAGAGAGGCGTTCCGAGGCCACGCACCTTTTTTCACCTCTCTGCAACGCAACTCTGTTGTGCTTACTGAAGGTACCTGGTGGGCTAGTTGGCACCCAGGATTCAAAGGGAATTATCTCCCCAACTTAAAACGCACCACAGGGCGTGTTTGCGCACATGTCACCTGAGGCCCCGCCCCCTCCCTTCACCACTGTGCAAACGCGCCCCGTGGCGCGTTTTAAGTTGGGGGATTAGGTCACCTTGAATCCTGAGAGTCCTTGGGGCCCAACTAGCCCACCAGGTACTTCCAGTAAGCACCACAGGTCTGCGTTGCAACGCCTGTAACAAATTGTGCACTTGTGTTTAGGTAGTGAAGAGGGTCGTGCTGGGGGTAGTGTTTTAGGGTTTAGGGTAGTGCAGTGGTGTTTGTGTAGTGTAGGGGGTCATGCTGGGGGTAGATTTAGGGTTTAGGGTAGTGCAGTGGTGTTTGGGGAGTGTAGGGAGTCGTGCTGGGGGAGTGTTTTAGGGTTTAGGGTAGTACAGTGGTGTTTGGGTAGTGTAGGGGGTCGTGCTGGGGTTAGTGTTTTAGGGTTTTAGGGTTTAGGGTAGTGCAGTGGTGTTTGGGTAGTGTAGGGGATACTGCTGGGGGTAGTGTTTTAGGGTTTAGGGTAGTGCAATGGTGTTTGGGTAGTGTAGGGGGTACTGCTGGGGGTAGTGTTTTAGGGTTTAGGTTAGTGCAGTGGTGTTTGGGTAGCGTAGGGGGTACTGCTGGGGGTAGTGTTTTATGGTTTAGGGTAGTGCAGTGGTGTTTGGGTAGTGTAGGGGTTCGTGCTGGGGGTAGTTTTTTAGGGTTTAGGGTAGTGCAGTGGTGTTTGTGTAGTGTAGGAGGTCGTGTTTTAGGGTTTAGGGTAGTGCAGTGGTCTTTGGGTAGTGTAGGGAGTCGTGCGGGGGGTATTGTTTTAGAGTTTAGGGTAGTGCAGTGGTCTTTGGGTAGTGTAGGGAGTTGTGCGGGCGGTAGTGTTTTAGGGATTAGGGTAGTGCATTGGTATTTGGGTAGTGTAGGGGGTCATGCGGGGGTAGTGTTTTAGGGTTTAGGGCAGTGCAGTGGTGTTTAGGTAGTGTAGGGGGTCGTGCTGGGGGGAGTGTTTTAGGGTTTAGGGCAATGCAGTGGTGTTCGGGTAGTGTAGGGGGTCGTGCTGGGGGAGTGTTTTAGGGTTTAGGGCAGTGCAGTCGTGTTCGGGTAGTGTAGGGGGTCTTGCTGGGGGGAGTATTTTAGGGTTTAGCGTAGTGCAGTGGTGTTCGGGTAGTGTAGGGGTCATGCTGGGGGTAGTGTTCTAGGGTTTAGGGCAGTGCAGTGGTGTTCGGGCAGTGTAGGGGGTCGTGCTGGGGGTGGTGTTTTAGGGTTTAGGGCAGTGCAGTGGTGTTCGGGCAGTGTAGGGGGTCGTGCTGGGGGTGGTGTTTCAGGGTTTAGGGCAGTGCAGTGGTGTTCGGGCAGTGTAGGGGGTCGTGCAGGGGGTGGTGTTTCAGGGTTTAGGGCAGTGCAGTGGTGTTCGGGCAGTGTAGGGGGTCGTGCAGGGGTGGTGTTTCAGGGTTTAGGGCAGTGGTGTTCGGGCAGTGTAGGGGGTCATGCTGGGGGTGGTGTTTCAGGGTTTGGGGCAGTGCAGTGGTGTTCGAGCAGTAAAGGGGGTCATGCTGGGGGTGGTGTTTCAGGGTTTAGGGCAGTGCAGTGGTGTTCGGGCAGTGTAGGGGGCGGTGCAGGGGGTGGTGTTTCAGGGTTTAGGGCAGTGCAGTGGTGTTCGGGCAGTGTAGGGGGTGGTGTTTCAGGGTTTAGGGCAGTGCAGTGGTGTTCGGGCAGTGTAGGGGGTCGTGCAGGGGGTGGTGTTTCAGGGTTTAGGGCAGTGCAGTGGTGTTCGGGCAGTGTAGGGGGCGGTGCAGGGGGTGGTGTTTCAGGGTTTAGGGCAGTACAGTGGTGTTCGGGCATTGTAGGGGGTGGTGCTGGGGCTGGTGTTTCAGGGTTTAGGGCAGTGCAGTGGTGTTAGGGCAGTGTAGGGGGTCGTGCTGGGGCTGGTGTTTCAGGGTTTAGGGTAGTGCAGTGGTGTTCGGGCAGTGTAGGGGGTCGTGCTGGGGCTGGTGTTTCAGGGTTTAGGGCAGTGCAGTGGTGTTCGGGCAGTGTAGGGGGTCATGCTGGGGCTGGTGTTTCAGGGTTTAGGGCAGTGCAGTGGTGTTCGGGCAGTGTAGGGGGTCTTGCTGGGGCTGGTGTTTCAGAGTCTAGGGCAATGCAGTGGTGTTCGGGCAGTGTAGGGGGTCTTGCTGGGGCTGGTGTTTCAGGGTTTAGGGCAGTGCAGTTGTGTTCGGGCAGTGTAGGGGGTCGTGCTGGGGGTGGTGTTTCAGGGTTTAGGGCAGTGCAGTGGTGTTCGGGCAGTGTAGGGGGTCGTGCTGGGGCTAGTGTTTCAGGGTTTAGGGCAGAGCAATGGTGCTCAGGCAGTGTAGGGGGTTGTGCTGGGGGTGATGTTTCAGGGTTTAGGGCAGTGCAGTGATGTTAGGTCAGTGTAGGGGGTCGTGCTGGGGGTGGTGTTTCAGGGTTTAGGGCAGTGCAGTGGTGTTCCGGCAGTGTAGGGGGTCGTGCAGGGGGTGGTGTTTCAGGGTTTAGTGCAGTGGTGTTCGGGCAGTGTAGGGGGTCGTGCTGGGGTGGTGTTTCAGGGTTTAGGGCAGTGCAGTGGTGTTCGGGCAGTGTAGGGTGTCGTGCTGAGGGATGGTGTTTCAGGGTTTAGGGCAGTGCAGTAGTGTTTGGGCAGTGTAGGGGGTCGTGCAGGGGGTGGTGTTTCAGGGTTTAGGGCAGTGCAGTGGTGTTCGGCCAGTGTAGGTAGTCTTGCTGGGGGTGGTGTTTCAGGGTTTAGGGCAGTGCAGTAGTTTTCGGGCAGTGTAGGCGGTCGTGCTGGGGCTGGTGTTTCAGGGTTTAGGGCAGTGCAGTGGTTTTCGGGCAGTGTACGGGGTTGTGCTGGGGCTGGTTTTTCAGGGTTTAGGGCAGTGCAGTGGTGTGCGGGCAGTGTACGGGGTTGTGCTGGGGCTGGTGTTTCAGGGTTTAGGGCGGTGCAGTGGTGTTTGTGTAGTGTAGGGGGTCATGTTTTAGGGTAGTGCAGTGGTGTTTGGGTAGTGTAGGGGGTCGTGCTGGTGGTAGTGTTTTAGGATTTAGGTTAGTGCAGTGGTGTTTGGGTAGTGTAGGGGGTCGTGCTGGGGGTAGTGTTTTAGGGTTTAGGATAGTGCAGTGGTGCTTGTGTAGTGTAGGGGGTCGTGCTGGGGGTAGTGTTTTAGGGTTTAAGGTAGTGCAGTGGTGTTTTTGTAGTGTAGGGGGGTCATGTTTTAAGATGCAATGCTCCAATACCTGACCAGTCTGCACTACATAAAACTGCAAAAAAACTAAAAATAAAAAGTGTTTTGCACACTTTTGTCATTGGGCTATATGTGGGCTACATCTGGGTAATATTTGTGCTACATTTGGGCTCTTTTTTCACTGGTGGCCATCTTGGAAGACTTCTTTGTTATGAAGTTTCCTAATTTCTTCATTTACTGCAGTCTCCTCAGTAGGAAATGCTTTCAGTTTTTTACTTTGATTCCATCAAGAAGGCATTCAGATGTGTCTCACATCTGCCATAAATTCAGAATGTTAGCACTCTAGTTGCTCATTAGATCACTGGAGTAAAGCTACTGCTCACCAGGGAGTTAACTGGTAGTCTGCTGCTGGTATTGAAAGTGATTGTTTCAGTCTGCATGTCAGAATTTTCTAATGAAATAGAAGAGGATTTGAGATCTCACTTAAAACATGCCCTAATTTTTCTTTCTGCAGCACTAACTATACTTTCTATTTCAAAAAGAACCCCTCATTTTGTTCCTTTTTAAATTAAATGTATTAAGTGTTACCGGTTTATTCCAATCAAGATGGCTTCAGGTGTGCCATACTTTTGTCATAAGTAAGGCTGTTAGCGCTCTAGTTGTTCTTTAGAACACTCTGGGAAGCTGCAGTAGAACACAAAGGCATCAACTGGCAGGCTGCTCCTTTTGAAATATAACAGGAAGATATTTGAGATCACACTTGAAATATGTCCTAATTTTTCTTTCTACAGCACTAACCATAATTTCTATGACAAAATGAACCCCATCATTTTGTTCCTTTTTAAATTAAATGTTTTAAGTGTTACCAGTTTATTCCAATCAAGATGGCTTCAGGTGTGCCATACTTTTGTCATAAGTAAGGCTGTTAGCACTCTAGTTGTTCTTTAGAACACTCTGGGAAGCTGCAGTAGAACACAAAGGCATCAACTGGCAGGCTGCTCCTGTTGAAATATAACAGGAAGATATTTGAGATCACACTTGAAACATGTCCTAATTTTTCTTTCTACAGCACTAACCATAATTTCTATGACAAAATGAACCCCATCATTTTGTTCCTTTTTAAATTAAATTGTTTAAGTGTTACCAGTTTATTCCAATCAAGATGGCTTCAGGTGTGCCATACTTTTGTCATAAGTAAGGCTGTTAGCACTCTAGTTGTTCTTTAGAACACTCTGGGAAGCTGCAGTAGAACACAAAGGCATCAACTGGCAGGCTGCTCCTGTTGAAATATAACAGGAAGATATTTGAGATCACACTTGAAACATGTCCTAATTTTTCTTTCTACAGCACTAACCATAATTTCTATGACAAAATGAACCCCATCATTTTGTTCCTTTTTAAATTAAATGTTTTAAGTGTTACCAGTTTATTCCAATCAAGATGGCTTCAGGTGTGCCATACTTTTGTCATAAGTAAGGCTGTTAGCACTCTAGTTGTTCTTTAGAACACTCTGGGAAGCTGCAGTAGAACACAAAGGCATCAACAGGCAGGCTGCTCCTGTTGAAATATAACAGGAAGATATTTGAGATCACACTTGAAACATGTCCTAATTTTTCTTTCTACAGCACTAACCATAATTTCTATGACAAAATGAACCCCATCATTTTGTTCCTTTTTAAATTAAATTGTTTAAGTGTTACCAGTTTATTCCAATCAAGATGGCTTCAGGTGTGCCATACTTTTGTCATAAGTAAGGCTGTTAGCACTCTAGTTGTTCTTTAGAACACTCTGGGAAGCTGCAGTAGAACACAAAGGAATCAACTGACAGTCTCTGCCCTTGTTGGATGTACATGTTTTACTGAGAATGTCAGACTTCATTCTCACATGAGTGAGAAAGATAATGTGAATTTACAGAAAATATGCTCTCATTTTAGCTTCTGGAGCACCTTCCAAACCTCCATGGGACAAGCATGAGAAAATAGTGTTCTCTCAAACATGATTCATGATATCCCAGCAGAAGGTTTTTCACATGGTAAAATCACCTTAGAATACACCACAATTCCTAAAATTAGTATGGTACCATCAACAAATAAATTCTAATGTAACTAAAGCCTGTTATCACCCTTTATAGTTCTCCTTTTGGTGACCCTCAAAATCTTCTATTCACTACAATGCATTTCAATGAGGTACTATCATTTATATTGGTCCCAAGATGGCTGCCAGCAATTCCAGGATGAAGTGCTGACAGCCAATCAGATCTCACGATGACATGTGTGGTTAGGCTCCGCCCAGATATATA